>VZRZ01003270.1:1666112-1962526 GCA_013398175.1 Climacteris rufus
TTTTCCTGGTATAATATAAATATATAAATATAAAATATTTATATAAACATAATAAATATATTAATATTATGTATTTGTTATATAGTAATATAATATATCAATGTTATATTTATATAAATACAACAAATATATATTTATAAATATATAATGGAACCCTCTTGTACATATGTGTGTGTGTGTGTGTATATATACGTACAGATGACTCACTGTCTGAAGTAAAATAACTTGTTGCCTCAATAGCTGTCCATAATCACAGTTTTTAATCTGGAGCCTTCCAAGTAAAGAATGAATGATCAAACTTTAATAATTTACCCAGTATGTCCTGAAGTATCTGAACATGGTGATAGAAAACTGGATGCACACTAAATATATCTGTACAGTTTTTATAATAGACCCTCATTTTGAGTGACCCTCAATAGCTGTTGCCCTGTCTTATCCCACACAAGAACTTAAATATGTTTCTACCAAATTTTAGATTTACCAAAGCAAAGTTATGATTTGCTCTGCAGCAATGCTTATGAACCTTTAGTTAATTTCCATAGGGGGACTTTTGAGAGCAGAATTCTGCTGAGCGCCACCCACCACAGGCTGTGTGAGCGGAGCAGGAGGACATGGCAGACTAAAGAGCAGAAATTCCCAGGCCATAAGCCACCACTGGTCTTCTCTCACATGACTGTTCTGGAGCAGAAATTATTCTGAACCAAAAATGCCAACAGCTGTTCTCATTTGGGCCCAGACTGTGAAAATGGCCTCTGTCTTCAAAAGTATTGCAGGTCTAGCTTTAGGACCTGAGCATCTGCTCCCAGGAGCTGCAAGCCCGTGCCTTGCCTGACAGGAATACACTTAATGAAATAAAAGAGCAATAAGATCAGCTACATTACTCAAGATTATTACTTTCTGCCACATTGTGTATTCATACTATAATTTACCACCACAGGAGACCATAGGAACAAACTCAGGGTTTTACAAAGGCCTTTGTGATGTTGTGGCTGTAATCAGAGACAGCTACACCAACTGCCATAATGAGGGCAATCAAATCCCACACTTCAGACTGCGGCCTGCAGAGGGGACTGAAGGGACTTCCCTCCTCTTCTCCACCCACCCGGGAGACAGTGCACAACTGGTAGTGTGAGCTACATGGATTTAGGTTTCTATTCACGTGTCAAGAGCCAGGTGCTCCTGAAGGCTAAGGAAAAGATCAGTGGGATAAATGTCCACCAAATCCACAACAAAATTTCCTTTGCTTTGGGAATTCCTTACAAATTGTCAAAGACCTACTGATTTAACTGATCATCTGCCAGAAAGAACAGAGTAGTGGCCTTTGAAGGAGAGAGAGATACTGCAAAAGAGGAAAAGAAATTAAAATGTGGGAAAGAGCAAGTGTACATCTGTTAACAGAAACAGACTTTACCGTGTTTTATCTCTTCCCCTGGAGACCTTTCACTGACGTTCAAGGCATGTAGTTTTTTATCTCCAGATTTTGGGTGACTCCTTTCAGCTTCCACATGTTGAGTTTTACCTTGCTGGAGAGTGCAGCCATTAACTCAGGGATATCAGCATAAAGCTCACATATCCAGAAACATCTGGTTTGCTAGGAGTGGAGGAAGATTTTTTTTTTCTACAGATTCAATCCAGCTTGCCCAAAGACAGGGTCATAGATGTGCACAACTGGCTGAAAAGAGCAGAGTGTCCTTGTTTGAATCCTCAGGACTGGGCAGCAAAGCTCATCTCTCTATAATGACTTCCCCTGCTGTCCCCGTGCCTGTTGGCCACCCCCACTGGGAAGCACATCTGGTTGCTGGCCTCTGTTCCTTCAATGTGCCTTGTGGTCAGCAATCTCTATCATTTTCTATGATATTCCTGAATAAAGGCAGCTCAGTCTTTTGCTCTATTTGCTCTATTATTCAGGGTTTTCTTTTTTAGGCACTGGTCTTTATTAAATTTTAATCTTCCGAGACATGATTGATACAATGACTGGAGAAAATAAAAGAAGACTGCAGAGCTTCCTCCTTAGGTCAAAAAGCTGTGACAGGATAGCTTGGTAACATGAAGCAGAAAAGAGCTAGCAAATCTCACTCATTCCTCTTTCTCTCTGATGAAATATTTTCCAAAGCTCATTAGCTTAGCCCAGATTCTTGCTGTCTTCATCAGCCTACCTAAGTAAAGGCAGGGATCAGGAAAGGACTCCAGAAGGGCGTGTTGGACACCAGAATTTGAGTCACAGGGTCAGCTGGAATGAGACTCTCATGTTTGTGATAGCAGCATTTCCTGGGAAGGTGTGGGAGCTGGGAGGGATCTGTGCAGTGGCCTGGAGTCTCTGCTGTGTTTTATCCTCCAAATGCACCTTTTTGTAATGAGGGGTCCTGGCTTCTACCCCGTTCTGAACATTTCCTTCTAGCAAAAAGAAAGAAATATAATAGAGATGTACTTTCAATATGTAGCAAGACAAACATGAATAGGAAAAGAAATAAAGGGGCATCTAGCCAACTTCTTTCCTACTCCCACTGCAGGATTCTGCTTTTCTCTCTTTTTAAAATGGTTTTGCTATATTGTTGGGGAGAGAGATGATGAACCACTGAAAATAATTTTGGATGATTTTCTAATAAGTCAGATTTATGAAGAGATCCAAGAGTAAATTAGGATGAATTTTTCAGGGAAAATTAATCTTGAAAAAACTGTGAGAAAAATGTATCTTTCAAAACTTTTTGAGATTTTTCTTCCAATGTACATACGTTTTGTTCCTCCTAGCTTTCATCCAGACCATTAGTAATTATGATAACTTTAAGAAGTAATAAAATAAACCTCTTAAAAAAGTCCTACAACCAAACCTGATACAAGATATGTATGTAAGGAGACACTTTTATTTGAGGAAAGGTCAGGTCCTGTGTGGTTTGAGTACTCCCAACTCAAAATTCTTTCAGAGGAAGTGGAGGGTTCTCAGGCCCAAAGAAAAGCCACCAGCATACTCAGGAACCTTGCCTTCATCTGACATTATCTCTTGACACTAACACAGCCTCAGTTTGCAGCCTTGAGACTACATTAATTACTCCAATAGGTCTGTTTTCAAACAGGAGCTTTCATTCAGTCTGAATTTTTTGGGGCATCCAGATAAAGATACCCTTGGCACTGAGAGTTTGGTGCCCATGATGAATTCGGTGGAGGTGGATGCTCCCATGGCAGTGTAGGCATTAGTTTTGCTTTTCCTACCATCTTGGGATGCCTCCCGTGCCATGGATGTCTCCCCAGCAAGGTTTCCCACCCTCTCTGTGCTGCCCAGGCAGATTGTGATAGCTCTGTGCATTCATGAATGCACAGAATTGGCTCACTATGCTCAATTTCAAATTGCTGTGCAAAAAGTCAGGCTTTGACCAGAATTCAGGACCTACTTTGACAAGATTGCAAAGCAAGCAGCAGAAATAACATTGTGGTTTCTTTCATCTTCTTGAGTTCTTTTTCCCTTGTATGTTTTTGAATTGTGTTTGACAGTAGAACTGCATCATGCTACAGCTTCTCCTTGCCTCTGAGGAAAGCTCCAGAGGCTTCATCTAGACAAAAGCAAAAGATTTGTACTGTGCAGGTCTAGAGAGAGATTCAGAGGACTGAAGTTGACACTAAGCACCTACAGAGGTGAGAGGAGCAAAGCTTGAGAAGCAGAGAATATCCTTAGCATTAAAAAGAATGAGAGAAAAAGAAAGATGTTGTCCCCAGCAGGCATAATATGGGAATATGCTGGGTCAGGTAGGGAGGCAATTCTGAGCAAATTTCTCCTTTTAGCTCATGGTATTATGAAAGGTTAATTTGAATTCTTGTTTTGGATTTATGGTAGTTAATCTCATCAAATTAGTTTAATAAATAGATAGAATTGTGCTGCTGTGATATACTGAACTAAAAAATTCATACCAGTTTACTGTGGTGATTGCTTCCATATTGGTATGAATAATAGTCACTCACAATTAAAATCATAAACCCAGTGGTTAATCTACATTAGCTGCCGTTTCTTTTTCTCACTCCCCTGAGGCTTGCCAGTCTTCTGGGACAAACCTGTGTGTGTGGGGCTGTCTCAGAGCACAGACTGGCAGGGTTGTGTTTGGCAGTGCAGCCTGGCTCTGTCCCTGTGCTCTCCCTTGCTGTCAGCTTGGGGCACTGGTTTCCCTGCCTTGTGCATTGTTAGTCCCAGGCTGCTGCAGTGATTCCACAGTGTCAGCTCAGAGCCTTAATGCAATGAGAAGAGAAAGGAAAAAAGATATTGCTGTTGTCTGAAAGTTCAGAACAGCCACCTTATTTTAACTTACTAGCACTGCGGTGTCAGAAGTCACTTGGATTGCAAAATAATCTATGGACGAGTGTGGGTTTCTGATGTACTTCATGTACAGCCTATATGTGTAGTACAGTTACTCTGTAAAATGGCAAAATAGTTCAACACAGTGTAGATGTATAAACAATCACATCGATTCAACTCCATTTGTCACCAAGGCAGAGCTCCTGCCCTTCCACTGGGCCATGGGGTGTGTTTCTGGCATTCTGTGCTGCCAGGAGTCTCGGTGCACGGCTATACAAGCCTGGCTCTTTTTTTTTGGGAATGCCATTATCACTATCAGTGCTCTGGAAATGTGTGAGCTGCACATGGACAACCACCATAAATCCAGACAAAGCAAAGGTTAATTGGATAAAGCTGTTTGTGGTTGTCATGCAAGGCAGACATGAGTGTCAGTTTTTGGTGTATGTGCATGTTCTCCTCAGCAGATGCAAAGACAGGTCCTACCACTTCTGGCTAATAATAGCTCATCTTGTTTCTTGTAGGAAGCACAACCTTGTGTTCCATGTAACAGTGGGGTCTGCAATGGAAATTGCTGCTGTGAGAGAAAAAAATACAATTATTTTGATGTTTTCTTTAGGAGGAAAGTATGAATGCACTCAGGAGAAAAGTGTGAATGCACTCATTTATAAAGAATTTTAAGGACAGTAGTAAAAATAAGATACTAACACTCTTCCCAAGATTCTGGGGAGCTGCACATTATGGATTTAATATGGAATAATCCATAGAATAATCTGTGAAGATTCTTTGTGTTAATTTCAAATGTATCTTAATTGTTATCATAAAATGAAAATACATTGTGTACCACAATGGGAATATTATATATTAATATGTTTTTAGTTAGTTAGAAAGCCTTACTTTAGAAGAAAATAGTTTGATAAAATAAACATATGTGATGGTTTTCTATTGCAAATATATTTTGCTATTTTATTGTGCCTATAAATTCATCTCAGCAGCAGGTAAAGCAAACAACAGGGAAAAGTTAGGTGTTTATAGTTGCCAGAGCAATTAGTTAGGAATAAAGAAGTTTTAAGCTCCTTATGTGCATGTAGTGAAGGCCATGATATTTCAAGGTGATTTTGAGGGCAAACACTTTCATAAAAATTTTTAAATGCCTTGATAGGCTAATCCAGCTCACAGGTGTTGCATATCAAATATAATCCCTTTCCTTGGAGCTGTCTTCCTCCCACAGTTATGGTCCTTGCTGCACCTTCCTGTTAGGTCACTTTTGCAAAGAACAGATGTGGAGATAAAGCTACTTTTTCACCTTCAGAGCTGTTTCTTGGAGGTTAAAACTAAAGGATTTAAATTAAATGTTATAGTGAAAAACATGCTATGCAAATTCTTAGGTGTGGATAAGCAGAGGTTACCACTTGCTACTGCTGTGAATCTGGCATCCTTTAAAAGAACTATTCTCTTTTAAAAGGAAAAACAAGAATTGCAGTTAATTCTGTCAAGTACATTGCACTGGGAGTGATATATGAGTTTTATTAGTATATACAGATTTATGAGAGAGCCTACAGTCCTTGAGAAGAAAAATCTCTCAAATTATTGCATTTTATCTCTCTGACCTTTGTTCTTATGCAAGGTCAGACTGCATATTTAAAATGCGTACTTGTCACATACTTTCTTCAAAGAATAAGACTGGGTTGAACTTGCCACCCTAAGCACCCTCAACACTGGAAGAAGCATGAAGAGTTTGTCAGGTCATGATTCCAATTTGCCTGAGAGACGAGAAATGATTGCATTCTGTGGCACTCAGATCCCCATTCCCATTAAGACAAACAGAAACTTTTCCCAGAGATGCTATTTAAAGTAAGCAAACCTTTCTTAACCATTTGGTACTCTTCTCTTGGTGAAACCAACTGCAATGCATAGAAGTAGTGAGGAAATACCTAAATAATTATTTGTACTAGTGGAAGAAGAAATTAAATATGAAGCTGCTAAAGAAAATGAGGCAGTGGAGGCAAAAGGGAAAGGGGAAAGGCAAGGGGGATGAAATTGAATGTCTTCTTTTTCTCTCACAGCAATTTGTGTGTTGTAGCAGTCCATTTCAGCACGGAATTTTGCAGTATATTGAAAGTCATCAGCAATGGCTGTGGGAAGATACAATAAAACTAGTTTCTCATTGGCAGATAAAAAAGAACTTTCTGAAACTGCAGGAAGGTTGTTAGGGAAGTGTGTCAGAAGGCAGGGTTTACCTAAACCCTAACCATGAACAAATTCAGGCAACTGGAGGTTTAAAAAACAGGTTTGCTTTTAAAATGTAGCCTTTCTTAAGTGTTTTGATACAGAAATGCCCAAGCATACACCTCAGCAGTTAAATAAAGATTTCTCATCCCGTCAGAGGAATGTCAGTGGTGCTGCTGGCTCCTGGGCCAGCTTGGTGAAGGGCTTCCTCCACACAGGAGGTGAGTTGGTAAGAAACCAAGCACAGAGAAACACTGGTTTAGTGGAGATGACTTCATGATAATTCCTGGGTAACAGCAACTCATTTAAAGAAGTACAAATGAAAAAAGCTATTTCTTATAAGATTGGCTAGTGCTTCTTTTTAATGATCTGAATTGTCAGTTCATACTAAGGTTAGGATGAGATGGAGGGAAATTCAAGCTTAATCTCTTTCTTACACAGAGTAATTAGGCACTCCCCAAGAGCAGATGATTTTGTATTGTAATTATAGTGCCCCCAAATGATCACTAAAACAATACTCACAATTCCTCTGTGACGTGTCTTGACAGAATTGTAAATTGAAGAAAAGAAAACTTTCCTGGATCTCTTACTGCTGCTGTATTCTTAAGTTTCATTTAGAAAATACACTTGTGTATGTATGGCAATGACTTTTCCTGCTTGACTTCAGTTACTACAAGTGCCCTGCAAGAGTAAAATCTTTGATTCGTCCTGTGTGGGAGACCCGGCACCTGGTTCTGCAAGCGCAGTGTGGAGAGGATTATTTGCACAGGACAGAGTGCTCTGGTTTCCAAGGAGACACACATATCCTGCTTGGGTAACAGAGATCTTGGGAGAGTGAGACTTGGGGAGATTGGGTAGAACAGTCCTCTGTTTATCAGCTTACTTACTGATCAGGAGCACAAGGCAAGAGCCTGGTAGGTTTCTGATGCCTGGACACCCAGCAGGTGTTGACTGTCAGCTGTGGCAGTGACAGCTCACAATGCCCATGCTGAGCTGCTTTACATCCAGTGATTTTCTTGAAAGAGCGACACGTGTGGGGCCTCCTTGTGTGTTAAAGATCATCATGATGTTTTTCATCAATAATGTACAGTGCTTAAGGTGCTGTTTCCTCTCTCTGCTGGTCACCCTATGGCCAGCCAGTGATTGCACCGACAGGCACAGAGCTGCTCCTTGCTCCACTGCCACCCCCCACTTTCAGTCAGGAATGATCCCCAGCAGTGTAAACAGCAGGACATGACAGGGTTTGCATTAGTGAAGCAACACTGGTCTCTGCCATCAAGAATCAGAATAATACCCCAATGTAGACACTGCCTTTAATGCAGCAAAAGTTTCTGGTGGAAATCCCCTGGATGAGTGCTGGAAGTGGACTCAGAATAATCTTACTGAAAATTAAATAGAAGTGCTGTCTAGACACCTTGCTCTGAAACAATCTTTTATTCTGTGAACAATTTAAGTGGATTTTCTAGTCAAATTACATTAAGCCTGAGTTTAACTATGTGCCTGTGAACACATGTATGAAATAAGGGACAAAGCTGGAAAAATCAGTGTTTCAAATTGTATCCATCAGAGATACAGTGTAACAACCCAATGTCTTAATGGCTTTAGTGACAAGCCATACTACAGCTAAGTGGAAATTTTTTTATTCTTCCTCAGAAAGTGAAGCTATTTGTAGGTTATTTTGGTAGGTGTTCTGAATGGAGTGCACAAAACTGCAGTGATGTAGCTGACAGGTAATAGGAGGCAGATATGGACTATAAAAGCAATCACATTCCCATCACAAGGTAGGTTGTAAAATCTGGATTTTTCCTTACGCTGTGAATTCAAGCAGTAGCACTCTCTGGAGCAGATCAGAAAGCATCTGTAAAATACACATTCGCTATCAGGTGCTGCTTTTAATTCCTTTGATGTAATATATCTGTCAGCTTATCTATTCTCGTTGCCCTCTGGTATCCAGCTGCATTGTAGATAATATGGATAGCCATGGGGGGCTTTTTAAATTGTCTGTTGATAATTATTTATTAAATGACTCATAAGAAGCCAGACCTTTCTAATGCATTGTTTTAGTAGAGAAGGTGAGCATAATAACTCAGTTTATTATATGTGCCCAGGTGACAGCCCTGTGAATTCTTTTCTCTCTCAGTTTAATTCAAAGATAATTTTCACAACTTGATTTAGTCTTGTACCTTCTCCAGATGTGTTCATGGAGGTAATATATGGGCAAAGAAAAACAAATCAATGCTCACATCATAGTACGTGCTATATTTTGCTCAGGCTAAATTATATGTAGTATTCTAAGTACATCTTTCTTGCCCTGGAGAAAAATAAGTGGAAAAGACAATCCTTGTGGGGTTGAGTAATTGCACAGAAAATTTTCTGTAGGACATTCTGCAGCTTCTTTTAAAATTCCACAGAAATTACTGTAAAGGAAAATCTACACACAGAATGAAAGCATGAAACAGAGTGCAAGGGAATGAAAGCCTCTTCTAAAACAAAACCTAATTAATTGGGGCTTATGGTTGACTATTGGTGTGATATGTTCAGATGGCACTCAATACACCAAGTACACCCTTCCTGTATCAGGGATGCTGGGAGGCAGCCGTGCTGCTGCGTCGTTTGTGGGTTCATGTTGCCTGCAAAGAGCAGTTGGCCTGATAGCAAATACATGGGGCATTTTTAACATAGTAAACACCAATGAGTGCAGATAAGTGTCTTCTCAGGGAAGACAGAAGAAATGTCATGAGGGGAAGAGAGTGAGCACTGCAAGAGATGAATGCCTGTGTGGGCATGGGAGGATGGAGAAGAGCAAAGTGAACTTTTTGAATGAAACACACCAGAGCACGTTAGCAGGATTTTATTTCACAGTGCTCATGTTCTTTTTGCAAACATGCAGGGGCAGCTGAGCACGGTTTGAAACCCCATGGCAGTTATTATTTTGTCTTTTACAAACCTGCTGATTTGGAATGCATATGGTCATTTCAAAACCACAGCTTTGGCAGAGCACTGTGACCACAGGAGGATGATCATTATTACACTTGCAGTTGTTACCATGCCAATGTGGGACTGTATGAGACAGAAGTGCTCAATGCAAGTCTTTTATAGCCATATTGGAACAGTTAAATAAAAGGATGATCTGAACATACTGAGCATTACTGTTCCGAGGTATTTTGATGGAAAATGTCTTCCAATCACATGAAACATATCATGACTACAGGTTGCCTTCCTCAGAATTTCATTGAGGAAAAAGACAGCATTCCTGCAAGAGCAAACATTACAGTTTAGCATTGCAAAACACACCACTTCAAATATCATTTAAAATGGGATAAAAATGAAATATTTATAACAGGGAGAGGAAGAGACAACATCAGAAGGAAAATGAGAATGGAATGTTTGAATGAGATGCAAACATTCCCTCTTCATTATCCTTCATTGGGAAAAATCCTCATATCAGACCTCATTTTAGAAGACAAGGAGATGTTACATCTTTTGGCAAAAAAAAAAAGAAAGAATAATCTCACACATTTTTATCGTTAACCAGATGATGATATTACTTTCAGTGTTTTTGAAAATGATGTCACTTGTCTAAGCTATGAAGATGGTTTACAGTGGTCAAACAGGATTATTCGCTGTGTTTGCTTCCAATCTCATTCTCACGGGGTGATGGTAAGTAGTGTAGACCACTAACATGGTCATGTTAGTGCAGCTGGATGTTTATTCTTCCAAGGTAGCTGTCGATGGCAAGCTGGATTTCCTGTTGGATACGTGTCCTGCAGGGGAGGGGCTGGAAGGGTGCCAGGCTTTCCCTGGCTGCTGGTGCACAGGGACCGTCCCCTGCCATCCCCTGGGCTGCCTGTGCTGAGGCCAGGCCAGGCCAGGGCCAGCAGGGCAGAGGGCGCTGGGCAGCCTCTCCCAAAGGGGACCAAAGAGCCATCACTGCACTGCGTTGGTGAATTCTGAAAGAGATCCTCAGTGTGCAGGGTTAATCAAGTTCTGGCCTAATTAAACCACACTGCTGCTGTTATGTCTCTCTTCCCATGGTGCCCAAGACAATAAGCTGCAATAAAGGAGGCTTGGCAGTGTGGTTTTATGCATCTCTTAACAGGTCAAATAACTGTGGTATACAAGTGCTGATCATACAGAGAGACAAAAGGCCAAGATTTGTTAACTTTATCCCTCCTGCCAAGTTAAATTTGGTACCTATTTGACAGTGCTAATTAAACCCTATTTCATTCTTTTCCATTCTCTACTTAGATAAATACTTACAAACACAATTATTGAACAGCTAAAACCTGTTTAAAATTACTTTTACTTTGTCATATACATCATTTTGTGATGCATAAAATACTTTCAAGTCACAAGTTTATCTTTTAAAGAGACTCATGTATTTATGCTGCCAATCTCTCTGAGATCTCTAATGATCATCTAAACACACTGAGCACCACTAAACTAGGCTTTATTTGTACTTCTGGCTTTGTGTAGAAATCCAGTAATGTTCAATGACAGACAAAATTTTCCCTTTATGCCTTTCACAGTACTGTAGATGTAACCATACTAAACTGTAAACTAGAACTGTAACAACAAGGAAATATTTAAGAAAATGATGTAATTTTGGACAAACATAGAACTGACAGGCAGAAATCCAGAGATTAATAAATAATACTTAATTCCTAGTTTGTTTCTATTGAAATAAAACTCAAAGTTTAATTTCAGTTTTCTCTATATTATGAGACACTGTAAGGGTGTAATGATGACAGGTTGTGTAATTTTCTTCTAAGTCGTCCATAGCTGGTATTTCTTTGTAAGTTCAGAATTCATCCAGAATTGCAGTCCCGTTTTCTTTTTCTGCTTTTTTAATGTTTTGTTTAGTTTTGTTTTTCAAGCAAGTTTTCAACTTGCTAAAGGAAAGAACTTGTAAACCAATTCTGACTATTTAACAGCTAATAAAATAAAGAATTAAAAGAACTTGGAATACAATAACTTTTTAGTAATGTGATCTCATGCTTTACAAATAATCTTGTTCATGAATTGCCACAATTTGCAGTTAACAGTGTAACACATTCAGTCCAAGACTAGACTATTTTCTTTTACATGGGTGGCAAAAGAGTCCTCTACCTGGAATTCTTTTTCACTTTTGTTCCCAAAATCATCTTGGGAAAAAACAGAAAGTGCTTTAAAATATGGACCAGATTATGGTCTTGTAAAAAAGCAATTCAGGTATAATTGGTCTAAAAGCAAGAGAACAAAAATTTTATTAGCTGTTTTGAGATCATAATATGGTTCTCTGTTTTCAATCTGTCTGTGGTATGCAAATTAAGTAATTTCTTATTTCTGTAGGACTTTTTTTTTAGTAGGCATTGTTACCTCTTCATTAACATATCAAACACCAGAATATCTGCTTACTAAAATTACTCAGATTTTCCCCATAAGCTAGTCTTCCCTTTCTTAGGAAAATATGAGGGAAGAAAAAAAACCTGAATTAACTGAATGACCTATTTTTTTTTCTGAGGATGATGAGAATTTTTATTTGTTCTTCTTAATCGCTCAAGGAACAGTGAGCCCCTTTCATTTCTCTTACTGCTGGAACTACAAGGAAGAACGAGCTGCCATCACAGAGTGGCAGGAGATTTCTGATTACTTCCACTTTGGGCTTTGGAGTCCTAAAGATTCCTGAGGGTTTTGCCTTTCACAGAGCAGTTGCTCATTATTTTGAGGACCTGAAAGCTTGATGCCTGAAGATAGGTACCTTCTGAGAAATGGGAACTCCATACTGAAGGCTGCCTTAATCAAGAGTCACTTTTCCAAAGCTTATAATCCATTCAGCTAATTTAAACCTTTTGCCCTGGCAAGTCCATCTTTAATTTTTCCATAAATTTATCACATCTAAAAGAAATGTGGTCCATATGTGAGAGTCTCTTGCAGTGTCATCATAACTGAAAATTATGATTTCACTGATGAAAACAGTGAAACCTTCTCATGGGAGGCTCCAGACTGACTTTCCCTGAGCAGTTTGACCAGCAGAGAATGTCTAGAACCTATTTCTTGGTTCTGCAGTATCCTCCTGAATTTGTGTCTCAGAAATGCTGCTCCCCATGTCTCAACATTAAACTGCTCTTGAATCCAGGACCTGAAGCACACCAAGTAATCAGATGAGGGAGGGAAGGCAAGAAAAGAGATGGAATTTTGTCAATAATGATACAGATTCCCATTAAAAATCCCATTTTATATTTGTTGAAATTACTGGAATTATGTAGTTTTCTAATGATATTATTTGGTTGATTAAATACAGATTAAATGGTTGATTAAACAGAGATCAATGCATTTGGCCATCTAATGAGGCAGAAGGAGGGGCCATCAAACGTTGAGGAATCAACCTGATAATGGGAAGAATTTGCATTAAAAGGCACCTGAGTCTCATAATGGCAGAGAAACTTTATATTAAAGTCTTGACAATTTAGCAGGTTACCTCTAAGCAGTCACATGACATATATAATTTAGAAAGAAGCATTTTATATCCTTTGTTAACTAGTTTTATGATGATTTGCTGAAGAAATCTGCCATGTCTAGTTATGCTAGATGTCCGTTCATCTGCCTGTCAACTTCTCTCTGGATCTGAGTAGCCTGACAGTAGGACAGACCTCAGAAAACTCTTTTACTATTAATGTACACAAAAACACGTGCCCAAATAATTTCACACTCTGTTAGAGGGAAGGCTGCAATGTCAGCTCAACCCTAAAGGGAAATTCTAGAGAATGAGTTCTTGAGAAACCTGTGGAAAAGTAGCCTGTGTAAATGCTGCTAATTGTGCTAAAACTGCCTTTTTCTCGTCCAGTTTGCTATCACTGATTAACAGAAATGCTAATCTCAGACTTCAGTGTTTTGCTCAGAAAGGAGAAAGGTTGTTATGTGCAAAGAAAAGCTAAAACAACTGACCAAATGCTGCAGGACCCCTCTTCTATGTAGGTTAGAATATCAACCCACGAGGTTTCCAAGGCTTGGCACGTTTGTCATGCCAGCTGTAGGCACATTTTGATCAGATTGGTGGCTACCCTGACAAGTCATGCAAATCTTGCAATGACACAAGGGACTGGATATGTGTTGTCAGATGCTATTTTCTTTTCTATTTCTTTCCCCTCTTATCCTGGTCCCTTCTCTTTCTTCCAGGATTTTACAGCATCTGAAATGACAATGTCAGAAGTGACACAAAACTGCATCATGCAGGATGTTGCCACAGCAGGAAAAGATGAGTGAGGCAAGCTCAGGTTGTCTGAGCATCTACAAGAGCACTGTCATGTCTCATTCATTGCCTGATCACAGCTGCAGGACCAGTGATTTTTCCTAGCACTGTGCTTTATTTTCTTAGAGGAGGCTTATTTGAAAGAAAATACTAATAGAAGCAAATTAGTTTGGGGCATGCTGAACTGAGATGGAGCCATTTGGCTTTCTGATTTATTTTCTGTTTGGTAATTCAAGAGATAGATATGCATTCTGTCTCTGAGTGATTTTTCTTCTGATGGGACTCACAGAAGTGTGAATTTAGACTAGGTAGCCCCCCCATAGCCCTGAAATTCAGCTTCTCCACATGAGTCTGCTGCTACAGTGAGGCCACATACAATGAGATTCCTGTGCTCTCCCCTTTCCTCTGCAGAGACTCTGGTATTTGGGTCAGAAAGCCAGGAGTTGCCTTTCTGACCATACAGTCTGACCTCAGGCATCACACAAAGCTGTTGCCTACCTACAATAACACATCCTTTCTCTCACATGAGTTGTATTTGTTGCATTGTGACTTTATCCTGTAACACATTTTCTCTCTGTCCTTTATCAGCTGTGGTTGTTGTGGCCTTCCCTGGGCTACGGGAAAAAGAACACAATAGACACTGAGGGATGTCATGGAGCTTCCACACATTCATTCTCAGCAAGCTTTTGTGCAAGCACTGTGGAAAGGGCCATGATCTGTATAGAAAATGCATATGGTGGGGGAGTATCATTGTAGCTGCCAGATTCAATAGTGTTTTCTCAGGGAACACTTATGAATCAAGAGGATCACAGCATGCAGTCTATAAGGATACACATCTCAGGGGTTAAAGAAAGAATGATGTTAGGGTCATCCTCTTGGTTTTCTTCTCAAGAAAAGAGCTAGTGTACAATGTTAAAGGGGACTGAGGAAGTCCAGTAAGTGTGTAAGAATAGATGTCTTGAACTATTAGATCAAGTAAACCAACTGGACAAGTTTTATAGATGTTATTTCTTATTCATTGAGTCTACTGCTTCTGAAAATAGTTCTGGTCCTATATCACACAAGGCAAGAGGCTGCTGTCATCTTAAATAATCTGAAGAAATGTGAGAATTACAAAAATAAAAATTAAATTAGGAAAAGAAAGACTAAATAAGACAAGCTTGCATTCAGATCAAGGGTTTTTGCTTCCTTCTTGCACTGACTGGGGATTAGTTCCAAGTGAAGTAAAGGTGTTGATAAAGTTAAAACAAGAAGGGGAGATTGAGTAATTTCATCTCATTTTCTAATGAATTATGTCCTTCTTTGGAGGTAAAATGTGTTAGTGGTTAAAGAAATAACAGGAAAACTAACAATGTGGTTATAAAAATTTGTTGGAGACCACCTCATAATTCCAACAAGCCTGGACAGTGGGTGACAAGGACAGCAGTCTGTTGTAGGAGCTGGGACATGGGAACACTCTTCCTGCCCTTCACTGCTCCCAGAGGTGAAGTAAGAGCAGCTTCTGACCCACCATTCCTCTAGCAGTGCTTCTCTTTCTTCCTCCATCCACCAACCTTCATCTGGTGAAGTTTCCGTCATTTCATTGTTGAAGATTAAAGGCTGCTCTGTGGCTGGAACAAGTAATAAGAAAATGTATTTACAGTATTGCAGAAGTTTTAGTGGCACTTTTGCAAACAGGAGTCCAAAAGCACGGGGAAAAAATTATATAACACTTAAAAATGGTTTAAAAACAATATATAAGAAGACTCATATGGCAAATTTTAAACAATCAGTCCTTAAAAACAAGACATTCTATAATCTACTGAAATATGTTTTCCTATGTGCTCATACCTGTTGCTCTTCTAATCCTTGTTTGTGTTCTCCCCTTGCTTTTTTAGCTAATGTCCCCACTGGCTGCTCAGTGAATACTGTGAGACTTCCTGCCTTGTTCCCAATTTCTACAGGATAAATCTACACTGAGTTGTACCTGACTTTCCTCCAGAAAGTAAGTAATTTTTTCCATTTGACACAGTTGCTAACTAATGTTTTTAGGGACTGGATGTACCTCTGTCAAATTTGAAGTTGTCTAATTGCCAGAAATTGTTAGTGAATGGACTGGAACAGACACAGGTAGATCATGCAAGTCCTGGTTTAGCTGGAAACCGGAATACAAATGATGTGGAAAAGAAACAGTTTTAAAGAAGGGTCATCTTGGGAACTGCTGGCTGTCTTCTCCCATGTGTTGTGAGTCAGGGCTTGCTTGTCCAAAAAACAGAGACAGGTTGTTAAAGAGTTTTCTTTATCTTGCTCATCACATATATATTCTAGTTAGGGATTACAATAAAATATTTAAGGTACCAGGAAAACAAGATGACTTGCAGTGGCTGCTCACGCAGCAGACTTTCCCAGCCTGCTCATGTATCTGGGTGAGACAAAGCAGAGCATTTGCTGAGGCACAGAGACTCAGAGCCAGAGGACTGTAGGACACGCTGCTGCCTCCCACAAGGCTGCACATACCTGCTGCAAGATGTGCTTGTCATTTTGCAATCCCTTTCCTTAAATAATAAATGTAATCACTGTCTTTTCCTGGCCTGTGTGGCTAAGAGTGCTGGGCTTTCATGTGAGCTGGGGTTTTGAGCAGGCTGTTGGGTTCAGTTTCAGTGAGGGCTTGGCAATCCCCTGTTATGCTTATTCATGGGATCAGACATCACCCAAGACCTGGACTTTAAATAAAATCATGGTACACATTTTATCTACAAGGAAAAAAAATGTATATTCTTTCAGGAATTATTTTTTTAAAAATCCAATTTATAATTTTTCTTTTTGTTGCCAATCTTGTATAATAAGTTTGAAATGAATGTAATACAGTTATTCTAACTATCAGTTGAGTAATTTCCATGAATAATTCTTGGCTTAGGGTTTGTTTGTTTTGTGAAATTCAAACAGACTGGGCAACTCTCTGTTCTCTGTCTAGTTAAACTCTTCAGAATGATCCTTCTGGTAAATCCAGGTAAAAGGTTAAAAACCACTCTCTTGAGTTCATCTTGCATTTAATTTGGTTTAAAAAGGTACACAAGTGTGAGCACAGTAGAAGTAAACTAAAATCTGTGAGTGCCAGAGGCAACCATAAAAACACAAATTCCTGTAAAAATGGTCAAATCAAGAACAGGATGGTTTGGGGGAGATATTGCTGATCTAAATATGAGGTTCTGGGCTCTCTAAAAGATTAGCTTGATTAAATTAGGTCAGATCATTAGCTGATCCAGTGCTGTCTCCTTATTTAAAATCTCTTGATTTAGCTGTTGCACAGGAATGGTATCCAAGTTATATCTGGCACTTAACTTCCCACTGGTACTCAGCATTAATGGGAAAACCCCCTACATTTCAAAGTCTTTCTACTATAAGGAGTGGCAACATTTATGCAGACTTGTAGACTGCCTATAAATATAGTACCTGTACATAGTATGTACCAAAATTCCTTATGTGCTGAGGTAAGAGAATAAATTCACAGTGTGCCATGATTAGGAAAAACCTGCAATTAGAAGATGCTTCGAGATTTGGAGTGTTAGCTTCAGTCCTGGGAGGGAAGGATTGCAATAAGGCAATTAGAGATGCATACTAAATTAATTAATCCCATAGCTTTATCACACAGCTGATATTTTCGAGAAATAATTTGCAGGAAAGTGTTTCCTCGTATTCATCCTCATATGGGATTTTCTGCTGAACTGCGGGGTTCTGAGTGTGTTCAATACCAAAAGAGGTGTGTACCAGAGACAGAAAAACACATGAATAGCCAACCCAGTATTCTACAGTTCTGTGCTATGTTTTGCTTAGTGTCATGGATACGAAAGATTAAATTCTGGGGTAGAAGCTTATCTATTTCTATACTATAGTTTTATTGTATTTTATAACTCTAAGTTACAAAAGGCAATTTTTTTTTGTGTTCTTCAATGGACTTAATACTTTCTTCTGCTTGCAAATTGTCATGGAAAATGGACTTTAAAATTGACAGATCTCTCTCTCTAAAACTAGCATTTTTAGATATATTTGTGGTTCTTTGCTGTGGAGTTATACAAAAATTCAACTCAAGTTACATTATGCATCCAAATACCTAGCATTTAATCCAACCAAATGTAAGATGTATAAGTCTCAGTTAGCTGCTAGGTTGGACAGTGACTAGGTAATGGAAAGAGATGGGAATAGCCTAAGCATCTCTTGTTTCCCAAAGGGGATTTGAGACCCTTCTGTGGTATTTGTGTTCTTCACTGAGGACAGTGTAGAGAAACTCCCTCAGAGAGAAATCTGCCCTAGCTGAGGGAAGAGATTAGTTCACATTAAGGTTTTTAACTTCCTTTCACCAGAGAGAAAAAAAAAAAACCAGGATCATTTATGTGTCCTGTATATGCATATGTACAGAGAGGCACATATCTGCCTCTGATATGTTTGCCAGGCTCTGAACAAATTTACAATAATTGTACTTTACAGAGCAGAAGGGCTGGGCTGGTACTGGGGGTTATGGCATACTGGCATTTCTCCCAGCCTGTTGACGTGTACAATTGAATGTTATTTTTCATTCCTGCTCCTGCTGTGAAAAATAAGCCTTAAAAACATTTATTGAAGTGCAGCCTGATGCAGCAGTGTCCGCCCACATTTGCAACCTGAGCCAGTGCCAGGGAGAGATGTGAGCTGGCCCCTCCATTTCCACGCTTACCGTGGGGGCTGTGTGATAGCAGTGCAGAAGTCAATATTAAGTGCTACTCTGCAAAAGAGTGGGGAGGAATCACATCAGGAAGATTTACAAATCTATCTCTGAGTGGCCCTTCATTTCCATGCAGATGGAGCTAGATAACAGTACACCCCTCTCCTCTTGAAGCCATAAATAGCATCCCTGCATGCTAGTGCATATCTCACTCAGCTTACACTTAATTTTTAGGCTACAAATAGATGCAAAGTCCAGATTTCTGTTGTGCTATGCTGTTAGTATTATTTCTTCATCTCCTTAATATGAACAACATTTTTACTGCCTTCTGAGTTAGAATTTTTTGTGGCAAAAAGTTATCTTTACTGTGTTCTAAATTAAACTTTCATGCCTTTTCAGCCTGAAGACGTTTTTTAGTCAAGGATGATACTGGAAATATTAAGGAGTTATTAAAAATTATGATTAATCAATTTTATTACAATAGCACTTAGAAGTCCCTGCTGAGACAGGAGACCTATTGCACTGGGCACTGTAGGGACACATAAAAGACTGAGTTTCTGCTTCAAAGAGCTGAAAATTGAACCAGAAAAGACATGTTTCTCTTGGCTTCAAGGGAAACTGAATAAGGGCTTTTGTGATATTCTTGAGCAAGCTGGAAGCCCCATGTTTCATTGAAGCCTTTTCTTTTTAATTCCACTGTTTCATAAAAAATATATAATGAATGAAGCTGTATTGAATTTTCAATTAAAAGAAGCTCAGTCTATCTGCTGCTCTGTATCCCCACAGCCTGCTCCTTTTGCTCTCTTCA
This sequence comes from Climacteris rufus, assembly GCA_013398175.1. NCBI lineage: Eukaryota > Metazoa > Chordata > Aves > Passeriformes > Climacteridae > Climacteris > Climacteris rufus. Next base: position 1,685,335 of record VZRZ01003270.1, read on the forward strand.
TTCTTCCTGTGCAGGAACTGTACAACAGCCCTATGTTCCCTGTTCAGCAAACCTTTTCAAACAGCTGCATTTGTGCCTTCTCATCACATTTCTAATATTGAATTTTCACGTTTCAAAAGGCATTTTACTTCTCATTTTTGTTAGCTCTGTAGTTATGTGAATATAGTCAAAACTTTCCAAGTAGGGAAGAAAAGGAGCAAGAAGGGAATGTCCTCCCCTCTGTCATTCTCCTTTCTATCAACTGTGTTAGCAACGGGGTTATCAAAATGCTGTGTGAGAACTGCAATAGTTAAAGACTGTGCTCTCTCTTACCGCTAACCTTGAGTCAGTTTTCTTCATTGTACAACAAGAATAGAAAAAAGGAAGGGAGCAGAGTTGAAGGTTATTGCCTCTGTTGATGCAAAGGCAGAGAAAAATCTACCTTGAGAAACAAAGTAGAACAGCAGGCTACCAAGTTCACAAAATAAATCTTCCATTGTGCTTGGATTTAGCCTTATACTTCTGAGGTTCCTGCTCTGCATCTAGTGAGTTGTCCCTCTAAGCTCTCTCCTACCAGTCTCAGAAGTTGAAATGAGAGGGTAAGGAGAGGCTGTGTGTGGGGGGCAGCCCCAGGGGGTGCCAGGCAGACTTTGAAGTGACTGATTAGTGCAGACAGTGACAGAAAAAGTTCCAGCCAAGTGTGATTGCTGCTAAGAAGAAACGGCCTTGTTTTAATTTGTCTATTGTTCCCTTATAATCTGTGAAACTGGACTGGAATTCAAAGCAGCATTGGTCTGAGCATTAATCTAAAGCACAGTGATTCCTTGCAACTTGCTCTGTTCTCCAGGGCCTTTAATCTTGCAGTAAATTTTGGTTTGATTTCTTGCTATGATGTATCTCCCCAAGGACATGGAGGAAGGAGAGCTGAGGGAAACTGCCCAGACCAGCTGAAGTATTGGAGGACCCGCTTGAAGCCATTGTGAAGAAAAAAAGACAGGTTCTCAGGCTCTGTAATCTATTTTCTGTTGTGAATAACAGGCTGATTGTTTTAAATTGAGTAAAGCAACTGGCTAAATCACCTTCTGAAAATGAACTACTGAACAGGAACGCAATCTCTCTCATGGATTTCTGTAGACGACAACCAAACTCCCTGTAGTCTCTCTCTGACACAAAAAGCTGTTATTTAGTTTCCTGTGAAATCTGGTGAATTATATTGGCTGACTCAGAAACCCTATCAGGACTAGTTCTGTCTGCTTCAAAGCATCTGGCTTCCAGGGGTGTAACCAGCATCTCCCACCCGAAGCGGGAAGTGCCACGGGCCCAAAGCAGTTGCAAGGTTCATGGTGCTCTCTCAGGCAGACAAGGACTGGATGGCCCAAACCCAAGCAGCTGGGCTGGGAACCAGGTCCTTCCCCACGTTTCCTTCTGTCAACACCTACCTGCTTCTTCAGGGGAAGGAAAGCTCCAGCCTTCCGTGTGCAGCTGTGCCAGGCTCTGGCAGATCTTTGTTCTAGGTGGGGGAGCCCCAGCTGTCCTCAGCTGAGTAATGCTGCCCAGAAGCAGAAATGTGGTTGTGTCCCTCTTCCCTTTGATTCAGCACGTGCTGTTAACAGCCTTGTTTTTCACTCAGTCAAGTGAAAACTGGGGATCAGTTTGGGTTCTGCCACTTCAGTGCTTTTTTGGGAAATATAACCAGGGAGCCTCTTGCCAATTGCTCAACTAGAGCCAAATAGAGCCTCTGAAAGTATTTTACACTGCATACATTTCTTCCCCATCCACAAATACTAGGAAGGTTATATATATAAAATAAAGCTTTGTAAATTGAGTTATGCTGCTGTGATAATTTTCTAACCTTCTATTCTCATTGTGTACAGTTTCAAAACAATGAGCAATTCTGTAATGGAAAATTAATTGGAATCTTTCAACACTTTTAAAATGCTTTCATTATTCTTTTCCCTCCTGTGTCAGGAATTTTATTATAATTTATGTTTCCTGTTTCTGTTGGATGAATTTACATCTCTTTTTCAAAAAAAAAAAAAAAAGGAGTGGAAAAATTTCTTACTGATAATCACAGTGAACCTGTTATTATTATGTTTGTAGGTTTTTTAGGCAATAGCACAACGGCAAGATGGAGTGCTCTTAGCTACTTACTCAGATTGGCAGCAGTTGAAGCACACAGAGCAGCCCTTGGTGCCACACTGCTGGGCAGGGCCTGGAGAGCCATTGCTGTGCCCTGAACACAGACTGCAGCTCTGTCCTCCTGTCCTGGGGCTACACCCAGAGACTGCACTTAGCTGAATTGTCAGTAATGGTATAGTAAACAACAAGGTTTAATAAACAGGGTAGTTCAAGACAGATGTCTGGGTTAAATATGCAGCAAAGGTGAAAGCAGGGGGTGTCTTTCAAGCACAGGTGTATGAGATTTACAGAGGAAGAAAGGAAAGTAAGCATAATGGAAAGAGTGGATTATTTGTTGGCTCTTTGGATGTCTTAGACTCTCTGTGTTCTGCTTCTTCCAGCTTCTTGGTGGGTGCCTCCAGTTACATTTTCATAGTACTCCTCTCCCCACTTAGCCGTGCTGTGTTGCCTTGCCCTGTAGCATCAGGCATCAAAACTTAATAATGGAACAAACATAACAATCTCTTTAAACTAATGCTGCCCCTCTTTCATTATTCAGTGAGTTACATCCTGGGCTGCTGACAAGGATGATCTTGGAAGTAAATTTAAATGCGTATTTACATAAAAACTCCGTGTGTGTATGTAAGTTAGTCATTTCAATGCTCTTTTTCTGTGCACTCAGTTCTTCTCTTGGGAGAAAAAAGTCCTCATTCAGTGAGGACATGAACAAAAGGAAGAGGAAACAGGCACGAACATGAATTCTTGAAGAACTTTATACACATAATATACCTTTTTAAGCTCAAGTTCATGCATTTTTAGAAGGTTTACATCAACCTTCTGCTTAATATCACCTTAATTTAGAACTGTAATTTGTAATAAGATTTACCTTAATAAACAAAGTGGCTTGAGGATGAGTTAAATCAAGATCATGCTGTTACTGTTTGGTGAAATATTTATATTTAGTTGGTGTTGTGACTTAAGAAAATAGCAAGACAATCCTAGTGTTTTTTCTTTCTTCACACAAATGCTGGGAGAATGAGTGTGAATGGCAGAATTGGCAAAATATTGAGCTTGCAAATGAACAGAGTAATGAAATAAACAGGCAAGTTGATCACAGTATGAAGTCATACTGATCGTTCACTTGGCAAGTGTGGATTTAGTTCTAATTATTTATGATATTTCATACTGTGATAATGAATGTTCTTTGGTATGCTTTAGAAAGCTAATGAAGTTCTACTGCCAGATTCTGACACCTTTATTTTTAATTATCTATCAATTGTCATGTGCATGGCCTTAATGATTTAAGAAGGAGTACCCACACGGCCTCTCAACAGGGAAAAGAGGAAGAGATTTTGACTGTTCAAGAAATTGGACAAATTTGTGACATAAGACAACCTGGTTCAAAGAAAGGGTTTGCACTGCTGTTCTGTGAAAGCAAGAAATATATCTATTTTGATTCAAGATAAGTCTTCCTGGAAGAGTTTATCAAAAAGAACTCCAGCAGAGGACACAAAAGCATTTAGAAGAGGCACAATGAATTTTGACTGCCTTAGAATCTATTTATCAAAGCCATAGCTGTTCCCATCTCAACGCAGGTGGAACAATAATAAATATCGAACAAAGCAACTCAATCTGTATTCAGAGCATTTCAATACAAGGAAAGTTAAATGCAAAAAGAAAGAAAGCTTGCAGACTCAGACCTATTGACTTGTGCTACTTCTATTCCTCATTGAAAATGAGTGGTGAATGGCACACAAAGATCTGCAAGATATTTACATGATTGTCATTAACATATAACAAGAAACACATTCAGTAATGTGACTTTATTATTTAACAGAATCAATAATCTTTTACATCATAGGAACCTAATTCAGCTGTGAAACTTGTCACTTTCTTTTTTTCTCGCTTTTAAGTCACAAAGTTTGCATGTCAATTTTCAGACCCAGTAGCGATATTATTTTCCTACCTGCCATTTATCCCTCTAGGACAGACTTTTTTGCCATGAATGCTCCCTGTATGATTAGAGACTTCCTCTTCTGTGGAGGACAGGCAGCAGGAAGGCTCCAGTTTCAAGCGGTGAGTTCTAGCTGACACAGCTCATAATCTTTTTAAGATAATAGTGTCCGCAAACCTTTCCTGCCTTGGACTTTTCTCCCACTGTCCTATAGTAGATACTTAAAGAAAATCACTGGAGGGAATTCCACCTGTCTCAGGCAGGGCACAGCTGAGGCTGACGCCTGCCAGGCACTCAGCAGAGGTTATGAGGTTACCCTAATGAACCCTCCTTCAGAGGCAGCCTGGGTTCTGCATAATTCCTGCTTCAACTACAAATCCAAAGCAGGTCCTTGATGACATAAGGGGAAAACAAATGAACAGAACGTGGATATATTGGGTTGTTATGAAATGCAGTTAAACACCTAAAGGGCATAATCAGATCGCTGACAAAAAGGGCTAATGTTCAGTTCACTGCTGTTGTCTGGACAAAAAACAAATCACAACACCTCCCCCTTCCCCCTTTCAAAAAAAACCAATACATCCCCCACCTCAAGACAACTTAACTCAAAATTTAGTGTAAATGTCTTCTGGACAGATCTAAATTGCTCTGAGACCAATGGCAGAAACCTCATTGCTTTCAATGCCTCCTCTGGCGTTTGGGTCAAGTCAGCCAGTCTAAATGAGTATTTTATCTCCATGATTAGTGCCTTGCAGCAGATGATAAAATTTCAATATCTCCCTTTTGTCTTGAAATTTCCAAGGCTTATGGGTTTTGTCTGATTCAACCTGAGTATTCAGCAAACAGCCTGGCCCATCATTGTTTGCTTTTGGCCATTTGAGCTGTCCTTTGGGCAGTCGTTCAGGCGTTCTTCATTTCAGATGTCCTCATTCACAGAGCATTGCAGCATTTCCTCAAAGCTGGTTGAGACCCTGAGAGCAAAGCAAAGCAGTGGATTTTAATTTTGACTTGCAGCTGCTGTTATCAAAGTTCAGTGCATTAAGCATGGATTTCATTTTCATTGCTCTCTTACAACACCAGGAACTACGTTAACTACAAAACACATGTGCTTGAAGTAAGTAAAGTAATGGAGAAATATATTGTTCTCATTATTTGAAATGTTGCACAAGATCTCAGGCTCATTTCAGTGGCACAATGAAACCAAGCTGCAGTTTCCACAAAGGCATAGTTAGTGATGCTCAAAGTGAATAGATGAAATGTTCTTTTGTTTCCTTTTGCTGTTGCTTCACAGCTACACAGCAAACAACTGCCTCCACGTTGCAGTTCTGAAGTTATGGAGCCTTCTCCTAGCTCGCTGTGTGGGAGTTCAGGGGAGGATTTGATGATCCCCCTGTGTGTTTGCAGCCATATCCCCTCTATTCTAATTGACCAGCTTTGTATCATCTTTTACCCATCTATTTCCTCAGCTCAAAAGCCATTACACTGCAACTAACTACCATATCAAATTGTAATTTAAATAAAATGGGAAAGTGAAACGGAATGGGTTGGAGAAGAACCCACAGTCTCTGTAAAGGATGGCTTGGACATCAAACATATGTTAAGGTATAAGTTTCCCACCTGGCTAAATCAGGAAGAAAAGGTGGTGCTGCACACCCTTGTGAGGCTGTCATGAGTAAAGGTGTGCAGGCTGTAATCTCAGCCTCTGCTCGCTTCCCACACTCCCCTACATGCTTCTCTTCCCTTTGGTAACATTTTTCATCTTTCCTACTCTGCTTTTGGAGGGGTTTTCTCACCCTTTTCGTTCCCTAGCTGTGTTATTGAATAGGTGAGACAATGCCTGAGACAGCCTCAGTGCCTGGCTGGAAGAAAAGGAGGAAGGAAGATTGGTGTTGCTATGGAGCAATGCTAAGGTTACTTCAATCCCTTTAGTATCATTTTGGCTGCAAAAGTGTTGCAAGGGAAAGCTGCAATAATCCTATTGTTCTTCTATTTTGTTTTCCACGCTTGACTTTAAAACATAGGTTCTCTAGAAAAAAAAACCAACACATTACAGCATAAAAATTTAATGTGTTGTAAAGTTCATCTTGTATATCTGATTGCTCTATTCTACAGACATACTCAGTGCATCTCTTTTTGTGGCCATCTCTATGACTTGGGTTGCAATACAAATCAAAAGACAGTCACCTGCACCCATATCCAGGCACCATATATGGGAGATTAATATTAGGGAAACCATTTTCCAGTTTTAAGTGTCATCCTGAGCATTCATCCCTGGGATCTCAATCTTGTTAGTGGAGGATCCTTTTGTTGCAGAAAAACAAACAAAAAATCACTATTTGAACTGCTGGCTACAAATAATGAAATTGATATTATCGTATTGCCAAGCAGAGATTTGTAATAAAATTATAGGGGTTCTTTATGGCTTGTTAAAGAGGATTTTATGGCACCAAAACAGTTCCCAATAAGCATATTTTTGTGCTTGGCATTCTTAGTCTCAGTTCAAAAGTCCAGGTATTAATATAAAAGGCAGAAGCATACAAATGGAATTGTGGCACTCACTAGTTCCTCCACCATTTCTGAACTAAATTTTCAACCTCATCTGCCTCAGCAACAAGTTTCCTCAGTCACAGTGGAGCCCTCACCACCACTGTGCAGCTCATGCTCAGGACTTAGGTACAGTGCTGTCAATCAGGAAACATAAACCAGCTTGAAAGATCACTTACAAATCAATTAACTCAATGATAAGTTAAATAAGATTTAAAGATTGGCCAAATATGAAAAGGCCCTGTGTTCCCACTTACTGACTTCTTATCTCCACATATTGACCTGATTGCATCAAATACAGAAACCATCCTTCAGACTTAAGGAGAGCAAAGAGTTTCTTCCTTATAGAAGGTTTTGGAGACCCTTGCCATGGGGTTGAGTTCTTGACATTTCCATGTACATCTCTTCCAAATGTGAAGGTTCATTCTCTCCTTAAGGGTTTGAAAGCTTTCTGTGTTTTGCTGTGAAAGCCTCCATTCTCATATCTTTGTTTAGCTTTTCTTTTTTTTTTTTTTCTTTTTCCTTTTTTTTCCCCTGAAGCACTTCAGAAGCACTAGATAACCAAAAAGCACTTGAAGGCCATAACTGACTATAACCTATAACTTCCCCTCAGCAGTGCATGGACTTCCCCTGAGCTGACTGTAAGAGACCTTCCAATGAATAATCTCATCACTCTTCACTCGGTTTTACATCCTTTTCCAGAGATGGAATTCTGAACTCTATCCTTTTAACCTGTTCCTGGGATTTCCTTTAATTCTTTCTGATACAACGTGTGCATTCTGTGGGAGTCTGTCAGTGTACAGAAGTTTCTCACTCTCCTGCCACCTATTACAGACAATCCCACTGTAAACTCACTTTAGTGACTTGAAACTGCAGAGATGTGAGTAGAAACTGAGAAATGTCCCATATTTACTCTGAACTGGCCTGGTTGAAATGCAGATGCAAGCAATTAGAAGAAGATATACAGGCTTAACATCCTGCTTTGCCTAGTTACAGAGCACAGACAGACACATATGAAATATGAAGGATGTCTCTTTGCCAACTTCTGAATAAATTATTAGTTACTCATCTGAATGATTGGTTTAATGCAGTTTTGGATTAGTGACATGTTAAGTCCAAACTGAAAGTCTGATGCCCCAAAGTACTGATGTTCAGGTTTTCAATACAGCCCAAAGCAGAATTTCACAGACTTTTCAAACCTGAAATTTGGTACCTTGGGATCAGGAGGTTTGTTTTATAAAGACAGGCTTTGGAAGCCTGAATTCACAAATAATGAGATACCCAGAAAATGCCAGGGAATTAAACTATTTCAGACTAGTTTTTTCATAGAATTAATGGCAGAAAATCACATTTGTTGTATCATGCAATTGTCTCAACTACAGTCCCTCAGCGTGAGACATATGATGCATGGAGAGAGTTGGGAACTGCATAATGCATGAGTTGAGAAAGAATAGTTTTTGCTTAAATGTAAGGTTGAGTAAAACTGCATAAAATTTAAGAGAGAAGGAAACAAGCCAAAGCTATTTTTTAAGGCTTTACTTTTTAGATATTTCCTAACTAAATTAATAGCACAGGCACAAGTAAAAACAGTGTAACATGAAGCCACTGTGCATTATGAAGCCTGCCAAAAATGATGGTAATTCATCACTTCATGCTTCATGGCATTTCCCAGTTCAGACTGACATTTCACGTCAATGATAGAAACTGTTGTGCTCTCTGCCTGAAATATCCAGAACACTGTAATCTTAGATGAGGAAGGATTTTGCTTCAGCTGCACATATAACATGAACATGCAGAGTCACCTTGTGCCTACCAAGTAACCTTTATACATTATGGAAAGATAATCCAGGTCATACAATGAAGTATAAGCATTGCTTTGTTTTTATTTTCCCCCCCACATTTAGGGTCATCGTTGTATTCTTGAATCTTTCCTTTCCACTGCAATAATTAGCATCACTAGTAACAACTTGAATGTGCAGCTGTTGCCATAAATGGGTCACTATATTGCTAGTAGGAAAAAATGACAGACTTAAAAGCTGAGGGTGGGGAAACATAAAGCATCAGATGATTCCAAAGGCTTTTACAATGTTGGCCACTCTTTCAAACACCATATGTTCAGTATCATCTGTACCCACAAAAAATTCTGATATTTCAAAAGCTGTCTGCAAGCTTTGCAGCACAGATGCTGTACTTTCCCTTGGTATTACCATGGAAATGTAGAAGTTTGGAGGCAGAGTAGCTGCTCAAGATCTCAGCAAACTTTGGACAGTCTTTTCCTTTCCCTTTCTCTTTCTCAGTCAAGACTGGAATTTGTTCTCCAACAGCTGAATCTGTAGCAAAGGAAACCTCAGGTGGCTGCCAAAAAGATTATCTACTTGACAAGGACAGAGATAGGCCTGATCATATTGTCCAGAAAATCTCAAAAACCTAATGAGTTAATCAAATAACTATCATGAAATATTTAACTTGCAGTCCCCTGAGTTTATGCATTATCCCAGAAATGGTCAGATGAAGAGGTTACTGTGTGCAGGTTCATGTGTTTGAATTTTGGGACAGTCCTGTGCTATTATAATTTATTTTGACATGATAATCTGTGCTGCACAATGATGGCAAATAGGTAGTAGCAACCTCAGTAGCACAATTTGTAAAAACATATCTTCCAATAATAATGGTGTGCATGCATGTATGAAGAAAAAAACTTTGGGGAGTTAATGAACATTTTCCAACTCGAGTAAAAAGACAGTAATTCTAGACATGGATGATAAATAGGTTTCCACAATAAGCAATAAGTAAAGTTATCCCCCTCTTACTGTTTCATCACCTGAACTCTGCAAAACTGCAAGTGGCACAGGAGGTTTATATGGTAATATATGTGAGAAAAATCCTGACTGAGCAGTCTGCCCTGAGTGGAGCCATAAATGCTCTGTTGCTGTGTAGTCTGCCATAATAATTCAACTTTTTTCTTCACAGCTATGACTGTTCCTTTAGCAATGCAATAATTTTTTATTCCATCATAAATGCAGTTTTGATAAGGCAGAATACTGAAAGTGTATTCATATTTATTCTATATCTTACAAGCTCTATTGGAATTATTTTTGTTTTAGATTTGTCTCTTGCTTATGTATCCCAGAGCTTTCTTTATAGCACCAAACTTACAAGGGAATTTCTCCTTGGGTTTCTTCCTGCCTTATGCCACTCACCCTAATCATCAAAACTGAACATGAATGTCTGTGAATTTTGGCCCCTCCCTTCCCCTCCCACATGGCTCAAAATGACTTAAAAATGAGAAGTATCTTTATGTGTCCTTAACAACAGGGAAAATAAAAAACAAAGAGGAAATATTTAGCCTGTGGTCACAGAGTGAATGACAGAGTTTGGAATAAAAGTCTGATGTTTCAAACCAGCAAGCAGACTTAATGAGTGCAGGGCTGTGTTGTGCAGACACAACCATCGTGCTGGAGCTGACATGGGCACTTCTGGCAGAGCACGCTTTCATCAGTGTTAGACCTCCTCTGTAGTGCACAATCTGTGTGTTGGACACAGTATTTGATAACAAGCACTGTAACTTCTCTCCCATGCCTTGCCCACTTGTATGAATCTTACAAAAAATGCTTATACTATGATCAATATTTGCAGAGCTGGTCACAGAATAGAAAAGCATTAAAATATGCCAGGTAGAATTAAGGGATAAATATGAAGGTGAAAAGGAAAGAAAACAAAGTGATTATGAGAAGGTTATTTTTCTTAAAGAAATTTGGATGTTTTATTTACATTTGTTATTGTTAGACTGTTATTTAGTGTGTCACAGTCAGTCTTGGCCAGCATAGATCTCTATACATCACACCTAGAGCTCAGAACCCCGCTGCACCTCTCTGTGCAGGATGATGATTTAAAATCTGCCAATGTTTGGCTTCAAGCATAAACTCTTTTTACCAAAAATGTGCGATCTGGAAGAGGACGTTTAATCTCACTTGAGATACTACCTTTGGGAAAGTGGAAAAGAAAAGGGATGGCCCAGCTGAGTCAGATCTGATAGTGACATGGAAGGAAATAACAGAGGGTGTCTTATTCAGGGCTTTCTCACAAAGGCATGTATTAAAAACTAGCGATAACAAGAACTGAAAAAAAGAGAGGGAGGCTGGTCCAAAACAAGAGGAAATCGTACAGTGCTTTGCACTGGAATCCTGCAATGGTCAGGACTCATAAGAAGTATATCTTTGGTCATTAACTTTTATGAAGTGCTGATTTCCCTTTCGGCTCCCACCCGCCTATCAGCCCTGCAGCGAGGGCTGCCTTTCTCACACAGCTGAGCCAAGTAATTGCTCTGTGTGATCCTCCAGTACAATATTTTCTCACTACCAACCTCTCACCATCTACCTAATAGCTCTGAGACAGCCGTGGTCTGTCTGACTGAATGGCCACTAATGGCCCGACTGTTCTTAGGAAGACATAGCAGCTTTTTCTGCCAAGACTTAAAATGTTCCTGTGATGTTTAGGACTCATTGGCTACATGAAGCCAGCACAAAGCAGCCGGGTGTTCTCAAAGACATCTTTCTTTCCCTTCCTTGTGTATGTAGCTTCTTTACACACTATAAATCACCTGAGGCTTGTGTCTATAGCACTCTGAAAAGTGCAAGTCAGGGCTGGTGGGGCTTTCTCTGGCCATTTAGAACACTCGGTGTGTTGGTTTTCAGGGAATAAAACAGTTCTGAGATGAGAAAACTCTGACTATGCCATGTTAGGTGTTTTGTGACTCTACAGAAGAGCTCAGGTGGGTCTGAAGCCTGAGCTGTAGTAGCATAAATCACAATTTTCTTAAAAATCTCACAATTATTTCACAATTTGCACCCTTTAAAGTATCAAACCTAAAAAGGTTCAAGCTATGTGTTTTGTAAGTATTCAGGAAAAGAAAGGGATATTGCTGTACTCTGTATTCTATCCAAAAGAGGTTTTGACACCCCTTCCAAATGACTAAGGAACAAAATGACATATTAGCAGTAGTCGAGAGACTCAATTAAAAAACCAAACCTAACTAAAACTAAAATCCCCAGAATATGGCACTCATCTGGTGCCTGATGAAGGGAATGTGGATCTGTGTCAGGGACCTTATTATCACAGACTGGTCATGCAAGGGGGTATCCAAGGAAAGCAGAAATTCCTAGAAAGTAAGTCTGGGATTGTTCAAAGTACCTGTATATCCTTAAATGACTCCTAGAAATTCATCAGATCTTTTATTATCTTTGTTTTTGTCTCACCAGGAGGTTTAAAATCACACTTGCGTGTCAACCAGTATGATAATGGGTAGAAGCAGAATGGGAGTTGAAAATAAGAAAGCCATCCTTAATGGCCAGAGTGCACAGAAGTGCTTCTAATATTCAGCAGCTAAAAATGGAACTTTGACTGAATAATTTTCTCTCACGAAAACAGTCAGTAGTTTTTCATCAAACGTTGTAAAGAAAGATGGATTAAAAAATAGGTTGAGCAAATAGACAGATAGCTTTATAAAAAGGCATTTTTTTTCTTAAGTGTCTGCCCTAGAACAAACTGGGAGAAAAGAGAAGGATATGTTTTCATACTATGAAAATAAAATTAAACCCATGGAAGAAATCAGGTTTTAAAGATTTAAATATGTGTCGTCGCTCATACATTTTTGTCTTAAGAAAACCCAAAGAAAACACTTTAATTAGGTATTCTTTTTCAGTATCTCCTTCTTAAATAAGAAAGTCTCTCTTTTTAGACAGAACTATTTTTGCATCTTAAGTGATAAATTGGCTTCTGTAGCCTGAATTCTAAATCTCTGCACTGAAAATCCAAATTTGTTTGGGGGTTTATGAGTTCAAGAAATAAGTAAAGAAAAAAAGTAGTGCATTAAGACTTAAATAAATATTTTTCCAGTGATACATTATTTGGAGCCTTTTGTAATACCTAATACATAGTATGAGCCAACTTATACTCATTCTGCACCATTTGAGCGTGTCATTTCTGGGTCACTTCTTTGCTAGATGTCACTGTACATGACCATCACATCATCCTCACTTTTCTCTTTTAATACTGCCATGCCTCTATGTTTGTACACAGCAGCACAGTGTATGAAATGCAGCAGTAAACATGCCTTTCTTTGTGAGAAGATGTCTCTCCAGGCTGTACCAGACTGATTCTTAGAAAGGAAGCAATTCATCTCATACTTCTGCTGAAGTCTTCAAACTCAGTAGCCCTGAGTAGAAAGGGCGGTTCTGCTGTCACCCACCTCATCAGGAAACTCAGCACCTCTTTTTTCTCTTTGCAACACTGTTCTCACACAAAGGATAAACTTCCCAGACACTTGCTGTCAAGGAACAGCAGCCACAAAAGTCCTCTGATAAACCTGGCAATAGATTATTTGAATAGAGAAGGAAGTCAGTGATGCTAGTAATCCTCTTGCAGCAGAGAGAAGCTGATATTTTAATAAACATTGTCTTTTAATATGAACTTTTCCCCCCTCTCGTGTTAGGAGGATTGTTTCTTTATAATAAGGAAAAAAATCCAATTCCTATGTCTCAAAAAAAAAAAAAAAATTCCCTCTGTGGGTCATCGGAGCTGAAAATAAAGCAAACTGGTTGCCTCTGGGGATTTATTGAACTTCAAGTGCCCATGACTCATTCCATGATTACAAAAAGCAGACTAACTTTCAAATTTGCTACATGAGAGACTGAAACCAGGTTCTCAATGCTGACGCATGCTGGAGAGAGGAAAAATGGAAAGGCTGTACCAACTCTAGTACAAAATGCAGCTCTGTTTCACTTCCCTAGCATGCAGTGCCCACTGGAGCCAGTGAAAAAAGGTTTTAAAAAAGTCATATCTGATTTAAGGAGGAGGAATTTAAAAGTAGCTGTGCATGTGCTTCACAAGAAAGCAAATGAACTTTTGGTGGATTGAGCATAGTGGATGCAGAAATAAAGATGTTGTTAAGAGGTCTTAACTGGAATAGATATGGAAAGACCAAAATGTACGGTAGGCCTTCTTCATCCTAAGTCTCTTGAGGGTGGAAGAGAACGATCATTGCTGTAAGGTGAGCACAGATTGAATAATATAAAGAGCATTTCCAATGTAATGGTACAAAGATCTCAGAAACAAGGTGTGCTCTGAGCATCATGAGCTGCCCACTGAAGAGTTAATGCTGCTTCCCCCCTCCCAAGGTGGGAAATTAGAATAAAAGGTTGCAGCTGTGCTGTGGGTGGGTTCTTTTAAGTACCTCCAGTCCTCCTGACTGTGTTTCCCTCTATGAAATGCAAATGGACCCTTGGTAAGCTGGGACTGTGCTTGGTTTGTGCTTGTCACATGTCTTCTTCCTTAGGGGTTACACAAATATCTTTTTCATTTGTTGCAGTCAGTAAAACCTGAATCTCTCCATCTGACTAAGAACTTGTGATGATGGTCTTCAGCTGCTTGGAAGCTGCAGGTGAAATCTGTAAGTACCTCATTACTGTTCTTAACTTTGTAAGTCACATATTGTATACTGCATTTGTATTGTATTTCATTTGCAGTCTCAAGGTATGGGAAATGTGGGGCAAATCTACAAGACTGTGAGAGAGGTGCTGCAGCTTGAAAAGAGGACAAATTAGGAAATAAGAGTAATGTATTTGAATGTGGACCAGCCCATACTCCTCAACAGGTCTGATGACCAAGGCATCCCCTTGTGCATATATCCGTAGTAGCTTACACGTGAGATGCTCCCTGTAGCAATTTCTAGCTGTCAGGCAGCTAAGTCTAAAAATCAATTCACCTATAAAAAGGATGATGCAGATTAAGTCTTCTTACTTTCAGTCCTTGTTCCACAGTCTTTCCTCATTTGTTGCAGCAGGAGGCACTTTACTGAGAAAGCTGACAGAGCTAAGGCGAAAAAAATTGAGTGTGTCAGACTTGAAGAAAAAGAAGGGCTCATATTTTATCCACTTCTTATGTATTTTTGGCTTTCTGGGAGAATTATGAGGTTTGATTACTAAACGATCAGTTCTTAAGGGAATTAATAAGCAATTAGTAAAAATGCACATCTGTTTCTCTATTTTATGCCTGCATACCTCAGTGCCAACATCTGCAGTGGTGTCCTAAAATCCACAGCAGTGAATTTGGGGGATGCTGGCCCTGGAGAAGCCAAATGGGGTCAGTGGAGAAAGGTGCTGATAATGTCCCTGGCCTGGTCAGGTATGGGAGCTCGTGGGTGACTGCAATTCAATAACTGGCTTTAGGAGCACAGATGACATGGCTCACTTTGAAAGAGGTTTAATTGACTCCTCTTCTGTGTAGTCACAGCTGTGAAGTGATTTGGCTTCCCTGTGAAGCCCTAGATTTGCTCAAAGAAAACAGAGAGGGCAGTGGAACATTTATGGAGTAGGAAGAGGTGTTAGTGGTAATGATGTGAGTTTCTCTCCCTTTCCTTTCTTTTTTGAAGTGTTCTTGATTGTTAAACTGCTATGCTTGATGGAGGGAGTGCAGAATTCACTTTCTGCTTCTTCTGCTAGAAAGAATATAGAGAAATGGGACAGGAGCAGGGAGCCAAATCTTCTGTCTAGTGAAGGTGGTAGTATCCATGATTGTAGATATCATCTATAAAAAACTGTCCAAAGAAGACGGACAGGACTGAAAGAAAAAGTGAAGAGAGGCTAAAACTGAAGTCTTTTCTTCCTCACTCCAGCCCAGTTACTGAATCCACTGAAAATCTGACTTTTAACTCTACCTTCTCTACTCTCTTTTTATTTTGAAAACTTCAGCTCTAATAGTCAATATGGTAGAGTTTGCTAATGGTTGATCCTATGGGATTATTCCTTCATGAAGTCAGATGTCTCACACATGCCAGTCTGCACTGAGCCCAGAATCTTTGGGTAAAGCTTGTTCCCCAGGAGGCAGTCTGGCATTCATCTGAAGACATTCAGAGTTGTCTACTAATTCCCTGAGTAATTTCATTCCTAACTTAAATAAGATCTGTAGAATTGGTTACACAAGATACTATGCATCTGATGTTAGTAAGAAATCACAGTTTCTGTAGAATTTCAGAGTAAAACGTAAAGTAGTCAGTGTGAAGAGTAGACTGAAAAAAATAATTAAATGAAATTAAGATTCAAGTCTAGCTTTTTCCACACTTATTTCAAAGTCTGTTGTCATAGCTACTGCAGCACAAGGCTGGCTTAGTTTTTTCACTTTTTCTTTAAAGACATGTTCATTTTTTAAAGAAAATTGAAGTAACTGAGCAAATACCTGGAGAGAAAAAGCCAAAGTTGCCCTTTGTGCAACCATAATAATGAGTTATTATTTGGATCAGGGATATTCAGCTTTTGTCAGCCAGGAGCTCTTTATTCCTCAAGGCCATAAAACCAGAAAATGGCTGGATGTATATTAAAGCACACTGTAGTGCAAAACAGATGAAAATTTCAAAAGGGTCAAAATTCAGCATGGTTATGTCCCCTCAGTCTCAGTTGTTAACATAATTATCTAAACACATTATGGCCTCAAACTTTTGGCTTCTAGGAGCAAAGTAACATTTCTATTTCTGGACTCAGGAGGTACCCAAGGTTTAGACATATCTGAAAACATTAACCTTTTAAATTTGCCTTAAAGTTATGACAAATATATAGTATTACCTAGCTCTTTATTTATACTGCTCATTTATAATCTCAATCTTTTAGTCTGGAATTAGTTTTTATATCATATTATTGGACAATTAAGATGAAACATTTTGCTTAGGTAAAATCGTGGTCTTTAGATTGGACTGGAAGTTGGAAGTTAATGATTATTTTATTGCAGGTCAAATATAATTTATGTCACCTGTATAAATCAGCTTGTGTGTGTGGACTGTGAGCTTGCTCCTGTATTGCTCGCCTCTCTTGTGGCCCTGCCCCTCTGCATGACTCACTTCTTGCTTGAGTTTCCCTACAGCTTGGTGCACTTTGCCCCTCAGCTGAGCTGTGCCCTGGTTTACCACATTTGGGGAATTCCCTTTGGCCAAGAATTGCTTTTTATACACAATATGTCAAATAACAGATACTGGCAGAGATCTTATCTATCATGCCTGCAATGATCTGACAGATGGGTGTCTTATCTCAAGCAAAGATGGAAAAAGGAATGTCTTGCTGTGCAGATAGTAAATACATCTAAACCCCATGTGTCATCCACAAGATAACATGCCTTGTTTCTGCTTTGCCTAGTGGCAAACAGTATTTTCTTGTCCGGTGTAATGTGAATACTATAAATCATAATTTAGTCATTTTTTTTAAATGTTCCTAAATCTGTAATTTCATACATGAGGTTTCCAAAAGTCTGCAGTGCCAATAGCTGTTTCATTCCTTTAGAGTGAAAATTTTTCCTGTAAAACTGAGCGAGAAATGAGGAGGGATGAAATGGGGTGTTAATCAGCTTCAAGACAATTTTCTAGAACTTTAAACCAGGCAATTCTCTGACAAGAGACAAAGTAATGATTGTGCATAATACTTGAGCTTGCAGATGATCCTGAACCTGTAAGATAGCATATGTAGAAACTGAAACCGATGCCATATTTAGCTTTCTGCTCCCTTTCAACATAGTTATTTTAAGTTGCTTGCTGTCCATAGGCTCTCTTGCTGGCTTAGAGATGCATATACTTCAGTGGATCTGGACCTAATTAAGCAAATTCCATCTGGTTTTGCCCCTGGCTCTTCTGGCTGATAGTGATAGTGTAATTCACAGGGACTACATTTTCCCAATTTTGACTCAGTTCTAAAAGATGAGATAATTATCTGTGTTTTCTTGTATATTTTTGAAGGCACGTAGAGTGGTTCTTCACACAATCTACAAATAAATAAATTGATGTTTAATGCAGTATTTTTACACACGGCAATAGTTACATGCTATAAATTGCCAGTTATGAAATAACTGTCTTCAAGTGAAAGTACTTTCATTTTCTCGATTATAATATTCTCCTGTCTGGAGCTTGGCTCTCCTTAAGCACTATCCTAGAAACACACAGTAGGTTAACTGGCTAGGCTGTGCTCCTACTGGTTTGGGTTTTTTCTTTTTTCGTGTCCAGTATAAAGCTGAATACGCCTTGTTGTTTAATATTTGATATTTAAAAGAAGAAAGATTCCTATGATAATAGCAATAAGCATGGGTGGGTTTGTGTGTTTTGGTGTAAGGGATGGCTGCTGAAATGCTTGATGATGAAGCTTTAAGAGAATTATGTGCTGTGGTGGGGCTGGGAGGTGGCAATATGTAAATGCAGTTAAGCAAGTATGCAAATACCCACTGATGTCAAAGTGAAATTTTGTAGAAAAATCAGAGGTTTTTTTGAAAAACCACTTTTAAAGATGCTGATTGGGCCATATTTTGATGTAAACCCAAAAATACTTGATGTACACCTGTTCTTTCTTCCTTCTAGACACCTTTTGTGCCCAGTATAGTACAGATGGATTGGTTTTACATATACTTGGCTGCTTGAGGGGTGGGCAGGGAGATGGATTTAGTAGTTCATATTCCCACCCCCTTTCACAATGGGCAACATCTCCTTAGTAGCTGAAGAGCTGTTTCAGCTTTTTCTGAGCTCCCTGTGGCTGGTTGGAAGGCTCTCATGGCAGACTCAGCTGAAATGTGACTGAGAGGCCACGCTGTGCTCTCAGGAGGACGGGGTTAATGGAAATGCAGCCAACCCAGAGGGGAATTGGATGTAAACCACTTGTACAGCACAAAATGCTTTCACCTCACCTGCACAGAGGGCTGGACAACTATATGCTTGAGTGGTGCAGATGACACTGGGAAGAGAGACAACTGTGCACCGGGGACCCTCAAGGCATAACACACCCAGCCTCCTTTGTCGCTGCAAATAAGCAGGTCCAGCCCATAGTCAGCAATCCTGGTGCATTGTAAGTGTATTAATTTAGCATGTCATTCTGACTTACACTTCACAAAAACTGTAATTTCACTGAAAAAGCTTTAAAGTCAACTGTAATGAGAAATTTTGCTTGTCAGCTGTCTGTGTTGCTATGAAGTTAATAGAGCCAGATATAAAACACTGCTAGGCAGCTGATCAGATCTGGAAAGACAAATTTTGGATCTATCTCCCTTTTCTTTCTTTCTTTAAGAAGTCAGAGTCCCCCACTGCTGCTCCAAAAAGGCCCCTTGGGACATCTCTTCCAGCAGAAATCTCTTCTACCCAGACATCCCTCTTAGATAATATGATAGCAGGACAGATTTCTACTCTCTTAGCTTTACCCTCTCCCACATAACGAGATGACCAGAGAAAGCTTGGGCTGTAACATTATGGGAACTATTTTGTTCAAGCTGTCCTTTAAGCCAAATAGAGTTGCTGCAATAGCTTCTGCGTCCTGTCTTATTTAGTAGCACTAAGACTTCTTGGCTTTATGAGAATAAATGAGTAATCTGGAGTAGATTTGGAAGGAGCAAGACAAAGCCCTCTCTGCCAGTAGCAGAACTGGATTAAACATGCTGCATTTGAACTGTTACATGATTTCTGGAGTCCTGACAAAGACACTGTAAACAGTTGAACTGTATTTTTCTAGTCAGAGCTGTAGATATTGAAGGTTTAATGTTATATTTGATAATTTAGCTTTAGAAAAAAATCCACCTCCCTATGATCATGACTTTTCTTTAACAGCAAACAAGCTGGCTACATTCTCCTCACTTCGAAAGCTCAGTCATGGTGTACCATTTATGAGGAGAAGTTCTCAGATGGCCCAGGTAGAAGGAGGGCTCTAAAAAACCCATCAAGTTCCAAGAGGGAGAAACCAAGGGATTTTAAATTCTGTCATAAATATCCCTTTAAAGCTAGAAAATAATAAGTTCAGAGCCTTAAACTGAGATGATGTTTTTGTTTTGGAACTTTTATTAAGAAGTTGCAACCAAAATATCTGCATATGATTAGCTATAACTGGTTTTTATAGGCTGGTGTGCCCTCTTGAAGGGGGAAAGAGGTGAGAAATTAAGTTAGCTAGCTATGTCAGTGATAAATCCACTTGTAATTGAATAACATCAGTCATCATGAAGGTGGTTAAAGAGGAACTTTTACAGAGTGAAAAACTCAAATTTTCTGGATAGTCAGTGAAAATGGCTCCTCTTTTATATGAGGTGTTCTGAATCGCCACTTGACAAAGAACACAATGCAGATGGGTAGTTTAGGTACCTAAGTAAAACAGCAACAGCTCAGCAAGTGCTCCTTGAGTTTTTTCAGCAATAATATATTTGGATTGTTTTATGTGGGATAGCTTTTAGGTAAAGTGATTTGTTCTGTCACAGAAATACCCCAGTGCTCATCAATTTTAAGAGAGATTTCTAACTTTATTAATATTTTGCATGGTTGTTTCCCATAAATTCAAATTCTTTTTGTAAATGACATGTCTTAACCTTTTCATTTTTAATGCTGTAATATTTTGTCAAGGTGTTATGTTCTTTGACCTTGTGCACTCATTAAACACTGAGAATGATTAGCACATATGGGAATATTCAGCTACTGTGATCACTGAGAAGTGTAAAACAGTTGTTCAGGATCACTGTTCATGTCTCTATTTCATTTGCATGTGCAAGCACACCTTCTACTTCTCATGTTTTAAATACAGCAATAGTGCTTCACCTGTGACTTAGCAAAGAGCATCTCTCTGTGTCCCCAAGCTGATTTCTCTTCAGAAGTTCACACCTGAAAGTGCCCAAGGAGGGTGACTGTAGGCAATATAATAAACCATCCCAACAACAGAAATTCCATATCACATTAGTCAGGTGTGTTAGCCCCTGTACAGGTACATTGCTTCTGTAACAGATAAAAATGTGTCATGGCGTGGTTGCTCTCTAGGGGTGCACTGAGCAGCACACAGGAGACAGAAGCCTTTAGGAAGGTTGCAATAAAAATCAGCTTAGATTACCTGTTATCTTCTGTTAATTTCGATCACTGGCAGTTGTCTAAATCAAAACAGTGTGGTATGAGAAGGACAAAGAGTCTGTGGCATTCAGGTAAATAAGGCAAAGAAGTGCAGGCTTGGATGTTGAACTCAAAGCACTGCAGAGAACAGAGCTATGCGAAGGGCACTAACTGGCCCCATCCTGAGGCAGGTGGGTAGGCTCCTAAAGAAATCTGCTTAGTTTCTAAAACTAACTGGAAGGGAGGAAAAGGTTAGCTACAGAACATGGGTGCTTTGTGGTAGTCTCATGTGAACAGGAGAAATCCAGATGGGTTATTGATTACTCCAAAGAATAATAGCTTCAAGGAAAATAAACTTTCCCAAGGAAGCAGTCAAGGAATATCCAAGACAACAAGTAAGTGTACAGTAAGTGTAAATGTCTTTTGCAGGAACAATTAGTACACTGGGGGGCAGGATCTTAATGGGAAATTTAACATTAGGGAAAAAAAAATCATCAGAATAGCTGAAAAAAGTATGTGAAGAAAACAGGATATCTGTTATATAAGTTCTCATAAATAGCAGTTTGGGACATGTGTAGTAATCCCAAAGATCTGCAAATAGGAAACCAGCCAAATTTCATTGCACCCCACGGTTGTTGAGGGCAGAAAAAGCAGGGTGTGTTGTTCAGGCAAGCTCAAGGAGCTAAAAAAAATAAATTTCTAACTGGTCTATAACGTCCTCAGCTAATGTCAAGACAAGAGTAAACTGCATGGCAGAGGTGAAATATAAGGAAAATTCAGTTTGTAGCACAAATATCTGTTTGAGATGTGGTAGAGAAGCTGTTTCCTCTGCACAGCAGGCAACAGCAGCGCTATGCACAATAGAAAATGTTGCCAGCTAGGCCTGTGTGGCCCATGCATCACAAGAAAAGGCAGTGGGGGGAAAAAACCCCATGATTTTTCTAGATGTGTGTTTACTTGGGGTAGTCTGCTAGGCCACTGCAAAATCTTCAAGCACAAAACTGACTCTCATTAGGAGTAATGCCAAAAGTGATGGACGATACTGAAATGAAGGAATTTTTTTGAGGTGGCGTGGCTATTTTAAGAAATGATAGATATGACCCAGACATGTGAAAATCATCAAAAGGAAGATACTGAAATGACCCAATTTATCCAAACAGATGAAAACTCTTTTGTGCTGGTTTTGGGTGGGATGAAGTTTTTCCTTCACAGTAGCTAGGGCAAAGCTGGTTTGGATTTATGCTGGAAACAGTGTTGATAACACAGAAGTGTTTTCATTAACTCTGAACAGCACTTAGACAGAGCAATGGCCTTTTCTGCTCCTCACTCCACCCCAGCAGAGAGGAGGATGGGGGTGCACAAGGAGTTGGGAGAGGATACAGCCAGGACAGCTGACCCCAAGTGACCAAAGGGATATTCCAGACCATATGACATCATGCTCAGCATGTAAAGCTGGAGGAAGAAGGGGAGAGGATGTTTGGAGTGGTGGTACTTGTCTTTTCAAGTAACCATTGTGCATGATGGAACCTTGCTTTCCTGGGGAGGCTGAGCCCCTACCTGCCCATGGGAAGTGGGGAATGAATTCCTTGTTTTTCTTTGCTTGCACACATGGCTTTTGCTTGCCCTGATAAACTGCCTTTAACTCAACCCATGGGTTTTCTCACTCTTACCCTTCTGATTCTCTTCCCCATCCCACCCAGGGGTGAGTGACTGAGTGGCTGGGTCCTCCTTAGTTGCTGGCTTGGATTAAACTATGATTTCTGTACAAAAGTGTAAAAATATGTATGTTCCAGGCTTGGTTAGATAACTGGGAGTCTATTATTTCATTTGGTTCAGTTGGGCAAAAAAGGAAGACAATTTATTGCTTTCAGAACTCTATTTGGTAGATGACATTTCAAGGGCTGTCGGTTCAGCACAAGAGATATTCCAGAGATGATACCACATAGATTTTGCATATGGCAGGATCTGAGAGAAGCACAGGATAAAACTACTTTCATGGTTACAAATGAAGGGAACTTGAATGTTAAAAGCTATTAGAAGCAGGAGTTCTTTCTACCTCTTCTTTTGACCTTTGGAAATCAGGTTAGGAATGATTAGGCATCACTGATGGTACTCTAGATAAGCAGAAAACAAAGCACTTCTGAAATACGTTAGGGACAAAGATGTGGGTGTATCTTTAAGGAATAACTGGGACATAGAGAAGACTTTCTGAATGTAACTAAATTTAGAAAACAGAGTGCTAAAAATCAGGCGTAGTAGCTGGAGAAGTATTGTTACAAAAACAGTCTCTGGTGAGATTTGGCTTGTGAGTGCAGATGTCAGTTCTGCTGCCCTTAGCTCTTGTCATGGGACGTAAGAAACATGTCAGGGTGTGCAGGAGGAGTGTGCATTGTGTGGCTCTATGGTTAAAATATATAGCAAAATACAAAAAAATTGTTCTCAGCATAGCAGCATCTTTTACATTGCTGAGATTCTTGTGTTTGATCTGGATCCCATAAAGGTGAAGCCTAAGGTGCAATATTGTCCTTGAAAGAACTTCCAGTAGCCAATCACTTCCTGCACTGGTTCAGAGAGATTGAAATAAAACCAACAAGAACAAAAGATAAAATGTGGAAGACTCAGAGTAACAAGTTAATGAGGCACAGTAACAGTTCTGTATAAAAATGTTATCAGAAATAACAAAAGAAATGGTGACTATTTATATAATTGTCCTGAAAGCAGCAATGCAGGCAAGATTTCCAGTAGTGAGTTCAGGCCAAGATAATATTCACCTGATGCAGTGTCATTTTCATTGTGGTTAGTGGATCTGCCTGTGCTCTTGAAAAATTTCAGTGTTTTTAGTTCATCTTTCAATGGACTACAGCAGAAAAATAGTCACATGGCCCAGTAAAGCAACCAAACAAGGCTAGAGGAGAGGCTCAAACCATTTTATTTTCGTTTTGCAGCGCATTCAAATCTCACCTGTGTGGCCAGAGTTTCAGCCATACAATCTGACCTCTTGAGCGTGATGCTGCACTCAATAACATCTGCAAGCATCTCTCCTGATTCCCAGCATTACCAGTGGTGGCAAAATGGAAGACGGTTGTATGGAGGCAGGCAGTAAAGACCCTGTATAATAAAATACCCTTGTAATAAAATGCCATAGCTCAGAAACCTCTGAAAAGAAACTTCCTAGCAGGGCTGGGAAGCTGAGGTATTGAGTTCAGTAGCAAAGCAGTTGAGTTCATGTGAAGCTAGGGAATAAGCATCTGTCTAAGTGACATGTCAGGCACCTGAGGGCTGCTCCTATTAGTGCAGCCACACCTGATGATGGAAATACTGGCCTGAAGTGCTGAAGCAGCCAGTGAGGAGAGCCCTCGCTGGGATCCTGAGAAACCATTAACAAGCACCCACTGGGCAGAGAGGACACTGCAATTACAGCTGCCACTCCCTGCTCCTCGGCTGCCACTAATGGCTCCCTGTACAGGCTTGCTCAAAGAGTGAGAACCTTGAGATACTTGTGCATGAGATTAATATGCAGCTTCGTTGGTAAGGACACCTCCTACCTACCTACCTTTGTGCCTAAAGTGGACATAGTGTACTTATGCCTGTGGTGGTAACTTCAAATTAATGTAATCGGGTTTTTCCTTCTCAGCTTTAGATCAGCTTTATTAAGTTCAGTACTCTCACATCAGCTTACTAACCATGATTAAGAATCCTGTGAGATCCCACCTGGCTATTTTTAAAACAAGTAATCCTTCCTCGCAGACAGGTATGGTGAATTACATGGGAAAAAGGAAATTCATGGCCCAGGCAGTGACTAAAACATCTGTACCTCATGGCTATCAGGCTTTGTGCACTGAGTGTGCTTCCCAGTCACTTGTATACTCCTGGAAACCATTTCTGCAATGTTTTCAAGTCGGTAAAAATTTGCAGGGTAAATTTGGTAAGATGGGAAATGAATGAAAATAATGATGAAGATAGCATAGCAATCAGAATAGTGAAAATGCTACTATTGAAAAGAATAACTTTTTTTTTTAAAACAAAGAAATTTTGTTCAGAAGATGGTTATATATATCAATGCTTGCCTGATATTTTGGGGGACATGTAACAGTTTTTCAGTAGTGATGGCCAGGAAAGCAAATATTGTCATTAGGGATAGTTTTAAGGGGTAAGGGGTGAAGAGTAGATAAAAATATTGAGTTATGAAAATGTAGAATTTTTGAACACCTGGGGGATTAAACTAATAGGCTTATGAATATTTGTTCATAATCTAATAGACAAAATCGATATTTAGCTGCTCTGCTATGGGCAAATTTAATTTGTAGGATTCTCCTCCTTATCTCCTGTAAGCTTTGATTTACGTATTCTGAGATCAACTCCCCCAACCCCAAAAACAAGCAGGTAAATAAAAGTGCTTTCTGCATAAACAGAGGGGGGTGTTGGCAGAAGTACCTGTGTGCAAGGGGGAACAGAGGTTTTAGAGGCCAGAGCCTCCTTCTCCAAGGCTGGCTGCAGGGAGAGGACTTCTGAGTGCTCCTTCACTTATGTTTGGCCACCTCCTGCTGAGAAGTTCAAAAACAAGGTTGGAAGGAGAAGGGAAATGATGAGAAGTTACTGGGGGAGTGGCTTACAATGGCTCAGAGGGGCTGAGAGGTGACAGCTGGATCCAGTGAGACAGATCAACCCCACACGTTCAGCTTACAGACTGAGGTGTGTCTACACTGTTGTCAAGTGGTTTCCTTTTTGTTCATAATGAACCAACCTGCTGAGCTGTGTCAGACTCACACTGCCTTTTTCCTTGCCCAGCCTTTGAAGGGAGCCATCATCTCCTACTAAAATGCCTCTAGACAGAGAAATCCCTATTTTCAAGTCAGTGCCTACAAAATTTTCCAGACTGTGTGCTTTGTAAACAGCGAGGTGATTTGGACATGGAAATTAAGGACTCTCCATTACACACAGGAGTGTACTGCACTTCTGACTTGGAGTGTTACAGGTTGATTTTGTCTTTTCCTTGTACCTAATGTAACTTATTTCATACTCATATTTATTTCAGCTTCTCCATTTTCCTGCTAGAAAGCAATTTGTTTTTTCTGTTGCAGCTCTGTAGCTCCCCAAAGCCATGGAAGTTTGCTTCCTTCAGTGCCTCTTCCTATCCAGACCTTGTTGTGTATCTGAGCTATTGTATGACCCAGCAGCTGAGCTAACTGCTATGTGTCACTTTGTTTAAGCTCTAATACTTTCTCCACAAGTTACATATGATATTAGAGGCAATCAGCCTGAAAATACCAACCCATAGCTTTAAATATCGATAAGCACCCTATTAAGAACAGTTTTTAGCAGTGACCAGGCACCTGTGTTCTGACATCAGGACAGGGGAGGCTTTAGGCAACAATGTTATTGTCAGAAAGGGATTGTCTTGGTTTCAATTCTGTCCTTTCTCAGGGCTCAGTTGTCTTAGTATTGTGATTTTTTTTCTTTCATGGATTTTGTTTGTTTGTGGTTTTGTTGTGTGTTTTTGTTTTGTTTTTCTTCCTAGCTAGTCTTTCCCCTTCCAGCTCATTATCTGCCTGTGCCTCCCTTTTGAAATGTGTTGTGTGAGGTAGCAATGGCAGAACTCTCATCTGATGTTGCAAGTACTTGTAATCATTGTTTCCCCTTAGCATCCCCCTTGGAATCCTTTCCATTGGGTCTCTTGGCTGTTGGTGTTATTCGCAGAACAGGCTACTCCCATTTCTGCACATCTCTACTTTGAGCTCTGTAGGTGACTTTCTGGCAAACTGCGATCTTTCTGTAAAGACTTAATGGAGTCCTGTGCTCATGGCCAAAAAGAATGTTCTGTCTCATTATAAAAGTACAGACAAGTTTCTTAATAGGGATTTGTGTAGTCTCCCAAATTAATGAGATGGTTTTCTGAATTCTAAATCAACTATATCTTAATAAAACCCCAAACCAACCAATCAAAATAATCAAAAAATTCCCCCTCCAAAAACCCACCTTGTCTGCTTTGTATCCACAAAGTCAGGAGTCCCCAGAATATGCCAGTACAGTATTGTGCTAGGCTCCTGAACAATATAAGCCAAATCCTTTAATGTACCTGTTTCTTTTCTCTGCCATGAAGTCTGTACTTCAGGCCCTGTTAGAGGGCTTGAACCTTTTCTACTCATGGTTCTTACTGCCAAAAAGCTTATCTTTTGTTGTTGTTTTCCCTCTCCCTTTTCCCAGGTTTGGCAGAGCAGTTGACTGTTCTGAGGGGGTTTTTTGTGTTTGTTTCCATTTGGAGTGCTATCCTGTGTTACACTCCCAGTAACAGAGCCAAAGTGCCTACCGGGTCTGCTTCATTCAGTGCCTGCTCAGCAATGCCTGGCACGAACCTCTCTGCAGCAGAACAACAGCATTCCCAGCTGCCTTTTGCCAGAGTTGTTTAAAACTCAGCTCTCTACAGCTGGCACAGAGAGTTTGGTAAAGAGACAAAGGCGGGAATTAGGGGAACTGGGAGCTTTTACACAGGGAAGCGGCAGTTTTGCTTGGACAACTATGGAGTTAACAGACTCCATGGAAAACTTGTGGGCCCTCCAGTAGTTAGTGACCATACAGACTCATCACTTTTTTGGTGACATGAAGTTATTTATCAGCTTAGCATTTCTTTGCAGCCTTTTCACACTGGCAGTGATTTAGCTCAATAACTAAAATTAGCCAGGGTCACTGTCACAAATGTCTTGATACTTCAGCCTAGCAAAATTTTAAAAATCACTTTTCCTTGCCTGTCAGGAAGGCCTTATTCTCCAAACTGACTCCTGAGTTTCTGAGAACCAGGATCCCAAGACTGACATGGAGCCAAAGCAGTCAATTATATCTCAGGTCACCAGAATTTCTTACATCACTCCTCTAATGGCACCTTTGTCTTTTCATCTTGAGTATGGGTCTCAGACCTTATAAATCCGAAGTAGTGAAAAGAATTTGCTTTATGATGGGAAGCAAAAAATATCAGTAGTTTTAGCCAAACAATCAGGGACTGAATTAACAGCAATCTGATTTCTCTTCCAGAGGAGGACTGAGACACATTGGCAGGAGAACATATAGGGACCTGGCTTGCAGTCCTACAGCCTGGCTTGTGCAATGCTTATAGTACATGACCACTTCATATTTAGCATCGTCTCCTCTGCCAAATGCTGCTACTCATATTTATTTCTTTACTTTTTTCTTTTAAAACTGTTACCAGTTTGTGTATTCCAGTCTGTAGTCTGAACATTAGTTGATCACACTACAGATTGCCTCTTGTTGACAGTATCTACTGCACCTTTTCTAGCTCATAACCTGGAAAGGATTGGAACCAGTGACCTCAGGCCACTGTTTTGTAATACAAGTGTTTTGCAATAGAGTTTTAACTGGACTCTTCTGACAAAAAAAAAAAAAAAAAATGCTTTTATTGCCACAAGGATTCCTTAGTTAGTCTTAAAAGTTTTACTCTGTCTCTTTTCATTGTTTTGTTTCACTCTGATGAAAAAAGGGAAATGCATGTTTTCTTTGTTAGGAAATGAGAAATGACAAACATTAAAAATTATTGTATAACATCTTAAAATATTTTACATTTAACAATGTTTACAAAGAATTATATCAACTACATACTTTTGAATAGCATAATTACTTTCACAAAACTGATATTTGGTGGAAAATAAAATAGCAGTTTATTGTTATTTAACCAAATAATTATTCAAACATTGTTGGTTGCACATAAAATTCATAACAGTTTAGAGAAATATTTTCCTTAGGGAAAATACGGAAAACCATGACATTGCTCCCTCTTCCTATTTCTACTCCCTGAAATACTAAATTCTTCCTGTTCTGCTTTGCAAGAAGACATATTTCACTTAGAATGTGCATGCAGCCAGAGGGACAACCCTGATGGGAGAGAAGCACTCACCATAAATTAGCAGCTTTATGAATATTTGAGTTGGTTGCACTCCTGGAGCATCTGAGTGGGTCAGCTCTGCTGTGGCTGCACAACTGTGCTCCTCTATGATGTGCAAGTACTGTAAGAAAAGGATCCAGGCTGAGTGCAGGCATACTCTCTGTACACTGATTAACATCTGAGCATGGAGTAGGGGAAGATTAAAACGAGGATAAAGGATATTTTCTGTTAAATTATACAAGAAGAACATGCTGTATGAATTGCCCTCCTGTAATTTTCACTGTTTATGTATGTAATGAGATAATGCGTGTTAATCCTCATGAATCTATCAGGAATATGTTAAAATAGTTCAGCTCATTTCTTCCTCTTGTGCGTGGTATTCTTAATGATTCCAAAAACCCTGGACGTATTCCTTCAAAGGAGTAAGACTTGAAAGGATAATATCTGTGAACTCAACACTGGATTTCACCTAAGAAGCTCTGAGTAATTTACAAGCAGCCTATTTCTAAGGTGTGAAAATGTTACCGTATCACCTAGAACTATATGAGGAACCAGCAAGGGACACTGGTCACTATCTAAATTTTTTGTTTGTTTTCTATTGTGTAGACAGAAATTTTCAGCTTTAGAATGAGATAAATGACCGGAAAAAGTCAGTGTAAGAAATCCATAGCCACTTCTAGGGATAAAAGGATAATTAATAGAAAGCTGAGTAAGTAATGAAGGGTTAAGGTTCTGTCCAAAAGGGCTTGGATGACACCATGAACTTGAAGAGCAGAACAGCAGAGGTTTTTTCATTGTTGTTAGATGCAAGAGCCCTGAAAGATAATCTGGCTTTTTCTGAACATTGAATTTTTAGTAATAAAGCATTAGAGTGTGTAGGCAGCCTATTCCTGTCTCCACTGCCATGCTGGATTGAAAATACAGCAAGTCTCAGGACTGATGTTGTCAGTAAAAGGAACTTTTATGAGAGAACTACATATCTTTTGGTCTCACTTTTAACAAAATAGCTGCTACCTTCATACGTCTCTTTAAGTCTAGCAGATTTTTTTTTTTACGCTTCTTCCCTAGAGCCACTTACATTCCATCCTCTATATTAGGTAGAGACATACATAATTCAAAAGATATAATTAGAAAATTGAATATAAACACTTTGTGATAACTGTATTATGAGTTCTGGAACTGTTATTGTAGAAACATGAAGCTGCATTCGGTCTGCTCACAGTGTTACTGGTTTAAACAAGAGAAATGGGCTACCTAACTTTGAAAACCAGTCAGATCTGGGACTTCATAAGTGACCAGCCTGATAACAGTATTGTAGCCTACTTCTGACAAATCTTTCCAGGTAACTTTCTAAAGAGGGAGGAGACAAAGTCACAATACACAGAATTGCTACTGTGATTTGTCTTAAACTTGCACACATGCATTTCCTTTCATGAAGCACTGAGGTATTAGCTTTTTGGAACAGATTTTCTTTTGTAGACACTCTTCCCACCCTTTAAAGCTCTTAGATTAATCCTGATGCAAAATAGGAAAACCCATTAACTACCAAAAACCCCTTCACAGGATAGAAAATCCATTTTACATAAATCCTTATTAGCCATATCTTCTCAGTGTAGCAGAACTTTACTTTTCATGCTCCTGACAGGTCCCAGTTTGACAAAGGAAGCTTAGCTTCACTAAAAAAAGCAAATACATTTTTGAGATTCCAATTAACACTTTGACGTTGTGTTATAGGGCTGGAGGTGTATGAAATTATTCCCTGGGAGTTTACCACCACTGGGAAAAGTGATTGATTCTGCTACCTCTAGAAAGTAATAGATAATGTATTAAGTAACACAGGGATGGTTTGTTTTGTTCCCTCTAAGCAAAAGACAAATTTCATCTTCATTTTAATTTTTACATGAGAGGCAGCACCACACAGAGGCACAGCTGCAAAGCTCAAACTTCTGCTGCTCCATATTGGGACCCCAATGAAGCAGAACATTAATCTGTACAGCAAACAAATGACTATCATTTACATAATTACATTTAGTCACAACTTATAACATATTCATAAGCGCATGAGTGAGAATGATGCATTTGCTGTGCAAGGGATGGAAATTGTGGATCAGCCTGGGCTTTGCCAGGACAGGAGGAGTAACAAAAAGAAGGGATCTTCCAGTGTGTTAGAAAATTCACACTTGTGATTTTGAGTCCAGCTCTCACTCCTTGTCCTTTCTGGTCTTTTTATCCTGATGGGTTTTATTTCTGTGAGTGACTGTGGGTTGAGGCTTTTCAGTGTAAATCTATGGTAGTTCTTACAGCGGTCTTCGGGAAAAAAGGACAAAAGTATGTTTCTCCAGACATGTTTCCATCAACAACTCATGATTTGCCTGGAAATGAAAGCAAATGACTGGAAATGAAAGAGACTTCCACTAAAACTTTTATCTTTTAATATGCCTTTTATGATTACCGGAGTTGTACTACGTTAACGATTAAATGGCCGATGGTAAAGCTTTCATAAAGTTTAAGTTCTGCTTTCATAAAGTTTAAGTTCTCTTTCCCCAGAAGAGTATTAGCTAATAATCCTAGGCATCACTTTTACTCCTCCTTGACTACTAGTTTGCTTTCTTCTCTTACATTTTTTCTTATTTTGCTTATTTTTAGCTCTTTTTTTTCCTGCTTTACTCTCCTTTTTTACTCTTGATCTTTACAAGTCAAAAGGGAAGCAATCATACCACCCACTGACAGAACTAGTGGAAATGCTGTAACAGTTACTTATATCTCAGTCTCCATATTTCACATATTTTCCTATAATTCTGCCACTTTTGGAGCAATTAGACAGCTATTTCTGATTTTTTTTTCATTTTTAACTTCAATTATTTCTCTGAGGTTTAGACTTCTCACATAAATGTGTGACAGCATCAGTTCTGTAATTCTGAAGAACATAAAACTACAACTCAGATTTTGGAGAAAACAGAAAATAAGATGACATAAAAAGCATCTTATCTGATATAATCAATTAAAACAAAAAGGCAATATTCAACTAAAACTAATCTTTTGTTTTCTCCTTGAAATTAGAACTCTGTCAGATAACTCTGTGTACAGAAAAGAAACAGTCTCCCAAATAATTTTGTTTGGTTTGTTGCTTTTTTTTCCAACCTTTATGGGGGATTGCTGCCCACTCAGAGGGCAAATCAATAGCACAGCAGGAGTAGTAGGTTGGAGATTTTGCTCCTTATTTCTGTCTTTGCCGGACACAGCTGACAGGATGCTCTGAGGTTATATGTTCCGCTCTGGAGGTGTGAGTGGTTCAGTAGCAAAGAAAAGAGTGGACTTGCAAAGAAGTGACCCTCTAGTGAGTGGGAACTGCTTAGAAGGCTCTGGGATGAAGAACAGTGTCCCTGTTTAGGCTGTACATGATTCCACATGTCCACTTGTCAAAGCAGCAAAGAGCTTTGGATGCTAATATTTCCCCCATGAATAGTGCTGCATTTAAACATGAGGTGAGCAATAGGGCTGACAGTTTTGCTTTTGAATCAAAACCTGAATCTAAATTCAGCTTTAGGAAGGTTGCCTGCCAGGAGTGCTAATATTACTACAACTCCTAGTTACTCATATCTTTTTAGACTGTTGTGTTCAAAAGAGATGCAGTCAAAGAAATCCCAAAGAGAGCTTTTAAATGAAATAGCAATGCTCATTTTAAACTCCCACCCATTTTATAAAAAATTAAATGTAATCGTTTTTAGAGTAATTTTCATGCAAATCTATTGCATTCTTCATAAAATCCAAATAGATTCATCTCACTTGCACTTCATATGACCTCCCTCTTTTCAGGGACTTAAAATCCCATAACCATGCATTCCTAAGCACTGGGCTTGGTAGTTGTTTTTTTTCTTTTTTTCTTCTTTTTTTTTTTTTTGCTAAAAAAATGTATTATGAGAGGAAAAACTGTTCCTCAATATTTTTTTTTAATCCAGGAAATTAAACTTAGTAAATTAAAAAAAAACACATCTTGGAAATGAATGCACGTGGTGTACATTTCAGCACATTGATACTGTGGATTTCTTTTTTTTTCAGTCCAAGTAGTTACTCTGTTGGGGACCATAAGAAAAGTTCTGTGACCTCTGGACTGCTTCTGGCTTCTGCCTTTTTTTGCTCAAGTAAATCTTTTGCCTTTGTACAGCTCTTATGAACTCCCTGGTAGTTCCCATGATATAAGGTAGCTTTAAGCAAAGCAGGACATTACTTTTCCTTTTAGCGGGATATCTTGTGTTAGTCTATCTTGTGGTTAGTCTCTGGCCAAAGGCAGGGAAGGAAGTAGTTGCACACTGAGGTACTGTAGTCTGCTGTAAATGAGGTTCTATTGAAGGATTTGGTACTTACCTGTGGAGTTTGTGTAGAGTGATCGTGCTCTATCTTTGGTTTCTTTTTGAACTTGGGAACTGCAGGCATTAATTTCAGCTGGTCACCTGGCTGCATGACTGACCAGGACGGCTTAAATTTGAACCATCATGGAATAATTAAGACTGTGAGAAGTCAGGCCAAGCTTTGAAGGCATGTTTTCCTTAATTTAGTTCTTGATGAGAGATCAGATGTCTTCTGACTTTCCTTTTTGAATGTTGTCCTGAAAAGCCTAAGGCAAACATTTCTAGAAGCCCAAATTTTGTTAAAACTTATAAAGAAATATGTTGTAAAACATCTGTTCTCTCTGGACTCAGCTAGTCCTTTCAGTCATATGTGAAGGTATGACACTTGATGTACAGAAAATAAACATTACAGGGATATCTGGGATACTGATGGAAAACGTCAAGATGTAGAAAACATCAGATACTTGAACAAGTAAAGAGAATGAAAATAAGGTAACAAAGGGTAAGAGAAGACTACAAAGGAGGCTGAAGAGATGGGGAAGGGAAGACATAACATTACAAATATGTAAAAGGTTTCTGTATCTAGGGAAAAACTGTATAGAGAGAACAGTTATATTCTGAAGGAAATGGTGGAAATTTTATCACTGAAAGAACTCTTAGGTCAGCAGCTAACAAGGTTTTGAAATGACAATCCTAAATTCATTCTGTTATGGAGACCTTTATCTCATGATAGCAATTTCCTTTCTTTTGTGATTGCATGAATCTCTCAGTCTGGACTGTGCTTGCCTTTCAGAAGTGTGGTGCAAATAGAACATGTCATTATGAGAGGGGTAGGGATTACTGTGGGATTCCATAAGCAATGTGAAGGGATCTAATGGGAATCATTAAATATTTGTCTAAAAAAACATGAAAGGTCCTCTCAGTACTGCCCTGATGTGAAATGCTTCATTCAGAGAATTTTAGAATCATAGATAATTATTAAATATTTATATAATTATTACATTATTAAATAATTTTAAGTCAGTTTTGCTCTTAGTATATTTAAGTAAATTTTTAAAAATAGGTTAACACTTTTTTGGTGGGGGTAGTAGAAATTACATATAGTAGAGACATATTTGAAAATATCAGTAATGATTTAGTTTAATATTGAGTAGTGAGTTGGTTTACTACATATAGTAATGTGTTATTGGAAAATAGAGATGCCTTTCAGCATATGCTTTTGTCAATGAAATTGTATAAAGAAGATCCCTCTTGTCAATCAACCTGATCATTTTGTGCTAATAAAAAGCTATCTTCTCATTTAAATTCACTATGCACATACTGAACTGTGTTTAAGTAGGAAGCTGACAAGCCCCTTGGAAGCAGTAAAATAGAGAATTCTTCCAGATCACATTCCAACCCAGCCTTCTATGTCTCTATAATCTTTAACAGGTGTTAGAACCTGTGGGATTTCTGACTGACTCTCATAAAAATGATCCACAGTTTTGAGGATTAAATAACACTCAGTAAGAAACCTGGTCTCAATCCAAAAATGAACAGATCTGGCATGGTGGTATTATCTGTCAAAGAAATGAGAGGAAAAATGTAATTAAAACTTATTTTCTAGCTATTATGAAAGGTATCTCCACACTGAAGAGACTCAATCTGCATTGCACAAGAGAAATCCAGAAACATAATTTATTTCTGTACATCAATATGCTCCTGCCCTGCCAAGAGCCAACTTGTGGTACTTTAGAAAGATAAGAGTGAGAGGATGAAGAAGAGGGCTTAAGAGGATTTAGTCTTTTTTTCCTGATGACATGATAAATATTGTCTTGGGCAATTCTTAAAACCTGAAGTTGTCTAAAGTATCCCAGCAACCTGAAAAAAACCTCACAGCTGTAACATTTGGGTTTGTATGTAGAATTTGGTACTTGGCAAAAAATAGTTAAAAGCCCCAAACATTAACAGCTTTCTGTAAAGCTACTGTGGTAGTTATGGGGGAGCAGAGGAAAAGAATTAATTTACCACACAGTAGAATGATTAATAATATCATGAGTCAGTCATAATTTATGTGAGTGCTGTGGAAACTTCTTGCCTCTGAGATTTGTGAATACAGTCCAAGCTCAGCAAGTGAAGTGAGCCGCTCATCAGTCAATGCAGAGTGATAGTGTGAGCTTTATCACATCTCTGGGAATCACGTGGCAATTTTATGCGCTGCACGATGGCATCCAACAGGCATTTTAAGATATTTCCTAGGTCTCTCTTTCTTGTAATTTCGAGGAAGAACGTGTTTTGTACCTTTCTCTTTGCACTGTCCCAGTTGCACTTTTCGATGTGGTTATGATGTCCATCTCAAAATCCAGGGTCCTTTTTCTCCAATTTGCAGAAGTGGTGCAGGTCATGGCTGCTTACAGCATCCTGTGCTATTTCCTTACCCCTATTCCACAGTTATTTCTAGCAAATAGAGGGCTACGGAAAATGAGGAGGACTTAAAAATTTACCTTGATATTCAAGTGCAACTTCACTGCAATGACCCATGCAGAGAATAGGGCCTCACAGTTGTTCCTTTTAAGTAAAAAAATCAGAGTGGGTCTGCTTCCCCTCAGGACACAGTTACAACATGACTGTCATGGTTGATGACAGCCTAAAATTCATCCCTAAGACATCCTGATCTGATGTGCTGTGCAGCTTCATTTGAGCCCTGGCCTGACAGAGAAACAGGCAGACCTGCTTCTATTTCTCCATCCAGTCTGTGCCTACCTCAGACACATCACAGAATGACAATGTGTTCACGCCAGGATCAGTTTCCCTTTGTTGTCTATTGACTTTAGACTCTGCCCATATCCTGCTCTCTATATTGAAATATTTCCCTTTCAGATCTTAGTACTGAGAAGACACATCAATTATTCAGGAAGCAAGTGTATGCAGTCGCAGTAATCACAAAACTCTCTTCAGAAGTGGAACACCTTTTTTATTTTTTTGACTTTCAGTAAAGTCTAAAAAAATTCTTTTCTAACAAGCTGGCAACAATGCATGCATCACTGAAAGAAAGCACTAATTCAGCAACAGTATGATCACTCAGATGTTATTTTTTATAGTACATTACTGTAAATTATGAACTTAAGAGGTCACATGATAGACTGATGGAAGATGACACAGTAATTTAAATAAATGTTTGCTGCTCTAGGGGCCTGCATCTCTTCTCGTGTCTGAAGCTTTCTTCAGCACCAACACACAGTAATTACCATTTTCACAAAGTTCAGTTTATTAGAGTATATGAATGTGTCAGGGCAATGGAGGGCACATTGCAGCTGAAAGATCAGTGAGAAAACAGTTTGCCAGGAAAAGTACCCTGTAATTGAAAAGAATGACTAGTTACAAATTAATAATTTGCCTTCCCTGGGAATTACTGGGTGTGATTGCACTTCAGGCCTGTAGTCATTCCACTTGCTGTTGGCCAACATTTAATGTTTGCTCATCATGATCCCATTAAACCAGAAAAAAAAGCAGACAGCAGACTCCTGTGATGCTACTTGGTGTCCTTTTTAGAAAGGGACTGGCTAGGCTCGTAAAGAAATCAGTTTTGAATGTTGGTTTTGGGAAGAAATAGATTGATCTTTTTGTGCTTTACCACTTTATTTTTGCGTTTGGGCAATGAAATAAATCAGTAACAAAAAAAGTCAAACAACAAAGGCAGTGTGCCTGTCCAAGTGTCCGGATAAACTGAGCAAATTATAGTATCACTTCAGTTCCACAGAAGTGGTAAAGTGGACAAGTTTTCATCAGGGCATTGCCTGGAGATTATCAGGCTCTGTGAAAGTTTTGACGAGTCTCCACAGGCGCTGGGCAGTTTGAGATGCTGTCTTTAAGTCAGTCTTCAAATCTTTTACAGTCTCGACATCAATATTTATTTTTTGTTGCCAGAGGTCTGGTGCAATTCATTGAATAACTTTTCACCCTTCAAGCTGTAATCCTAAACCCTCCCCCTTATTCCGAAACTTTCAGTGCCTTTTGTAAGACACTACTTTGACCTACAATATGCAGTTAATTCGGTTTTTAAAATAATTTATTGTGACAGACATTATAGAACATTTCATTTTCAGATAGTGATATCTACAGAGAAAACCACAAGAAAACTCTGCACACAAAAAAAAGTATTAAGTGAAAAAATTCTTAAATGGAGTAAGTCAAAGGGAAGTGAGGCTAGGTGATTTGCTTAAAAGAGACCATCCCAAGAGGAACAATCTTGCAGAAAGAACTGAAAGGCGGAAAATTCAGATTGCAGGTGGCCCTAGAGGAGTTTGTGTAGATCAGTACGTGCTGCATCTGAACTACATCTTCTCTCTGATCACAAGAAAATCTGATGAAAATTAGATATTTATTTCATTGTCTTTCCAAGGCCACCAAGCACTCTGCCAGTGCAAGACAGTTAGAAGTGGAGACAGTGGATTAAAGGCCCATATATACATATTGCAAGGACTTCTTCAGGACTTCATTTGCAACAATGGAAATCCCACAAGTCCAGTGACAAATCGTCATGGTTGGCATTCTTTGTTGACATTATGAACCCTCAGCATAGACGTCTGCCTTTATGACCAAGAAAAGAAATTGCATTTTAAATTTCCTAATGCACATTAGGAGCTAAAACCAGTGTTTTAAACTTCAGGGGCTGCTAGCTGAGACAAAATTCAAGATAGAAGCAATTTCAGATGAAGGGGTGTTTTTCTTGGGAGTTAATGCACAGAGGAGGATGCAGTAGTACTTTCTCTTAAAGGTTTCTGGACAAGAGAGGAAGAAAGGCTTTGGCTGATTAGAAACTATTCTGCCCACTCTGGGAGGAAATTGTGCTACCTCTTAGACTGATGTTTAGTTTCAAGGACAGCGTGATCCAGTCTAATCGTCAGTCTATAAACCTTTTATCTGTACAAGAACACTTGCTGCTGAATCATAAAGAAATAGAATGGTTTGGGTTTGAAGGGACCTTAAAGATCATCTGGTTCCAATCCCACTGCCATGGGCAGGGAACCTCCCACAACTTTCACTGCAGAGGGAAGAAAGGAATGCACAGAGTTGACCAACCAGTGCTTAAATGTGTAGGGCCAAGGAACCATAGCTTGCCAAGTGGACTTCATTGACTGAGCAGAGTCCACGATCCCCCAGGAATTTTTTCAACAGTGTTTGAAAAGATAGCTCCAAATACTGTAACGTGTGTCCTCAGGAGCTGAGTGCAGAGCCTTTGCCACCTTGCCTCTGCTGTGCTGTGTTGGGAGTATGGCCAACAAGACAGGAAAGCATTTAGTTTAAATATTTCTCTGCAATCTAGATTAATTAAAATGCTTCTCAAAGCAGCTTCCCCTGATTAGCTTGCTGCAGCTGAAGCCATCAAACTGCTGCATCAAACGTGTGGCACAGCCAAAACTCTGTTGGCCTGGCACAGAGCACAGCTTTCTATCGCTACCTACCCAGTGGTGCTGCCTTACATCCCACCTGCTTCCCAGGAGGAGTTTCAATGAACTCTTCACCACCTTCCTGCAGGCATCAGTGTGGGAACAACCTCTGTTTTTCTTCAGATTTGAATTTTCTGAGGAATAAGAGGTGACTATTGCAATGTGGCTGGGGTACCCTGGGCAGCTAAGAGTGCCTCACACTCCTGTGCAGACAAACCTCTGAAGGAAGACGTATACCCATGTGAATGCTGCCTGTCTCCTCCTTTTCTGTTGGAAAATTGGGTAAAAGCTGTTGGCTGTAACTCGGGGCACATCAGTAAGTCAGCATGAGTTCTCCCTCAACAATCTTAACCTTACATGCTCTCAGCTTTGCAGTACATGAAATGCATAGATATTCCAGCAGTGTAACCAACTTCTACTCCACTAAAAGGCTTCTGTTTAAGGAACTTGCTGGTTCTCTTTCCTATACTACAAGCAAAGCTCAAATATATGCAATTAGGGGAAAGCTATCTGATAGCAGGAATTCTATCCAAGCTGGTCCTTTCCTTCGTTATCTTTTGCTGAACATGTGATGAGTAAGATCTGTTTAAACTCACACTCACACTTTGAAGTTCTGTATTTTTTTTTCTCCTCCTTGGTTATCTATCACACATTAAACTGAAACTTTGCTGAAAGTTGCTTTGGTTTTTTTGAAAGTGTTTGATATTTCTATAGTTGCCACTAGATGTGAAGGTATTCAAAAGGTTAAAATAGTTTCTTTGTTACTTTAGACCATTCCTCTTCCTAGTTGTTTCCTTTTTTTCCCCCAGCATCCCGAAATCTATTGTTTTAAAAAGTCTTTGACTAGATATCCAATTTTATTGCATTTTATAGTACATTAATTTCTCATTTGTAACCAGCAACTTGCTAATTGGGTAAATACATCTTATAAGAAGCATAGACATGTGTCTGGTATAAAACTAATTAACAGGCATATTCCACTGAGCAGCACTGAATTGCTGTGTAAATAGTCCTTCCTTTCAGACCTGGGTAAACTTTGGACCTGCTTCTGTGTTCTAATGCAGAATTGTGTGTTTTTAAGATAATTCTTTCGTCTTGAAAGCCCTTCTCTTCTTGTTTCATTTTTAAAATATATTGTATTTATTTAGTTGCCAAGCCATATTTATAGTTTTGCTTCTGTTTTCATTATTTACAACATTAGCAACTGCTTGGTTAAAATCTTCCCACACATCAAAGTGCAAGTCAAAATATTCAAGTGAAAATGCAGCTCAGATTTTTTCTATTTATGTTATTAAGAATTAAGCCTTGAAGGCAGGAGGTAAATTATTTGAGTAGGTTGAATCATTGCCTCCTAAATATAATTAACACATGGTAGTGAACTTATATGGTCAATTTAAGTTTTCAGTGATAGAAGATCAGTGTTAGCAAAATTGGAACTTTCTCTTGCAAAATCTCTTCCGAGTTACTCTGTAAGGATTCTGGATTGCATCTTCCCACTATTCTTCTGCTCAAGAAACAAAGTTTGAGAAAGATCACCAGATAAATTAATACAGACTTTGTTGCTGGACAATTTAGAGATATAGTGAGTGATTACAAATATTTAATTCTTCTGACCTTAAATTTCTTCTCACCTTCTGTTGATCACTGTCTACAGTCATTCTAACACAGATAAAATCTCTATTGTCCATGTGCTATTTAACTGATAAAACAGACTCCCTTTGGCTGGAGGGTATGATATTGCAGATCTTATTTCTGAAATTTTTTTTAATCACATTCCAGTTTTCTCTAGCACTATTAGCTTGCATTATGGTAAACTCAACTGAGATATTCATTAACAACAACCAAAGATCTTCTGCCTTTCTTTTATGTAGATATATATGTATATTCAAATATGAGTAGAAATGTCACACTGTTGCAAAGTGTTTTACCTGGCGGAGCTACGACAGAACCTGCTTTGTGTCTGTGCCCGCATTTGATGTGGAAACATGCTGGGATAGGAAGCTGCATAAAGTAGTGATCAAATATAGTGACCTTTCATGGGCCTTTACTTTTAAATGCATGTTAGTCTCCCATTTCTCCTCTATCAATGAAGTTTTCTCTCCTTGGCTCCTCTAGCAGTCTCTATATAATACTTCTACATATCTGTGACCTCATTGTTCATGCACAGAACGTCTCCTCAGAGCATTGATGGGACTCTCCCAAAGATACCACTGGCACCACGTAGGGCACAGGTGGTTTCCTCGCCCTTGTTGTGGTGTTATGGGGTGACAGCTCAGAGAAGATGTCTGTGGGCAGTGGGGAGGCTGCTCACATAAGAGACTTCAGTGCTTTTTAGTTTCTGGAAGCCTGTGCAGGCCTAAGGCAGTAAAGCAACTCGTGCTGTGTGGTTGCACATTTCTACAGAGTGTTTTAGGTTTTGTTAACACCATGTAGAGGCTCTCCAGTTTGTTTTTTGAAACAAGTACTTTGGATAAATACTTTTCACCCTTATAAGCTTTCAATTCCTTTGACATAAGACATAATGAATAGGAAGGAATTCTCTCTGTGAGTGAAGGGGGAAAAATATATTCTGTACACTTTTTAAAATCAACAGAAGGGAATTTATATTAAAACAATTGAACAATTTTTTTTTTGGTGGGGGAAAAAACCCAAACCTTTATACTCTGCATTTTTTCATTATAAATAAATAATAAATCTTGTGCTAGAAAACTATTATTTTTTCATAAACTTGTCCCTTCAGTTGTCATTGTTGAGTTTTCCTTGTGACTGCACAATGTGATAGCCCTCTTCCCCATATTTGCATCGATTTATTTTCACATGTTCTGAGATAACATGTGAAACTTTTCCTACTTTTTTACTTCGTTAGCAAATGCAGTGCTCTAGAATTCAAATAAGTAACACCTCTCCTCCAACAGCTTTCCAGTTCACTGCAAATATCCACTACTGTAAAAACAAGAGCAGAGTGGGGTTGGTTTGTTTGCTTTTAAATAAAGCCAAGTGTTCTATGTATATATCCTGTGTATAACCCTGCCAGTTAGAAACGACAACAAGTTCTTTTTCATTTGTCATTTGTTTGCTTTTGCTTTTTCTAGAAAGTGGATAATACCAAAATAGTGGCCTCTTTCCCCAGGTCAGAAGAGAGAGACATCTCTGTTTGCCACTTGTTGGTTGACCTCAGAGCACATGGGATTTGGGCAGCAAGTTAACCTGTGTCACTTGTTCCTCTCTGGATGAAGTCTAATAGGCGACACAAGTATGAGTAAGGTGACACAGGAGTAAAATCCGTATGAAAATAGGCTCAGGTTAGGGGAGCAATGCCATTCCCTCAGCAAGGTCAGTATTTGTGCACTTTTTGTGTGTTGCCTCTGAGAGACTTGTAAATGAAGAAGTTCTGTAAATGTTCAGTGTTTAGGGTTGAAAAGAAAAAAAAAGAGAATATATAGATGCAACACTGTCTTGGAATGGAGCTTTTATCTGCTTCCCCAGTTTCCCTCCAGGTAGCAATGGGATTGGGTGGGTGAAATCTGCACTGCCTTGGTTCAGGGGATGCTGCAAAATACCAGAAGTGCGGGTTTAGGATCTGCCAGGTGATAGGAATACTTGCCCCCTTACTAAAGTCACATCTTTATTGTCCAGATGTGCAACACTTTTGAACAACAGACAGCTGTAAGTTTCTTTTACATTTGGTACATACAGGTATGGAGAGAGAAATAAGGAAAATTTTGTTTTCAAAGGAATAAAAATGCATAGGGCAGTGATTCTCAGCTTTGCGAAATTTTCACTTATACACACAGGCATGTACACACACAAGATATTTCATACCTTACATTTTGTGACATAACCCTGCATCACCTGAGCAGCTATAAAATATTTTGTATTACAGTGAAATTGTTAAAGAGGTTTTTCTCATTTACTTGGATAAATGAGGGATGGAAAGATTGAGGACCACAGTTAGATCTCCTATAACAGTAAGACAGTCCTGTTACCATGTCTTTGTGTACTTTGGTTTTAGTAGAAATTTCTTGGATTTGGGGGAGGTGGATGTTGGCTCTTCCATTTGTTTGGCATTTCTTTTAAACCATAGAAAGGAGTTTAATTTTCAGTGTTTGAAACTGAGAGATTAAACGACATGTACACTTGCAGTTTTCTAT
This sequence comes from Climacteris rufus, assembly GCA_013398175.1. Classification (NCBI taxonomy): domain Eukaryota; kingdom Metazoa; phylum Chordata; class Aves; order Passeriformes; family Climacteridae; genus Climacteris; species Climacteris rufus. The sequence goes on from VZRZ01003270.1 coordinate 1,727,620, forward strand.
CTGCAACTCTAAAACTAATTTTGCAACAAAGGGTGGGTTTCAGTGCATCTCTTGCATTACTCCTTTCTAAAATTTAATTTTTCAGTTTATGGAACATAAAGGGAGGTGTAGGTCTACACAATGAAGGTGTGAGAGGATACCTAGTCAGGATGGAATTCATCCTGGGTTTATACTCTTTCTCCATCTATGTAACTCTTGATTGCAGCAGTCATGGCAGCATGTGCTAAAGGAACATGTTTGTATAAATTGCATTATGTAAAGTAAGAATTTTAGGGCATTAATTTGTATGGATTATTGCCAGAGTGAAATCAAGAGCTCCCACTTTTGTACCTCCCTCTGTTCTTACGAAAAGTGTAATTTTGGCAGCGATGGATATATAGGATAACAGAAAATGTGTATTTTTATACAAGCGCTGTACATTCTTGTGTGCTCAGCCTGTTGCATGGACCTGGCAAACAAGCTTGAGATTTGTTCTGGGAAGTCTGTTGCTGGAAAAGGGCTCAGCAATGTGGTCTTGGCCCATTTGTCACAGTTCCTCAAGATAAGTGACTGTCACAGCCTCACGTGGACACATGCCTGATGGCTCCTTGCCAAGGTCATCTCATGTGTCATGCCAAATAAACCTTTTCTGTGACACTGTCATGAGAGAACGGGTGACACCTATGACAGGCACTCACATCTGGGATAGGGCCTGAAATTTTTGGTTGTAAGTGCATTGAGAGGACATTGGATGTCTCTGAATGATGCTAAATTTCTATTCTATTTTGTTAACTGTGCACCTCCTACATAAACCCATGGAAAAAAAAAGAGGTTTTATTTAACAAAGTGGGAGGCTTGCTTTTTTCATTCCACACAGAAGTAGACGTGGGCAGATTTCAATACGTGGGCAGATTTCAAGAGTAATTGAGTCACAAGAATTGAACGAGGGGAAAACCAGGACATAACCAGTCCATACTCAGCCAAGAATTTTGATCATGTAAAGGTGGCCACAGCACTTGTGAATTGAGTAGAGACCTACTTGTTTCACCACATTGCTAATCACACCTTACATTTACTGTGTCAGCTTCAGTACCTGATGGATATCAAACTTTTCACTTACAACTGTTTTAGATTACCCTGAATCATATTCTATCATAGCCCTGGGGATATTAAACACCATTTTATTACATTTGTCTAAAGAAGCTGGAATTCATTATTGTAATTTTCAACTGAACATTAAGGAGTAACAATGAGATTGAACTAACATATACTTATTATTTAGCTCTAATGATAATTAGGAGGAGAGAAAAAAATATGCCAGCAATAGATTTTCCTGTGTGATTCTGAACAGGGTAGAATAGAGCCATCTGAAGTGCCTTACTTTGAATACTTTCTAAAAATCATTGCTCAGCATTTCAGAAGTTCTTTCATTGTGAAATACAGGTCAGATTGTATTAGACTGGGATCTAATTTCATGTAGCTCCTACTACTCCCTTAATTTCCCAAAGCACTTTACAAAGCAATAACAGGAACTAGTAGTGTGATACAGAAGCAGGTAAATCTATAACTTATTTGCAGTGGGCCAGTTCCAAGCTTGTTTTTACCTTGTGTAGTTCCCCTGCCTGTGTGTGAGGCTGATTTACACCAGTTAGGATTTGGTCCAAAGCCAAAGGTGTGTACATAAAAAGCAAAGCATATGAAAAGCAAAGCATCTGAAATACTATTTTAAAGAAAAATGAAAGGTTAGCCAGGAGAATCCATTTATTCCTATTACTTTTTGGAGCCTTGTGATCCAACACCCACAGAATTTAATAAGAGGTTTTGACTCAGGTCCCATGTGAGCAACAAGATCCTAAATTTTTCTCTGAAGGACATTAGTAAAGGAGATTTCATTAAATGTCCCATCCACTATAAGCCACTTCTGTAAGTGAAGGTGTATTGCAGATATAGAAAAGCACGTGGAAGAACATGTCATTATGTGTTCAGAAGAGAAAGACAGTAAAACACAGTACTGTTTCTAAAATGGTTTATTATTTGTCCACTTCATAAATCACTGGCATTTTGTACTCTGAGTGAAAAGCAAATTTGAGGACAAGAAGTTGATCTCCCCAAGTATTTGCCCAAGTACTTGCAGAAGTATCTGTAGTCTCATTGTCCTTGCACACCCTCACTGACAGAGATCAAGAGTTGAATGAGGAGTTGTTCTTCACACCACAATTACTTTTATTTTTTGCCTCTCTCTTTTCTAAACTTGGAGGGCAGCACCTGTGCATCTGTGCATCAGGTACCTTTGCAATCCCAGGAACCCAGCTTTTTTTGTTTGCTTTTTTTTTTCTGACCATTTTACCTTTTTCGCAGGATGAAAGGCTTGTGATCACAACTCTATCTTCTAATGTTAATATAAATCCAGTGGCCACTGCAGATAAATTGGAGTTAACAAATTACTTGTACATTCTTTTAGCCATTAAAAATATCAAGTCTGTTTGCTTAGCACCTTCTGACAATCTTGTCCTTGACCCCTGGTGCTGTTGATATCCGAATCAAATGCCTTCCATTTATTGTTTGCACATTTTATTTTTTGACTGGACAGCAGGACCATAAGTATACCACAGGAAGGAAATGTGAGTCTTGTTTAGGGCTTATGCATGAAATTTCTTTTGTTATGGGCTTCTTCAGTATTATGTGTACATAACAATCTTCCTTTAGCTGTACTGCAGTTTGAACTTTCTGGTTTGAAAATATGATTGATATTAATTTTACGTGATATATTTTGCTTATTCATTTTCAAATTTCTTGGGAAGGGGCATTGCTTTTTCTGATGCTTTTTTCCTTGTTGTAGTGTTAATGTTGTTCATTTTCTACACTAAAGCATTGTTTCAAACACATTTTTTCTTCTTTAGAAAAACTGATCTTTTCATCATTTTTCCTTTTCATACATGCAAAATTTGCTTAATAATACTTTATCCAGCTTTCCAAATGAGTTCTATTATACCTATCTTTAGCACATTGGAAGAGTTGAATGACTACTTCTGCATTTCAGATGGAGGCTTTGGAAGTATTGATTATTTCAGGCTTACCTTTACCAAAATGTCTACACATTGAGTCAAAAATATGCAGCTCTAGGATCTACAGCACTGTTAGGTCTCCAGAGAAATGGGAAGGGAAGGAATCTCCTGTGGGAATTCTTCAAGAACAGACAACAGCAGCACATCAGCTATTTTAGTTACTACTTTGCAGATGGTTTGACAATCTGTTGCAAGTTATACCCCAGCATTCAGCCTTCCCTCTCTGCTTTTCTTCAAGTGATGATGTCTCCAGATATCTAGCTCCAAAAAAAAATTCCCCTTCAATCCACTTCAAATGACACTCTTTGTGTGATGAGCTTTCTGCAGATGCCCACTGATCAGCAGGATGGCTCCAAATCCTATTATAATCTGCCAGGTAGAAATAGATAAATCTATTAGCCCAGACCAGGCTTGTTTCATCATTGTGACAGCTTCCCATGAGCCTGCATTCATCAGATTCCCTCAAAACAGCCAGCTTCTTCATCTGACACCTAAATTGCCATGACTAGACTCAGATTACTACACATTTAATCTGCATTTAATTACTGATTAATAATCCAGGTACTTATTCACCCCCAGCCCTCCTACTTTTTTATATTTTAAATTGATTACTGGATGTTTGCTGGGATACTGAACTGATGGCTAAAATTGCTGTCATGAATGTTTTTACGTGAGCATCCTGGCAATTTTGTCAATCAAAATAAAATAAGCAGCTAAATATCTTTTTTTCTTACCAAAAGACACTGGGCAAATTCAGTTAAGCCTAGCAACGGGTTTCTGTTTAACAGACATGGCAGGAAGATTGCACATGCTGCCACTGCCACTCTGGAGATCACATCAAACACATGGATAAACGCTCTCTCTGCAGATTTACTGCAATTTTGCCTCTCTTTGCCTCCTATGTTAAAAGAAGAAAAAAAAAGGTCAAAAACAATGAGGAGAAAAATACTACTTATAACCAGATAATGATATGTTGTCAGAATTGTACTATGTGAAGTACATAAATTACATATATCCCAGTGTGTTGCGTATGGAACTCAAAACTATTTTGATTCTGTTACATGAGAGGACAAGTGACACAAATCAGGTTTCTTCATGGCCTCCATGTGAGCTTTCCTGGCCCCCAGCACTAGCAGGCTCTCCTGTGAATTTTCACTGAGGTGTGTAGCAGCTTTCTGTTTCATCCCAGTCAGAGACATGAGCCATTTTCTGTCCTGTTTTCTACTATTCAAGTCACTGGAGTTCATTGTCCACCTTCAAATTGAATTATAATTATATAATGATAATTATAAAAGCTGAAATAAAATTAATTCCTTTAGTTCTTTACAAATGGAAAATGAGAGGCATTGATGACCAGAGCATTGCTGTGGCTCTTCACTGGAGGTGTGTATTTAGTAGAGTGCAAGCTTTAATTCCACAGGCAGCAATAGTCACAGTGCTTTTGGTCACAGTGAAATACCCACAGTCGTGTCTCAGCTTTGCAGCTCTCAGTGGCTGCAAATCTATTAATAAGGACATGAGATCATTGCATCGGGCCAGCTTGAAAGTATATCAAGGCAAGATATTTTACCTTCTAGAGAAGAAAGCAGTAGATATCTAAGAGTCATATTTCCAAAGTATGTTCTCCAAAACTCCTGTGAGTTGAGGCTTAAATCTTGCGCTGTGTAGAGTGTCTGCACAGAGAGAAATCTCAGTGAATTTTTTTTCCCAGTATGTTGCTCTCAGAACTCACAAAAACTTCTACCATCTCCAGCTTCCTGTGGTAATGAGCTCCACAGTTTTAATTGCATTTTGTGTGAACCTTTTAATATTCTTCCTAAAATCTGTGATCTGTTCACTCAACTCCCTTTAATCCTTGCATTAGAGGAAAAATGAGTAATTGTCTTCCGTGCATTTTTCCATGTCTCCATTGATTTTCTAGATCTCTGACATTTCTTCTTCACTTATCTGTACTCCAAACTGAAAAGTCTTTATCTGCTTAGCCCTTCTTCATACAGGAGAACTGTTCCTTATCCTAGTAAGATTGCCATCTCAGATAGTTATGTAAATAGAGACTGCAATAAGTCTAAACCACTGAAAGATTTGTATTTTTTTTATGCTGGCTGTAAAGTTATACAAGAGGTAATAGCTCTGTGGTAAATATTTGTTTTCAACTTTTTTTAGTAAGTAATGTCTTACATTTTCTGCACGGAGAGGGGAGGTAGTGCTCCTTGTCTCCAACTGTTGCATAAATATTTTTCAGCCCTAGGATCCTGAACTGATTAAAGGTATAGATAAGTGTCTGTTGTTCTCTATATTAATCTACAGATCTCATCAGGTATCACAATCTTCAGGCAGGAGACTTCCACAGAAAGCAGAGGATGTGGAAGAAGCATTGTGGCTAATTAGCTGAATGACAAGAATATCAATTACTTCATTATTAAAGCCACTGTTTTTTCAGAACAACAGAGGGAACTGCCTCATGAGCAGCAAAATCTGATTCATGATTTGTGGTCTTTGTAGTGAACCTCTGGCTCTTGCCTGTTTCTGGTCAGTGTACCAGTTTGTCCCATCTCAGAGCTGCAGTCTCTGGCAGCAGTGGCCCACCCTCCCACCCACCCTCCCAGGGCAGCAGGTTCTACAGCTGTGCTTGGCATTCTCAGGGCAGCTTGTCTGATCAAGTTCATTCTCTCCACAGCTCTCCAGAAATTAATCTGGTCCTTTTAAGCCAAAGTGTCTTTAAATGAGGTTGATACACCTTCTAAAATGCAAACTTTGCTTTTTCAGAGGTTTTTTATCTGTTCTGAAGGAAGGTGTGATACTGACACACAACAGCATTGCTCACATTTATAGTCCACCATAAGCACGGGACAATAATTTCAGCTTTTGAACCCAAACTCACAAGCCTGTGTAAGAATCCATCTACCAGGAGAAAACAGGACTGCATCAGCTTCTGGGCAGCCACAACACAGCCAAACTGTTGTAAATCTTGGTTCCATTTCCACCCTGGGAAGGTGCGGAAGCAAACATGACACCAAAGCCGTGGCTCTACACAAAGCTGCAGAACAATCCTCTACTGCACAAAGCTTCTGGGCTGGGCATCCTCTCAGCAACATTGCTCCAATGGACAGGAATTTTTCCCCAGCTGTCACATATTTCTAAATGTTGGACACAGACTGCCACAAGCTGTTAAAGAACTGGGCACCCTGTGATTTGTGTTTCTTGAGGAAACTGCCAGCAATCCACCCTTCATGTGTTTGGCATCCAGTGACATTCTGGAGCAGAGAGGGACAGGGATGAGCAGTGTGGCAGGGAAAGGGCACATGCAGTAAGTCACACACAGAGTGTAACATATGACAGCTTGCAAGTGCATAAATAGAAACTGATATAAAAGCAAAAGCTGGTTTTCTGTATTGATCTGAGTTGCAGAAGGAGACTCTTCAAAATCTTCATAGGGCACATTTTTTATTCTCTTAGTTTGAGTTCTCATCAAAATAAAAGACAGCTAAAAACAAACAAACAAACCCCAACCAAACAAGACAAATATGAAACTGGATATAGGTTAAGGAAAAAAAAAAAAAAGAGAAAAATTTATATCAGCCTAGCAGTGGAGACAATATTGTGGAGGTACTTTTGAGATATGCTGTCTATATTTGATCACCTTGCCTTGAACTTCTCCTTTGTGGCTCACCAGGTGTCCACCAGAACACTTCTGATATGAAACACCAAAGAAGACTCAAGTCCTGGGCCCTCCCTTCTATTGATCAGACTTTTGGTGTGGAGTACATTTACTGATTAAACCACCTGCACTCATTTTCACTTGTGACTCAAGTTGGAATATTCAATTTTAATCTTGAAATCTGGCAGTTAAAAGCTGTCAGTAATTGATTCAGTACTCAGAATGGTTTCCCTTTCATTTCCAAGCAAGGGTTCAGGTTGATTTTTATTTTTAAATCCACATAACTGTGTCCACCCTGTTATGAATTACAAAGAACTTCCTTGGATGGTTTCAATCTCTTCTAATCTGTCAGTCTTTGGAAGAGACTACAACTATAGGCACTTGAAATTAGATTAATTTCTACTAAGAACAAAAGAAATTGCTGTTTTATTGTTAGCATCTGCGTCAAACTTGGCTTTCTGAGCACCACTGGGATATGGAGTTATCACTTTAAAACATCTGGGCCAAAACTTAGCATTAGCACCACAAATTTTCTCCACCTCAGGTCATATCTTATTAGCAGCAGGGTTAGTGGAAGCATTTAGTGCTCTGGTTAATTAATGTGTCAGTGTTTGACCAGCATTACCATACAATGACCACAGCTAAAGCAGCAGTGCAGCTGCCCAGGGTCTCTGTGTGTGTCAGGGGGCTGCTGCTGTGGGCAGGCTCTGACTGTGTTTCCCAGACCCTGTGCCTGAGAACATTCATTGACAGCCATCCCTGTCTCCTCCCACTCCCTTATGGGTTATGGGGGGTATGACCCTGAAAGTCTTTGCCTTTTGACATCTGTGGTTTGTGGTGGGATGTATAGCTCTGCTCTGGATACCTAAATCACACGTTCTGTGTTCCTTCTTATGCTGTCTGGTAAAGCTCTCAGTTTTAAATCTATGACTGCTCAATCAAGGGAACAAAGGAGAAAATGCTGACTGCATTGTAAAACTCTCTGAGCTGTGAGGCTCATAGATCAGCTTTATTTGAGCAGTAACACTTTTTGGAAAAGCTACTGGCAATATGTCCCTGGGTTAGATGCATGTTGAATGTATAATTTCCTTTCTACCTCTTCCAAAAGGATGCTGATAGAATAGCAACCCAACACTGTTAATAAGCCCTTTCTCCTGTAAGGACAAGTTGTTCTCTTCCCCATGCTGGAGAATAGCTCCATTTATATTAGTGTGCCCCTCAGTTTGAAGAGGATTTCTGGGAGTGGAGTGCACAAGTAGGTAGTGCAACACAAATTTGCATAGAGATGCCAAAGGTTATGTGCCTGGTCAGAGACCAAATTAATTACCTTTATATTTCACCAGCTTTTCTACCCACCTTCAGGTTAAGTTGGCATGGCTTGTAAGAAAGAAAAATAAAAGGAAAATAAAAGCAGAAAATAAAACTACAGCATGATGTTGTCTGCAAACTCAATCATTAGCCTCTGTAGGAGATTCTCACACCTGCTTGGTGACAGGCAGCCATCAGAAGGAAAATCAATATATCTGAATCTATTTTTTTTCATGTGACTGGACCTGTCCAATACAGTGAGGAAAGCTGAGCAGAAACGTGGCAAGCCAAAAAAAATTATTTCTGGATGACAACTACTTTTCTGTGAACAAATGAAAAGAATCCTTTTAGCACTTTCTCACTGGAAATGGTGCTCATTCAGGTTAAAGTTACTGTTGTAAATTGGGGCTCCACTGAATTTTAAGGTGCTAGAAACTGAGACACTGAACCAGTATACATAACCTAGAAATAAATATTTCTCTACATGAGATTTTGCCTCTATTAAACTTAAATCTCACAATATGAAGTAGATTTAATATAGTGGGAAAAAATTTGAATGGGATTTGTTTATGTTGCACTCCTATTGACATTTCATATCCATAAACAACATCATGCAGAGTTCTTTCCATGTTCTAGGGTGTGGAAGAACACTTATGGCTCACAGAGAACAGAAAAAAATCTCTGGTATTTTTTACATAGTTCTTTTTCTGCATGGGAAATTTGGGATATATGAGCCAATCATTTAGGAACAAAAACTTTTTACAAGTATTTTATTACTTGCTGAATTCCACTGCTTGCATCCAAGTAGTCCATTTCATAAATATTTACTGAACAGTAAACCATATTCAGAGTGAGTTCAAGATAAGTAACTGCATTGAAATCTGATGGAGATGAACATGCTAAAGTTTGATCCAGTCCTGGATCCATTAAAGTGTACTTTTGTTAGGCACAGCAGAGGAGAATTTGCATTAGTGAAATGCAAAATAGAGAAATTAATCAAGAAACATATTTTCTGAATAATATTCTACCAGCTCAACTTATGATGGATCTGTTGTTGACAATAATGTGAGATTAGCATGCGCAACAATTCCACCTCCCTGTAACAGACCCATGAAGGGTTTGAGCACGAGCATCTGGCAGGAAAGAGTCTGTAGCAAATCAGAAGGGTACAATTACTGGGAAGCTGTTTGAGAAGAGGTGGACTTCAAAAATGCACATCAATCAGGGAACTCTGGAGATGAATAAAGTGTCTTGGGAAAAGCCTGAGTGAATCTCAGTCAACATCACACCATAAAGATGGATTTAGAATTTCAGGGCTTTACATCTCCGTGAGTGCTACTTCTGCTGTATTATGAAATGCAATGAAAAGCTGAAATCAAAATGGTTTCTTTAGATATACTATTATAAAAAGGTCCCTGCTACTCTTTTCTTACCTTGACAACCCCTTTTCTCTCTCCAGATATTGGGCCTTGTAACCCTTTCTTCTTGTTAGACAAAAGTGCCAGGCAGAAAAAAATATAAGTAAACACATATCATTGCTACCTGAAGGTTCAAACACGTTCTAATTATCATTCCTTTTAAGCTGCTGACACCACTCTGTATTTTGCTTACCTATACCTGTGGATCAAATTCTGATCTAAGGTATTTTGCCTTACTTTGATCAGCAATGCAGCAACTCTTGTTCTGCACTCTACTCTTGCCAACTGGAATATTTAGGGAAGAAAAAAAAGAGGAAAAAAATCTGTGGTAATGAATTTCCAAAGAGAGCCCAGGAAAGTGTTCTGGCCAGAGAAAGGACAATAGAAGGATCAGAGTATAATCCCAATTGTTGGTTATTGCAGAAAGATTGGATGTTTCCAAGGACATCTCGTGCTCTATTTTCCAAGCTGGAATTGTGCTCTGGACATATTTGACCATATTTGATTGACCATATTTGTTAATTTTGAATATTAGTTATTTATTTTGCTGATAAGCACCAAAAATATCAATTCTGAGTACCATTGCCAGGTTATACATGTACCAGTGGTGGTCAGCAGTGGGGAAATGCATGTATGAAAGTCCAGCACCTAAGTGACCTCACTCTAAGCAAGTGCAAGAGTTACCCTCTTCCTCAGCTGTTCCTGTGGCCAGTGGCAGAAGGGAGGTGCCCAGGAGAAGTGAGTTGCATACCCTCAGGGAGTGTGACAGCAGGCACTTACTTCAGACATTTATCTTTCCAGTAGGTAAGATTAGCGCTTCTTCAGGTGTGCAAGGGCTGGCACACAGCCTAAGAACACCATTCCTGAGCATTTTCATCTGAGTGAGGGGAGAAATAACATCCTCAAATCTTACAGCAGAATGGACTCTTGTTAGAAAGCAGTGCTAACAGCTGCTGTAATCTTTTCCTAGTGAAATTAATCCCTACAAAGCACTCCAGCAAAGCTCTATTCACAACCTGTATTTTTCCCACATCCTCTCTACAGCATTGAGCAGATATTGAGTGGTGCTCTTAACAGCAGTTTGGCTGGCATCCTTAGCATGTAAATAATTTTATCAGTAGATTGTGGGATCTTGTGATTTCTTTAAAATCCACAGCACTTATGAGCACATGAAACATGGAGACTTAAGGATGTTGCTAATAAGAAAGACTCTGCTATGAAATAAGGAAGAAATAGTGGCCTGCAGGGTGGTAAGAAAGTCAAATAGTCAAAGGTGCTGACTGACTTTTGATGTATCTTCTTGACTTAGTGTTTCTTCATGTGGATTAGGTCCATTAAAGCCAGAGAAACCTGAAAGAAAAACAGCAGCAGTTCCTGTCAATCCACAGATTGCCGCTGTAACACTTGCAGCGCAAGGATTGCCGATTATACATAGAAATATCTGGGGTTTTTACCTTACAGTTAAATTTCGAAGTGAAATTACAGTGAAAGAGGATTTTTTTCTTTCTTTCTCTTTGCCTTCCTGCTGCATTTTTTCACCTACTATGATCTCTTAATGTCAGACCTCATAACAAGAGAGGCAGTGGACATGATAGGGATAAATGAAGCCAATAATGCCAGGGAAAGCAAAACAAGCCCACACAGTTCTCTCATATATTTCAAAGCAGCAAAGAATTGACTGCAGTGAGACAAAGAGACAATATAAGATTAACAAGTCAAAAGTTATAAATAGAATGCAAACATCCAGTTTAAAGAATAAAATATCTGGAGTCAAATTATGTGCGTTGATCAGGACGTGCACACTTAAAGGTTTTTTGGTCCAAACTGTTGAAAAATACATATAATTCACAATTTTATAAAATATAAAGCTGCCTTCCTACTTTGTCTTACAAAACTCATTAGATTGACCCTCTGGTTCATAAACTGAGACAAAATAAAAGCAGGAATGGTAAAGCAAGATAAAGTTAGACTACAGCCCATGATGTGCTGTTTCACCTGTGACACCAAGATGTTTAAACATCACTGCCTCTCATGAACCTGAATTTTCTTCAGCTTTTTGTGTATGCAATGGACATTTCAGATGATGATGTATTTCTCACATTATGTAAGTTGAAGACTGCAGTAAGATGACTTTCCAACTGAAATCATCTGACTGGAAGGTCAAAGCACAGGCTGCAAAGCATTACCTGCTCAACTTTTTACCTAAAGGCCTAAGAAAAGGTTGGAGACAATTCAATTACATATAGAGAAGGTGTATTTCCCAGGCAGCAGCAGAATCTCCTAGTTTTCATGCTAGAGAAAAAATAATTACATGATGTATATAGTTTTTACCATGTTACCAGGTGGTTTGTTAGTTTTTTGGGGTTTTGTCTGTTTGTTTTTTATTTTTTTTCTCATATCACTTTCTTTTTTATATCTTTGTAAAGTCAATTAAATAATGAAATGCATTTAAAAGTACAAATGACCCTCTGTTAGTCAGACATTTTCTAATATGGACCAAATTATCTCTCAGTATAATATACTGAGTATCGCACCAATGCACCTGCTTTCCCTAGGAAAATTTATATTAATATAGATTATTCTATCTTGACTTGATGTAAAAAATTAAATAATATTTTCAACTACTGATAATGATCTTTTTCAAATTATGATAGGTAGGAATGAAGAAGGTGTAGTTACAAACTCTTTTATGCCAAATGAAAAATAGATGAGGCTGCACTGGAATTTGAAACACTGAAATCTACATTAAGAAAATTATCATAGAATATCCAAATCATAATAAAATTTGGATTTTAAGTACAAATACCAGTTATTTCAATGCAGGAATATTAATATTCAATTCCCAACTGGTGTTAATTTTGTCTAAAATGGAATATTCAGAGATTACACAAGCAGAATCCAAGGTATTTTTACTCTCTCTAAGGACACTGAAGATTTAACTGCAACAGAGACACATTTTACTTGCGACACAATAATGAGGAGTGCCTTGGTTTTCGTTCTATAGCCCTTTCTCAAACCCAGTTATTCTTTCTGTTCTTTCTCTTATAAATCCACCCAAAATGTAATTCCAAATTCCTCAAACAACATTCATAAAGGTTGCCCAGAGAAGCTGTAGATGCCTCATCCCTGGAAATATTCAAGGCTGAGTTGGATGAAGCTCTGAGCAACTTGGTCTGGTGGAAGGTGTCCCTGCCCATGGCTGGGAGGTTGGGAAAGAGAGGATCTTCATTGTCCCTTCCAACCCAAACATTTTTACAATTCTATTATATCACCAGTGTTGTTTCATGCTCAGACAGAGTGCTAATATGTTCAGTCTTAAGAAGAATAAGCTTTGTAAAATTAAAATGGTGAAATTTTAAAAGAGTAGTTTTCTGGTCCTTGAAATTCTGGGTACACACAGTACCTATGCAGAGATTTCCAGATGTGAAACACCTACATCTCACCTCTTGTGGGATCTCTGGGACATCACTGAGGTACTTCCTTCCTTTTCTTTTACTCTACTGAAAAAGTGTGCAGTAACAGTTACACAGATATGATACACACTTCATGTTTCACTCTGCCTTGTGTAGTGACTGTCCCCCTGCAGTTCAGGGAAATCCTGGTTCTCTAATTACTGATGTTAGTTTTTGTCGGAAAATTGTGGCTTCCCCTTCAGAAATTCAGCTAGATACAGCATTGTAAAAAAGTTGAAAAAACATCGTTTTGAAAACAAGTGACTATTTTTTTTAAAGACAATTCAATATTTTATATAGCTCTAAACCATAAAAATAGCATTATTTTATGTAAAGAATTTACTGGCAATATGGCAACAGAAGTTCTAAAAGGGACTGGGGAAGGGGGAGAGGAGAAATGTGTACTGAATGACAGGAAGCTACATACTTTTAATGCTTCCTAAAAGCTACCTTCTGTGGCTGTGCAGCACTCAAGTTAGAAGTTCAAAGATTGATTAATCATCCACTCAGATATACCATAAAGTTTTAGAGGTTTTCCCTTGGTAGATGTCTGGAACATTTGGGGAAAAAAAATGTAGGCAATTTACAAACAAGGACAAGAAAACCTGAATAGTGGTTATGATTTAAAACCAAGCATTTACTGATAAAAGCTGCCTACTCACTTTCAAGTACTTTGATCACAGAGGATTGAGGGAGTTGACTGCAGCATGTCCTACCTTATTGAAGATTTCCCTAAACTGGGGCATGCCAGTCCTGTGAGCCATTAAGTGTTTCTTGGCATGTGTAGTTTCAGAATGTGTTGGTTTAGTAAATGATGCACTTTCATATTCAAGAGTTCTTCTGAAAAGCTAAAAAAAAAAAAAGAAGAAATAAAAAAAACACAAAAGGGAGAAATTAGATCTATGCTAATTTAGACTAAAGCATAACAGCTGAAAAACTGAAGGAAAGTATTTCAAGGAAGTAATATTTTATTGTTGTGGTTCAACCTCAACTGGCAAATAAGTACCCCATTGGAGGAGAATGGGGGGGAAAAAGTAATACTCATGGATTGAGATAAGAACTGTAATAATTTAAACAAATTACAATATGATAGTAATCATGTTAATAATAATAATGAAAAGAATGAGAGGAATAACTCCCCAGAAAGACAAGTGCTGCACTGTACAGTTGCTGCCCACCTGCTGACAGATGCCCAGCCCCTTCCTGAGCAGCAATCGATGGCTCCCAGCCAACTCTCCCCAACTCTCATATACTGGGCATGATGCTCAGTGCTATGGAATGTGCCTTTGGCTACTTTGGGTCAGCTGTCCTTGCCATGCTCCTTCCTGGCTCTTTCTGCACCTCCTCACTGGCAGAGCATGGGGAACTGAGCACTCCCTGACTTGGAGTGAGCACGACTTAGTAACAACTACAACATCAGTGTGTTATTAATGCTATTTTCACACACTGAATGCAAAACACAGCACTGTACAGCTACTAGGAAGAAAAATTATCTTTATCCCAGCCAAAACCAGGGCATCTATCCAGGTTTAACCCTGATAACAAAGCTGAGTTCTGTCTGGAAATAGGAGAAGACATGGAATGGAAATATTTTTCAGGTGTCAATGAAGAAGTGAAACAGATCTGTGGGCTTGAGTGTGAGACATCACTATGTCTTGAAGGCCAGCATCTGGACATTGGTCATAATTATTCTTCTGTAACCTCTTGTTCACTGGGACTCTTGCATGGAAAATATAATTTTAAGTGCATCCTTGACATTTTCTCCCTCAGCAATAATTTGACATTTTCCTCATCTTATTACTTATGAAACTTGACATCATGTCAGTCTTCTAGCATGAACCTTCAGCCACTTCAGTTTTCCTCCTACTTAATTACAGCCATGATTGAAGGAAATTGTTAGCTGCTCTTGTACAGCAAGCACACTTATGGGTAACTTATGACATATCCAGATCATTTTTCTAAGTTTTCTGTTAGCCAAATAATATAATAATAAAAATATATGTATATATATTTTATGTCTATTTGCCTATGCATACATACACATGTATCTAAACATTTTGCAGCATGTGCATCCATGACAGTGAAAAAGTCTTCTGACTGTTTTCTTTTTACTCTTGTTAAGGTAAACACTTACAAAGATATATACGTCAACATTTTGCAAATACATCTGGTTTTCAGTTCCCACAGGTTACCTGTGGCTTGGTTACACCCTTGCAGGCAAGGATTTACCCAACAGAAAACCATGCCCTAGATAGAAGTGAAAGTACTGTGACTAATTTATAATAGATAATTTTAACTATTGTGATTTGATGCAGCATTAATAGAAAGATTAAAAAAAGCCCCTTGTTTGGTTGCGTGATATCTAGAATTTCAGTCTTTGCACCTGCAGCTTTTGGTATTGCTTTTGGCTCTTTGGAAAGCATTAAGTATTACTGAATTTCAAGACATATTTTCTAACTGTTTTTACATGAGGCAGTACTTGCATAGTAGGGTCTGATAGTAAGGCAATGCTGAGAAAAATGTATATAGTGAAAAGTCCTACCGCTTCTCTGTAGAAAAAGCCATGGAACTCTGCAGGAGGTTCCCGGGGATAAATGTCTGTGACCCAAGACCCACTGATGGAGTCATGGTGGTGGAGCAGAAGCTTGCCATGCTCAAGGCAGGAATAGCAAATCCTGTCCTCACCCTGCTGCTCTGGAGGTTGTTGAGTCTTGGATGAGATCCTAGAGGCTTTGGGACACCTTGGCTGAGCTCCAAGGATGGCTGGAGAAGCAGCAGCTGTGTCAGTCTCACCTTGTGCCCCTTTCCCTAACTCCAAAATTCCTGCTGCTTCCTGACAAAGGTGTGAACCCTCCTGGCATGGGTAGCACATGACACTGCATGTAGCTTATTCTTCTGTTCCACTTGCACAGAAAATCCAGACCCTGGTGGATTTATTTCGCAGAATAGATATTTTATTCTGCTGATTGGGGAATTTGAGAAATTTGCCCATGCTCTGCATTCAGGCAGTGACACATCCCTGCGAGCCACAGAGGTGAAACAATGCTTGCTGCTTGAGCATTTTGGGATGGGGAGCTGGCAAGAGAGTCCCAAACTTCAGAGACAGGCTGACTGGCTGGCATGGCTGTGCTCTTACCCATCTGCTGAAGTGGCAGAGTGCCTGCTTAAAAATTACTCGGCGCTGCAAAAGTGGATTGTGCGCTGCATGTGAAAATGGCAACTTAAACATTCTTATTTGTCTTGTGAAAAACAGGTGTTTCTCAGGAATTTTCAGCTGAGTGCCTTTTCATGTATGTATGTGTGTGGGGGTGTGTATCTATATTTATGTTATAGATATATTTCTGTGTGTGTGTGTGTGTACACACAGAGATATATGCTTCATTTCCTCCAAATGTGGACATAGTAATTGAGGAGTTTGGGGTTTTAATGTTGGCTGCTCTGCTTTTCCTGGTGACTGAACAGAAGCAGCTGAGACTGATTTTCTTTCCCCTTACTACCATCACTCACTTTTAATCTAAAAATGTCAACTGAGTTTCAGAGTGAAGTCTGAATTCATCTGGTCAAATTAACCTTCTCAATAGTCTTAAAGCGAGAGCTGACCTTTGCTGAGGTATAACTTACGTCAAATGCTTTAAGGAAATCTTTAGAACTTACAGATGGTTCTGCAAGTGAGCTGCTGTCTTGAAATTAGGAACACTATTTTTATATACAAACTTACATTTTGTCAAAATACAACATAAAAACCCTAATATTTTTCTTTACATCCTGAAACAGAACCTTCAAATGGAGCTTCAGTTTCTACTAGAACAAAAAAAATTCTAACTGTGAACCTGTGATTTCATCTTATGATTGATATATTATGTGGTAGATTTCAATTTGAAGCATACAGTTTTCTTCTCTGTCTATAAAAAATTGATCTTGAATATGATTTTATTTATTGACTCAGCATTTTTGGAGGAAAGGGAAAGCTGAGAGGAATCCCTGTGTGTCCCCGAACAGGGAAAGAAGAAAAACTTTAGATGAAATCCATGGTTTTTGAAGATTGAACCCAGTCTATTGCAAGCTCACTGCTGGATTGTATTTTATATAGCAAATGAAAATGGGGGAAAATACTGATGGAAATTATTCAAAAGCTAAATTTGACAGACAACTGTGTCTGGTTTTAGATTTGGGGATTTTTTTATTCATTACAATACTCAGAGGAGCACTGCTGTATGTCCCTATGCTACCTGTTAAAGGACAATTTCATGCTTTGCCGTTTTTGGTTTGATATCTGGGTAAATGTTGACTCTTGACTTACCTTGACAGTGTCTTGTATTATAGGGGTGTTGTAAGGAATACATACCCAGGGTCAGATACAATAATTTATTCAGATTAAATCTTGCACATATGATACACTTGTTTCAAAAGCACGAATTGCAGGAGTTGCAGATTCTCTGCTGTTGTTAAACTTTTGTTCCATGTTTTCTCCCAGACTACAAAGAACTGTTTAAAAAGGTCCAGGAATATAGAAATGCATCTATAAGGCCTTCCTGCTCTGAGCTTGAAAGTATTTGTGACATTTTCCTTTTACTGCAAGTCTTGAATAGATGGTTATTTGAGCAAGTTAAAACCAAGGGGATGATGCTGAAGTTTAACTGTCCCTGCAAAAATCTCAGCTGGGAGTAAAGTCACAAGGCAGCAATTGCAGGTAATTTGAGAAAACTAGAAGAATGTATTTCCGTGGAATAAACAGATAAACTTTACTCCGTGTGCAAAACAGGCTTGGGAAGTGGATTGTGGCAAGGCAGAGTCATCAGTACCAGGTTTTAGTATCAACTTGAAATTTAGGTTCCACAGAGATGGACTGAGAATCACAAAGAAATGAGCATCTGTTCAGCTTCCAGTGATGCTAAGCTATCTTATTCCTCTGGCACAGATTTATTTATATGAAGTGAAGCACTGAAACAAAATGTTGGCTTAGCTTCAATCTGTTTTATGTTTTTAATTTTTTTTTCAATCCGGTGTCATGAAAACCATTTTGTTTTGCTGCAATTGCAAGTTACATTTCCATTTTCATTTTTGGCATTGTGGAAAATTGTTCTTGCCAGGTAAATATTGACAGTTTATAAAGGCTCATGTGAAAACTGAATGGAAATTGTGTGGAAATTCAGGGGCTGTCCTGAATTTATGAACTTTTCCTGCCACAATCCTCTAAGAAAATAATATGGAGCTACACTTGCATTTTCAAGTGCTTCTGTATGTGAACTCAAAAGCCCAAGGTAGATTTCAAATGCATAGTTTTCGGTCAACTTAGAAATTGAAAAGCAGCTGTGTTTCATGTCAAATAAACCCCCCAAGGTTAAATACTTGGTTTAAAAGTAGGTTGGTTTGGATCTGCCTATAGCCCAAGGATTTCAACAGAAATATTCAAAGGTCTTAATGAAAATTTGATCATTGTCTCCTGAGAGAGCAGGGTTTTGTGTGAGAATTCAGCCAGTCTACTTGAGTTGAAACAGCCCTTACAGCTGCATTTCAGCACCTAGCCAGAACAAAAATGAACACACAACTTTTTCTGCAGCCTCATTAAAATTGAACTAATTTTTGAGAACATTATGCCATAGTTCCATACTTCATAATAAACTGTTTATTTTTTTCCCCATATAAATGAGTGTAAACCATTAAGCTTTTAACAACAGCATCTAAATAATGAGGACGAACACATTTTTATAATGAGGATAATTGTAATTGCAGAACTTTCCAAGAGATGCAGTAAATTTTCTCTCAGCTGTAAGTTGGCCCTTCTGTAAAATAAATGCTTTGGTTTATCTTTAAGTTATTTGGCTCATTACAGAAGTAACTGTATAAAGTTTGGTGGCCTAAATTTTCCAAAACAAACTGACTGAAGTTTATCCTGTGCTTAAAATCCTTGAGTCTTTGAAAGTATCATTAATTCATCATTGAAATCCATTGCGTTTTTGCCATTTTTGTCACACAAATATTCCTCTGCTATCTTCCACATTACTGATAATTAATATACATTAAAATTATGTATAACGATAAAAAGGAATCAAAATTTTCTGCACAGGAAAAAAAGCTACTTGTGTCCAGGAAAGGCTAATCCACTCTCACAACCTGCTATCCTCATCAGGTATTCCCTGCTGTGTTCCCTATTCCCAGCCACATAAAATGTTAAAACTCATGTTTCTCTGGGATGTAGGATAAAAGTCACATAACTGCAATTAGGTCATTACTTGGAATAATGTTTGCTTTCCTGCTTTTTTTACATAGTAGCCACGGGGTTAGAGGTAGTCAAGTAGACAGGTGCTGTTCTAGTTCGTCATGGAGAAAAGCAAAAGGGAAGACAATTAGTAAGAACATATTCCTGCCTGTTTGTCCTGCACAGGCTGTCACAGTCACTCCCTTCTTTAGGGTTCAAGGCTCCACTTCTCCTTTAGCTTCCCATTGTCCTTTAAGTTACTCAGCAGAGCTCCACAGAATACATGGGTGGTTATCCTCAGAGGCGCAATGGATGTGTCTTCTTGTATTTACTTCTAAGGATATATTTGATTCCCTTTTGAGGTCAAGGCACATAAGTGATCATACAGCATTTGGTGCTTCCAATTAGTAGCCTTTCTGGTCCAAAATCCAATATCAAAACCTAATGAATGGCCCTTCAGGGTTTTGCTGAATTGCCAGATAAAAAAAGGAACAAATCTTCCTGCACACTATGAGGAATTTATTTTCTTTCCTCTTATTTTTTCCTCAGCTTTCAGGAACACATATGTGTAGGGCTTAGCTGCTCAGAGTAGCAGACAGATTGATTTGTTCATGTGTCAATTTAACAAAACAAACAGAACGGACATCTAGAGAAGAAATATCAGAGAGAGCTGAAGAGATGATGAGAAACACTAAGTGATGATACATAAAATGATGTGATTATTTATGTAAGGGCTTCCATCCCCGACACCCATCTACCCACAGCAGTTCAAACAGGTTTTTCCTTTGAATCAGTTCATCACATAAAATAAGAATCAGGATCCAGTGAAACTGTTATTTAATTAACTGTCACCAGCCTGAGACAAAAAGGAAAAGCCTATCCTATCAAAATATACTAAAAATAAGGATGGCAGCACAACAAAGTGATTGTGTCAAGGATCCGAGCTTTTGCACAGAGCTCTCCTGAATATTGGTTTGCTTTTTCTGTTTGACTGCTTTATTGTAGTGTTGAACAGTCAAACTGCAGCTCCAAGGCCTCAGGCAATGGATTTTCATTCTCACCAGACACCCAGCCCAGCACTCTGTGATTAGCACCTCCAGACTGAGGGTGCAGCAATTTGGGCTGCTAACACACTTTGGGGCTGCCAGCTCTCATATGGGCATTAGTCTGTGCATCATCCCCTTTAATGTCACTTTTAAATGTTTAATGATCTGATTGTGATAAATGATCTGGATATTTATCTCCTTCCTCACAGAAAGGATCCCATTAGTGAATTCGATAATTTCAAGAGGGTCAGGCTTGCTTGCCAGAGGCTCAGGTCGAATTTAGCACAGGATTCATTTCTTTCCATGCACTACATTCCTACCAGAGGTAACATAAGGGTCCATTTTTTCACCATCAAATGGAGTGCAAGCTGCCAAAAGTTGGTGTAAAACCAGTCCTCCTGAAAGGATGCCCAGCAACCCTGAGACCCTTCAGCCCAACTAACCCTTTGTTTCCCCTGACACTCTGGATGTTTGAACATTGATTTACTTGTTCCTGGCTAAGAGACAAATGTGTCTTTTCCTTCAGAAGGACACCCATTTCTGCTTGTCTCATGGAAGAAAAATTCCATTTAAGTCAACAGACAGATTTCAAGTAAAACAGAATACAGCTAGTAGACTTTCCTTGTAAGATGCCACTGCAAAACCTCAGGAAAAGCTTTATTAGTTATGTAAATAATACTAAATTACCGTTGTACTATGTGACTATTTCTTCTTAGCATTCACCCCTTTGTCCCAAAAATAAAATTTGGCACATGTTTAGATTACAGTGAAATCACTCTCGACTATTTATTGCTCATGCAAGAGCAGTAGCTCTAGGTTTGGAAAAGTTATCCAAGGTAGTCAATTTTTAAAAGTCCTACCTGAGACTGCCAGCACACACTTCACTGAAACACATTGATTTAGCCTAAAGAAATTCACATTTGCAGGTGGTTTCAGACACACTGGCCTTCTCCAAGTGGTGTTTTAATGACATACTTGGATTTGATTATGGTGACTCAGAGATCATTAAGAGGGTGAGGAACTGCTAGGGCATATCCTGGACCAAAACTAAGGTATCATGAGGACTCTGTGTCCCAGGCTTATCGTGACATCTGTCTGCTGCCGTCAGTTTTCTCTGTGAAGTTGGTCTTGTAACACTGATCTCTCTTGTAGATTTTAGTCAGCTGACTTAAATTTAATATCACTTACTTTTAACTAGGTGTTTTTTCCTCTTTGGCACACCTGTAAATTTATACAGTGAAATCCTTCTGGAGTACTAGTTTGTGTCCTAGGATTACCCCTCTGCTTATGACAAGAAAGTACTTGAATGGTCCCCACAACTTTTCTTTTCATGGGTAGGAATGGCATTAAAATGTAATGAAGAAAATTATAGACGAAGCAGGAGTAATGACTGACAGCTTTTTTCTGCTCTGAGATTTATTGTGCAGTTAGAAATTCATCAATGTATCATAGACTGGAGTGTTTTGCCCCGTGTGCACACACATGTGCACTTTTATTTGCCTGGTGCCTGTCATGAGGAGCAGTTGTAAATTCCTAGGAAGAGAGAGACACTATGAAGTATGAAATCTGGTGTTTAATGCAGTACTCTGGACTTTCTGTTTTAATGGGAAAAGCCTTTCAGAGGGCACTTAACATGGTAGCTAGTAAAGACAAACACTCTCTCAGCAGAGGAATTGACAATATAAGAAGACACGTTTCTTT
Source organism: Climacteris rufus (assembly GCA_013398175.1). Taxonomy (NCBI): domain Eukaryota; kingdom Metazoa; phylum Chordata; class Aves; order Passeriformes; family Climacteridae; genus Climacteris; species Climacteris rufus. The sequence goes on from VZRZ01003270.1 coordinate 1,749,446, forward strand.
GTGCCAATGGTTCTTATATTTTCATGAGGAAGATGCCTCATTCACACTCGCATGAACAGAAGGACAAGCCCAACCTTTCCAGTTTGTAAGGCTAAAAACTTGAACGTGGACAAAAAGAGCAAGATGGATCTTTCCCAGCTGCATCTCCAAACTACTTTCCTCTGGCAACTTGCTGGGTGCCTGAAACCTGGGATAGCTAATGCCTCTCTCCAGAAAGCACATCATTGGTGCTCTGAGGGAGGGAACACTAAAGAAAATGGAGTTTTGCTGTCTCCTGGACAGAGTAGGGACCGCTCTTCCCTCCCCTCCCTGCCGTGACCTCCTCCCGTGCACTGGGCTCGAGCCACAGGGCACAAATCTCTGCTGAAAGCAGCAGAGCTGCTCACTTGGCTCCCTGGCAGCCCCAGCCAGAGCCTGCCAGTGGGGCTAGCATTTTAGAAATCACTGTTTGAGAGTACAGACAGGCAGTCAGGGAATCAAGATAGACAACATTAGACACAACTTAATTCCCCTAGGATATTCAGGGTACAAGTAGGATTCACAGAGGCTTTTTTTAGCTATGACCATCTTTCTATGCCGAAAGTTGCCTAGTTCTTTTTCCTTTCTTTTTTTTTTTTTCCCTACCCTGCGGATAGACACAGGTTCAAAGTCATTTGCAAAATAGATCTAAACTAGTGTAATGTTTATTGTTATGGACAAGTATAATCTTACGTCTAGGAAGTGTTTAGCCTGAAGACTTGCATTTTTCCTCTACTTTTCCTAAAACTGAAACAGATACAGCAACGTGAGTGATCTTTCACCAGCACGAAAATTCTGACTAGATTTCAGCTTAAAGTCTGAGAGCTGCTGAAAGCACTCAGTGAACATTGCTACCGGAATTTATCATGCCTATCTTAAGGCACCTTGTTGAGTTGTCTCGATACCTTGGATTCCTTCCCTGGGTGGTGGGCCTTTGTTAGAAGAATCACCCTGGTTTCTATTCCTGGCTTTTCCTTGACTGTTGACACAAAACTGAATGCTAAGTGACTCTTCTTAAAGAAATCTAAGCCTTTGTACATTTTTACTTTTAAATGGTGCATAGAGAGGCAACACTCCATTTTGGAGTGTTTTGCTGTTTTCCTAGTTCGTATGCTGCCAAGATCTGAACTTCTATCTGACTAGAGTTTTTTATGCTGTAACCAACCTGTTTTTTTGCTTTCCTAACAGAAAATGATGACTGAGGCTTGAAGAAGCCAGTGCTGAACACTCACCCCAAATGCTCTCACTATGATGAGTTAGAAAGTGTTAGCAACTCCTGCAGTGGAGTTTCCTCTCTTTTTTTTTTCTTTTTTAACATTTGATTTTTTACTCATAGATTTAATAAAGATGTTCAGCTCCCATTTACCATCATCTAAGGACACAGCATGTCTCACATGTACCAAAAAAGTGACACAGATGCCTTATATAAAGAAAAAATTTCCTAGGTGAAGGAACAATTTCTTGGCATCAAGGAGGCATCCTCCAGTTAAAATTTTACTTAAAATAGAAGGAGCAACCTTTATAGCCTGTTACTAACTGAAGCAGCTGCAGAATAACTTCATTAGTTAAACTAGCCTATATTTGTTCATAGGACTAAAGCTTGGAAGGCAATATGGGATGCAGTGTGAGGCCATGTGCCTTTTCTCAAACATGGATGCTGGTATCCACTACACTCAAATTGTCTTGGTCTAGGGAAAAACCATGGGTTTGCAAAAATAGACAGCATAAGAAAATCCAAGCTAGTTATGAAAGTGGTATGTTTTGGGTGTGATGAAAAGAGCCAGGGGAGGAAGGGAAGGCTGCCCTGGCTCTTTGTGCATCCTGTGCCCCAGAGCACAGACCAGGCTCGAGGGTGGGAGCAGCAGGTGACAGGTCCTTCAGCAGCCCCTGAAGCTGTACTGGGGTACATCCTTTTGGAGAAGAAACAGTGACAGGGAATGGGTGTAAATATTCTGTATGTTAAATGATGATGGTTTTAGTCAGAAGTACATTTCCTTCATCAACCCATATTTTTCTATCTTGAATATGCACAAGTGGTGCTGCCATTCATCCTCTAAACAGAAACTTAATCAGTTAATTAGTGGGAAATGGAAACATTTGTGTTAGATGTGCGTACTCAAGAACATATAGGAAGGTACTGTAAACGTAGGGAAGCCATTGCCATTTAATGTCAATTTTATATAGGTTTTATAAGTCTGTTTTACTCTCCTGTTTCCCCCAAATGATTGTTACCTTAGCAACTGCCAAGTTGCATAGTCACTCTTGCTCCAAGAAGCAGAGCTTAACAAAGTAAAGTATCAATGTTTAAGGAACCATCAGGAACAGAGTGTATATTGTGGATTTTTAAACTCTCATATATACTCACCTACATAAACGGTGCATTCTTTTATTTCACATTTTCAAAAAGAAAACATCTTCCAGACATTTTAGCAGCTAGTCAGCCAGAGCATCAATTTTGTCCTTTCCTCTTCTTTCAGCTTCACAACTCTTCAAAAACTAATATATCCTTCACAATAAGGGTGGTGAAGTCTGTGAGGTCAGTGATGTGTGTGCACTGGGTTAGGATGGAGTTGAACTGGGTAAAGCAGGAGGCAAGGCTTCATGTGCCAGATGGTTCATATTCATTAGCTGTGTCCATCTGATATACATTTTGATATTGTATGATATTTAGCACAGAGAAACATGTTGGGATAAAATTCAAGTTAATTTTGAACATTTTACCAACCACTTAAGTCTAATTATTATTTCATAGGATTTGAAGAAAATAAGCTAGAAAACCATCTACTAATCTTTTGTTGTCTTATCCTGTGTCCTGTTTAATTTAAATGTGCAGGAACTGTAACTGTTTATGCGGTAAATGAATACAAGTGCATTTTACATTTGTCGTGTTGGGTTATTCCTTCCCTTCCCCCATGAGGTACCCATTAGGCAATCCTCCATCTAAAGAAATACATGTCAATTAGGGCTGTCACAGCAGCATGTTTCAGTTTGTTCCAAAACTTGTCAGAGAGATCAGCCTTTACACTCGTTTTCCAGATGATTTCCCAAGATGTAATTAGACAAGTGATTTATCCAAGGTCATCCACCAAGTTATTGGCTAAGCCAAGGCTGTAGACCCTGGGATGCTTCTCTCTCACACACTTTGTTTTGTTTACTTCTGCCACAGGACTCCGTTCCTGTGCTAAAGTCCCAAAACAGTGATCTTAAAATTGAATATTATTAATATCAATGAAGTCTTGTCTGCCCAGAGTCTTGAGGGTTGTTTTTTGGTTGGTTTATTTTGTTGTTTGTTTTACACCAGTTGTCTTCCTAGATTTGTTTTTAGCGCGACACTTGATTGGAAAAAATCAATTCCTTCAATTTAAATATCCTGCTGAATACACAATTTGGAAGATATTTCGTACTTCATCTTGTTCTAAATCCACTAGAGGCCTCTTCTGGGGACATTATACCTGTAATACAAAGCATGAGCCACTAAGAAGAAATAGACATCAGGAAATTACACTAAGTGTTATGAGTTTAATTTGAAATCTATTTCAAATTGGTTTTCCTCTACAATGACTGAAGATCAGCAATTAAAGTCAATTTTCTGGAAGAGCCGCATAGCCACACCATTGGTACTCTCAGATAACCTATTCTTGGGACTACTGAGGTTTTTATGTATAGAGTTACATGGGTAAAATAAGAAGCAGGCAAGGATAAGCCTTTTAATTTTGTACAAGCCTTTTAATTTTGTATGTGCTTGAGTCATAGCCATCCAATTCTATGTTAGCTAAGGGAGGGGAGGAAAACATGAAGGGAAGGAAGAGGAGGAGGAGAGATATTAAAATTCAAAGCTTCACTGCCTTATTACTTTCTCTTACAGATTGCCCAGTCATAGGCAAAAAGTCAAAATCAGCATTTTAATAAAGTGCATTACGAAGAATTTGTTTCCCTTTCCTGCAGGTGAAACAGAATTGAGCCCTCCATTTATCACAGCACCTCATCATTCCAATGTGGAGTTCAACCAGAGTTTTATTTTATTGAAACATAGTTTTCAAGTTAAGACATTTCTTTTATATCCTCTTCTCTTTCAATCTCCTAGCTCTGGTCTTTTGCAAATATTTTTACCAAAATCTTTCTTGTGGCTGAACATTCTAATCACGTTTCTTGGGCCTGTGTGCTTTTTCACTGAGCAGACTGTAAAAGAGTGTAGGACCTCAGAGCCCAACATTGAAATGGACTAGGTGGGAATCCAGTCACTCTCTTGAAAAAAAGATTTTACAATAGAAGAAAAAAATACAAAATAAAAATAGATTTAGAGTTTGATAACTCTGATGATCTTCATTGCAGGGGACTGCAATTCTTTCAGCCTGTCATAGGTCTGTTTGGGGTGTCAGGGCATGAAGTGCAGAGATGGCAGAGAGCTAAAGCCAGAGGAGAATAAAACAGCAAAGAATTGTGGTTTTCCATTAAATGTGAGAAAAGAAGTTTAAAAAGCCTAGCTTGACTGCCAGCAACTCTCAGACAGTGAGCAGAGAACAATAAACTGCAGCTGGAGTTAGTGCAAAAAGATGTCCAGCCATGTTGTCTCTAGGAAAAAATTGAAAGAAAAATGGTGGGGTTTTTTCAGTAATCCAAAACATGGCAGCATACACCATTCTTTTGAAATTTTCTTCTATTTCTGATTTCTCAATTCCAAAAAATACTATTAACTTTCTTAAATACATATATCAGCATTGTATATTCTTTTCCCTTCCTCACCAATGGTGTCTAAAGTATGTCTTATCAAATATGAGTAAAAGGTGAAAGCTGTATCCTAATACATTAAAAAATCCTCATCTAATCTAACTCAATTAGTCAGTACACTTGAGTGGATAGCAGCGGGAGGCTGTGGGACTGTACTGATGTAATGAGGAACCTTGCTAATGAACTAATTAGCCTGCCTACACACACTGTGTTGTCTCTCAGTGATGTATCTGATAAAGACATTTGAAAATAAAAGTATTGTCATGGGACAGAAGAGCACCAATCCTCTGTTGCCTGCCAAGCTCCAGTTTAGCTGTGGTCTGTCTCACTTAGATTTTCCTTTTATTCTGCCACAGATAAACAAACTTGCTTAGTATTTTCTACCTTCAGTTTTTCATTGCTTCTTGAAAGTCAGTAAAATGCAATGGTTATCAGAAACGACAATAAGCTAGAAAGTATCAGATATCTCAGTGAGAAACTTTGGAAGAAATTACTTACTATATTTGGCATTCATATTCTTCACAGATATGATAACATTTTCCAGACTTAGAGCTGTGTAAGGGTTAATATTTGCTAAATGTTAAAAAATACTTAAATAAAGGCCATCCTGAAGCTAAAGAATAATATTTTTTATTGTTATTAATGTAAATAATGGATAAACTAACCACTGTGATAGTAGCTCTGCATTAGCAAAATTTGAATACATACGAGTGGAATATGTATTTACTTAAAGTACTTTTAAATAGTGGCTGACAGCTTATGAAATGAGAGGTGCTAGTCATAAATTGATATTCTCACCACTAAAAAGCTTCTTTCAGCATATTTTGCTTCTGGAGGGGGTACACAGAAACTGAATGGTCTAGTTCATAAAGAAGGGTCTGCATTAGATTGAATTCAGAAAGCTCAGTTGCCACCTCTTTGTGTGTGCTTCACTGCTGAATCTATTAAACACTCTGGCACAGATGCAGCAGCTGCCATTTGGGATGGCTTTCTGTGGAAATGGACTGAAGCAAGGATCTCTGGATCTCAAGCATCCATTTTAATTCTTCCAGAGGAAAAGAAGTAGATCTTGTCAAGTGCCATAGGTGATCGTTCTATCTCATATCTTTGGGTTGTTACAGTTTATGGCAATAGAAACATGGAAGAAAAGAGATGACAGTAGAAAAAGATTTTAGCCCAAGCTCTCAACAAAATTCTGTTCACACACAGTTGTCATAAATGAAGCCTTTTTTTAAGGTTAGGATAAATCACATATTCCTTTTGTTCCACAACCATGGCTTCATTGAGGATTTGAGTGTAAAAAAATGTATCTTCAGCCCAACTTCACTTCCATTCCCATCCCATCCTTCTCCAAATTTGTGCGCTGGTATAGCAGTGCCCAGGGATGCAGGTTGACAGATATCTGTCATTTTACAGAGTTGGGTACTACTTTTGAACTACAATCCTTTGTGCAGCCATAACACAACAAAACAATCATTCCAAATAGTGAAAAGGCAGAGGGGAAACTCGACTTTGTATTCTGAAGTGTCAGAAGGGTTGCAGGATAATAAAGAGGCTCTTTGGAGAGGAAAGCATCTTTAAATTCATTGGTCCTTTTTCAGTCGAAGGAGCACAGGCTCAGCAGCAGCCACACTATCTCAGACAGGAGAAGCCTGCCAATCAATCATTCAATAATAGTGAGTTCAGCACCAGCAGAACAGTTTGTCGGATCAGTGCTAAAGCAAGTGGGGATTAAAAAAGTTAAAAGTAATATTGGGCTTGAGGGCTTCTTCCACAGCCCACTGTTTCAGGAGAAAGACAGGTTTAGGCTGGCTTCAGGATAGTGATGATGTCATATCTCATATCAGACATGACTTTTGTATCTGATCTTTTTTATAGTGTGCTTTTTAAAAGGGTTTTTTTTCCAATTTCTGGTAACATTCTGAAAGAGAAAAGCCCACGCACTATATAAATAAAGAAGAAAAAAGTAAAGAGTGGGAGTGTGATTCAAAGCAAAGAGGGCTACCATGTCAAAATGGGATTTATTAACTGAGTTGGCTGATGCAAACAACCATTGGTGTTTTTCTCTTCCTTCCTAAATCCTTGACTAATGAAATTAAGTTAAAGGCAGCTCAAATGATCTTCCCAGCCTTTACCTGAGGAAGGTGTAAAGTCGGAGGTATAAAGTCACAGAATAGTGTGAAACCCAAGTCACTGGAAGTAGTGAGACTTCCCTACAAAATGGGGCCAACAGGTTCTGCCTCTCTAGAGAGATTTCCTGTGGTCCCATCACTCCCTCTGCTCCTGAACATCCACCCTGGGCAGCTGAGAGATGAAATAGGAAGCTCCTGGAAACAGAGTCAGAGCAGCACAACAGCAAAATGGTGGTGATGCTGACATCTCAAGGGTTTCCTTCATTGCCAAAAGTTGGAACTTGGGGATAAAAAGGAAAGGGGGATAGAGAAAGGAATGCAGTAATTATCCAGACCAATGACTACAGCAGGGGTGGAAACAAGCAAAAACTAACACCTTATTATAGCCTAAGCTGCTACTGTGTACCATTCCTGCTAAAAACACAGCACATAAGGCTAAAAACAAAGATATGTAAAATGAGGAAAATCCATATGATGAGCTCTGTGAGGAGGTCAGAAAATCCAGATGAAATTCCTACTGGGCAAATGGCTGTCAAACCTTGTGGTAGTTACAGGAATGAGGATTGTTGCTACTGCTTTACTTAGAAATCCCTTTGTCTGTACTACATTTTAACAAAGAAAAGAGACCAAGATCACTTCTTAGCCAATGATTTCTTTTGTACATATACATCCATGCATTGCAATCTTCTAAACATTTCACATTTTGCTCCCCTTTCTAAATCTTCCAGTTTACCGTGTGGTTATAATATGACAGGCAAGATGTGATTATTGTATTTTTCCTCTATTGCCTTCTCTCAAAAACTTATGAAATGAAACATTACATGGGTAAGCTATCTGCATGCTTGATAATTTCATTCTATAAATGGAAAAAAGGAAAATCAACAGAGGAAATTGTGATTCATGGAATCTCTTTATTCTGCTGATCTTCTTATTCCTTGAGCAGTTCTTCTCTCAGTTCAAGGGAAAAATCACTTCTCATTCTGTTTCTTCAAACATGTAGCTATTTTACTGCAGGAGTGAGACATCATTTAGAAGCTGGAGATTTACTCAACTCCTAGATCTAGTCTTGTCTACTGCTGTTAGCATCTGAGCAATTCTCAAGGACTATACCACCTATTTTCACAATCATTTGAGAAGTTTTCCCTAATCTCCTTCTATTTAGTCATCAGGGTTGCAGCAGGGAAGAGGAGCAGATGATGTTCTGGAAGGAGGTAGCTGGATTTGGTTGCCCAAAGAAGAATTGTGGAAATGTAATAACCATGGACCCCACCTCAAGTTTTGTATTCTACTTTATAATGAAAGCTTCATTCAAAATTCATACTCTTCTTTTTTTTTTCTTTTTTTCTTTTTTTTTCTGATAATTATTCATTTATTTAGCCATACTTACAAGCAGTACTGTTTCTCTTGACACTTGTATCTCTCCAAACTATGCCTTATTTCTGTTTGTCATGCTGCAAGCATTTTAAAATTGAGTTATCTGAAGCTAAAAATCATCTAAACCAAGCTTCTGTGGCAGATGAGAGTGTGGTGACACACATTTGCTCACTTGTATGTTCATATTGGTTGGCAAGGACAAGATCTCACCCAGGTCAGTATGTGATAGTGAGGCACTGAAGGGCTCACAATTTCTTCTCATAAGAGCTTCCTCTAAATACCACCCAAACATGAACACATTTAGCAATAAAGTTAAGTTATGAGAGCCATTGGGGAATCTCCTTTTTCCTATAAGCCTCAGAGCTATCATTTCTGCCTCATTCTTAAATAGAATAGGAAACCTTATTTCCTAGGAGCTGTTGGAAGTGTAGAGTCAGTGGGTTTTGGTCTGGGGTTATTCTTACATCAATCAGAGTCTCTTTGAGACAGGGCAAGCCTAGTCCTGTCAAGGAGTTCTGTCCAGAAAAGACACTGTTCCCTCCTTACATTTGTCCAGTCTTTTGAGTAACCAGCTCATTGCTCATAAAACTGAACAAAACTACATTTAACATTTGCAATACAATAAGGATTGATGAGCAGATGATGGAAAGTCACCTCTATCTTCTCTTGCACTGTAAGATAAAATATGCTTTACATTTATTTTGTCTTTCCAACATGTTTAAATCTGCTTATCACTAAACAGTGTTTATTCAGGTGATTCATAAAACTATGTTCATTAAATTTAGGAAAAAATCTTTCCAAACATTTCTATAAACAGGTAGGGTGCTGACAGATACCTGGCGTACCTGACAATTTCTGAATGTTTAAGGGAACTCCATTGCATCACACACTGCAAAATGAACAGTACTCATAATCAAAATATTTGTCATGAGAGCACTGAAATACTTTCCTGCTGTAGCAAATAACAGTGAGTGTTGTTAATGACAAAGCATAACTGGTTCTGAACATTTCAAAGTGACAGACCAAGCAGCTGCAGTATTTCTTGTTTTGGAGGATGGTAAACAGTGATAGGAACCCTTCTCCTTCTGATGGAAAAGAATTTGTTTCTATTAAGGCTGGTGCCTCCATCACCTTAGTATGAAAAAAAAAAAAATTAAATATTCTCAGTTAATCCTGAAGGCTTTCAAGATGAAAGTCAGCAAGATGAATGAGCACAGAAAAAACACCATAATATGTGAGCTTACTTTTTCCATACTCCAAAATGGAAATTAATCCCTGCTCTGAGTATTGGAAGATGACCATGTAAAGGGTGAAAGAGAGATTAGAAATGTGGGATTGATTTAAAAAAAAAATTATTTATATCGGAATTATTTGCATAGCTGTTTTCTTAATGTGAGAATCATGGAAGAGGAATTGCCAGTCTTTGTCCTGAACATGTTTTTTTCAGGTCTATGTAGTTGCCTGAAGAACCAGCAACACATTCTGAAAAGCATGGAGGCCCTCCCAGGAGTGCCTCATGTTTGCTTTTACTGCTAGGCCTTATAGTTCTCTTGTAAGCATCACCCCTGGGAGTAAGTTAAGCAGTTAAAAAAAAAAAAAAAAAGAAAGAAAAGAAAAAAAGATGGCTTTGAGGAAGAGATTACTGTGAATAGGAGGAGCAATGAGAGACCCAGAGGGCTGCTGTGACACAGAGCCCAGAACCTAGGGTGGAGGTCACTTTGCTGTTGAACTGTGTGTGAGGACATAAGAGGAAAGTTAAAAAAAAGAAAGCTGAGAACTGGAAATCCCCATAGGATATCTAGGAAATTGTACTAAAGTATATAAAAAACGAAGTGTATGCAGAAACAACTGTCTGTATAATTGGGACCTAATTTGGTCTTGAGCAAGGTTTCAAAGAAGGAAAAGGGATTGAAATTGGAGATGACAGTGCATCAGTATTGGAGTACCTGGCTATTGTTCTGGAAGTGGAAAGCAAATAACGGGGATTATGAGCTGGAAGGAAATCTTATCTGCACTGGTGGCAGTCTGGAAGTATTTTAGAAGCCTAACCTTCAGAAACTTGGTGTGTGTCACAAATTGTTCTCCCTAGGACAAACCACTGGTAGAATTCTGCAAGGATATGTTATGTGGGTTAGGAGGAAAATGACAAGATATAAATCTCTTGAAGACAACCATTAGAGATAATTGAGAAATGGATGATACAAGGAATGATGAACTCACAAGCTGATACTGAATTCACATTCATCTGTCTCATCAAGATCTATAATTATACAAAATTACAAATTAAGTGTACGTTCATTAGGCTCACACGTAAAAGGAAATGGCTTTTCTAATGATACAAGTAAATCTGCACTGGAGGCCCCTCAGTGCCAGAGCCAAATCTTTTCTGGCAGCTTAGAAGGGCCCCATTACCTTTTTAAGGTGAACTGGAAGAGCTGAACCCCACACTAAATTTGGAAGTACATTAAGCATAACTAATTACACTGAAACCTCCCCTCAGCCTATCTCCTGTTTTGTCTCTGCTGCTGGGGCTCCCTTGTCTCATCTGTGAAGTAAATTAAGGCCGTTGTTCTGGGACGAGCCACTTGTTTCACCTCTTGAGCTCAGTCTTGTATAAAAACACAGAAGACTAAAATTTAAATAAATAAATGGGCTTATTTTGTCACTTTTTGAATAATAATAATTCACTGTGAAACACTTCCCCTACCTCCACAGTCTCATGTTGCTTAGCCAAACAGTATAAAGTGCATTTGGAGAAGATAAAAGAGACAAACAAAAGTATTCCCCTGAGTTACATGGGTTCTTTTCTTCATGTGAAAGGGGTGCAAAACACTTACCTGGTTGCAAATCCTGGGGAAAAATCCACCAATTAACATGTAACACAGAACTAATTGCAGTCAGTTTGAGTTCCTGTTTGGTAGCTGCAAACCAGTGGAACATTCTTAGTGGGAAGCCCTTTGGAAAATCCTCACCTGGCTAGGACTGCTGTCTGAAAAGGCACCAGGGCTCAGCTCAGTTGGACTGGCACTGATGGGTTATCCTCATATTGGACAGGGTGGAATTAGCTAGACTTCAAATCCTCTCAAAACAGTTTTCCTTGGATTTTGATGTAAATCCATGGTAATTTTAGGAAAACTTTAATGTTGCAGAATTAAACATTTGAATCCAAAGAAGTGATGAAGTTAACAAAGATAATAAAAACTTCAAGGCCTCGCCAGCCTGCCTTGCCAGAAGCATTGCCTTGTGTGTCCCCACAAACTGCAGTCACAGAGAGCTACCCAGCAGGACACAGCACTTCATCTTTTGGCTGTAGGCAAAGTGTGAGGAAAGCTGAGAAAAAAATGTATGAGTAAAGTCAGTGGTGAGATTATTAAAGTATTAGTTAAGAAGATGGCAATTTAGGAGATCGTAATTTTGCCTCTGTCTTCACCAGAGTCAAGATCTCAACCAAGATATCTAGGTCAATTAAAATAGTCTACAGTGAATTAAAAATAATTATATTAAAATATAAATTATGTCAATGAGGTTACTGTAGATTGATAAAATAGACTGATAAAATATGTGAGTTGTGTATAAGATAAAGTTTAGCACTTTCTTAGATATTGCAACTGTAGGCTGCAATGATGAATAAAAAGAAAAAAAAAAGAAAGAGGATATTTATAAAGCCTTATGATCAGTGTTTTCTGATTTCGTGACATCTTTTCACACCTTTAAAATATCCTAGTTTCCTATGGAATTTACCCTGAAATAAAACAAATATCATAGCTGCAGCATCCTTTACAGCATAGAGATATCATAGGCAGACAAGGGTCTCTAAAAGGTTGCTGAAATCAAATATGTATCAGACATCTGTCTAATCCCATTAAAACAGAGCTTTAGAAAAGATGACTTTAAAATAATCCCTTTGAATCAATTTGCCAGTAAGTCCCCTTTTGCCACACCCTCCTCAGGTTGCATTACGCAGCTCATTTTCTTCCTGTAATCCTACCAGCCTCCTGTGTACTGCAGATCAAACAAAATGGAGAATGATGAAAGCAAGGAGATAAAACTAAATAGACAATTTGCAAATGTGTACTAAATCGGGGGTGGTATACTGGTTCAAGCAAGGAAATATTAATTTTCTTTGCTTTTTAAATGGAGACAAGCATTGTGAAGAAAAACAAAATTCTGGAGGAAAGGATTAAGGGAGAAAAAGGAATGTGTCCACTTACTCCTTATTCAGAACATAAGAAATATTGTCAATATTTAAACCTACTCTTTCTTATTGCTAGGAACAGAGTGCCATCAGAAGCTGATCTGGAAAGAAAGCATTTAATTTTTCAGCTGAAACCCAAATTTTCCCCTTCCTAAGTGCCAAAGAAGGTCTGTGCAAATATGCTTTTGTCTCAGCAGAGTGCAGATGAACAGCAGGCAGCTTCTTGTTTGTGTGTCCCATATCTGAGAAAGTCATCATTTATTAATAGCTCTGTTGACAGAGTCACCTGGAGCCCCTTCATTTCCCCCAGTTGCCTTAAATCCAGATTTGTCAATGGTCTCTACCATTAGAGAACCAAATTTGAACTCTAGCCTTTTTCTAAGAGTTCATGTTTAGGACTCACATTTTTGCAGATCTTTGTCAGCAGAATTAGTTTTCTTTTTCCTCTCCAAAGAGACCACACATCTTTTTCCCACCTAAGGAGAGAAAAGAACAGGCCATTTTATTAGCAGAGAACATCTTCCTCTTCTCAGGGCTGGAGCAGCAGGTGGTGGTGAAGGGTGCAATGCTCACATTTTTTTGTGAGGCCCGCAACTCTACCTGCCTGCAGAGATCACAAATGCTGGGTGGCAGAAAGAGGAGAGAAAGGCCCATCTTATGCTTCTTTGGAAAACAAGTAAGAGAGAAATGGTGGGAGGGGATTCTCCAGAACTTTTAAAGATTTAGGGGTCTAAATTTAATCAGATGAAATTTATCATATTTATGTGTTCAAAGCCAGAAGGTTCTAAAAAACCCAGCTTATAATCATGTTTAACTTCGTAACATAGCACAAGCTGATGAATGTTAGCTTTTACATAGTTAGAAAACCTAACTGTAGGCTTCAATAGACAAGTATGTTTTATTTTCTCACACTTTTATGGAAAGGAAATCTTTTCACTAGTCTACTAGTGAGTTTGCCCCACATGGATATCAAGGACAGATTAGTTGCAAAAGAATTTGGCAATGTTTTCATTTGCCTTTTTTCTATAACTGAACCACCAACAATATAAGCAGTGTTTTTAGACATCTTTTCATCATACAAGAAAAATGGCAGCACAGTTTTATACCTACATGTGTTTATTTAAGTGCTGTCGAACTGTCCAGGGCTCTTTTCATACCTGGATGGTTGTTGGGATCACCACTTAGGTGACTGATCCTTCATTCCCCAGTCTTCTTTTTGTTGTCTTATCATCACATTTATGAACAGAAATAGAACCCCAGATAGGAAAATGTCACAGAAGAAGATGTGTTTAGAATTTAATATTATCTTTCCATATTGTAGTGTCTTCAATGAAAAAAGCCCTTCTGTGTGTACACCCAATGGAAGCTTCAACTCAGTTTTTAGGTGTTTGGTTTATACATACTTAGATTCAATTGCTGAAAAGTGAATGTGCAAATGTTTGTTTTAAATTAACATTTTTCCTTTGAAATCAAGCTCAGACTTCCAAAAGGATTGAATTTTATTGACAATTAATGTTCAAATTTCATATTGAATAACACTAAAGGCAAAAAAACCCCCAAAAAACTAAGCGTTGGAGATCCTAAGTCAATGAGCAACTGCTTTTTCAGGTCTTCTGCTGATTCATCCAACAGCTATTGAGATTTATATGGTATTGGAGAGAGACAAGAAAGAACATTGATCCATTTGTACATGCATCAGACACTCCTGCCAACTGCAGTTAACTCCTTCACTCTATCTTTTAAAGCCTTAACCTCCTTCATGGCAGTTCTTCCCTAGTTAAATGCACCCACCTCTATGGGTTTTAATCAAACTGAGCACCAGGCAAAGTTCCAGTTGTATTCCTTCAGCCAGCTGATGCCACATTCCATTATCTCTGCTGGAACTGATGCTTTTTGCTGAAGAGACTCTGCTCCCTTAGTCCATTCTTACTACTGGCAGGAAGTAATATCTCCTCTGTTATTCCAAATCTTCATTGAACTCTGAAGTTTTATAATACAGTGTATCACCAGCACCTGCTCATTGAACTTAACATTATACATCTGCAAAGCATGGTTGGGTTATTTTACATATTTTATTTCTTCAATTTGTCTCCATCTCCTTGTCATCCCTCTTTGTTGTGCATTAAAATAAACTATGACAAACTATCACAAAATGCAAATAAACTTTAGAAAAATTATTCTGGAGGAGAATGAAGGTGAGATAAACTCTCAGATTATAGTAACATTTTTATCACAGTCCCTTTTTGAAAAATAAAAGAAGAAAAACCATGAACTTTACTGTGGCTGTGGGGAAACTTGCACTTCACTTGGCTGTGAGAACTTCCGTAAGAATGCTCCTATCAGGCACATAAATTTTCACTGAGGAAGTTGTGTGGCTTCTGTCTTTTGCCACCAGCTTCTCAACAGCTACCTAATTTTCATGTGATAGCACAGTTGTTTCAGTGACTATCCTTGATGCTGGAAAAACTGGATACATTGGCTACTTTGCCCTGCTGAAAATAGAACAAGGAACAATTCATGTATGCTCCCCCTTTGTGTTCACCACTGAAATGAAATGCTGACTGGGCACAGAACTGTCTTGGGCAGAGCTTTTTATTTCTGGTTTCCTCTGGTATTGGACTTCTACAGTAAATTGAGAAGTCTTAATCACACAGAAGACTATATTGCAAAGGGGTGATGCCAAACCTTGCAGGAGTTTAATTTCTGAATAAGCTTAGAGGCAATGGGCTTTGCTGAGATAGGGTTCCTCATGTGTCCCTCTAGAAGAGTGGCACACCCAGCAGTGCCACCTGCTTACCCCCAGGGGTTTAAGCATTCTGTAAATGCAGATGCTCAGGGAACTGCCTTAAATCCTCAATATCATGCTCATCATAGTATTGTGAGTACAGGAAGGTGTTGTAGAGTTGTAATGTACTGTCAGTGACACCATAAAGTCTGGTGATAAATGCCTCCAACTTCCCTAGGTTTTCCTTAAGGGCTGAATGAAGACATAAGAAACATTGTAGTATTATTTCAGGTGAAGCCAAGCATGTGCTTTCCATGCTTATGGCAATTGCATTTGTCTCTAGCAATACAAAAGGCAGAAGTACCAAAATTAATATTTATGGAGAATTCTGAATTAAGTTTTTTGCTTTCTGTCTCAGTGCTTTATTATTACATACAGCTAAAGCACAGTATATAAAGATACATTGAGGAGAATTATCAAACCATGGATTCTTGCGAATCATTTAGAAAATCTTTAGAGAAAATGTCAAGATACAGAAACTGAAGGATGGTGGCAGTTGGAAAACTAAAGAAGTTTTAGAATGGGGTTAAAAGGAAAGCCAAGAAATCAATCACAATTGTTAAAAGTTGCTGCAAGAAAGCACTGCGTGTGACAAAAGAAAGGGCACACTCAGAATACATCAAAGAAAAAAAAAAACCATGATCAAGACATCTTAGAGAGGATGTGATGTCCTCCAATTCTTTTTCTACTGCAGAGTAGAAATAAAAAAAAGAAAAATGGGGAGCATTTAGTTCACCTCAAGCATGTGTAAAAAATTTAAATAGAGAAAATTAAAAAATTGAATATGATTCATATCACAATTAGACCTAAACAAATGACAAAATAAAGTTATGTATCATAGTAAAAAAATGCTTTTTGAGGTGGCATGACCCTTAGGGATAAAATGGAAATGCTCTAGATATTTCACTGTTTTCAGAGCAGCCAGTAATGATGAAGAAAATCACTCCCATGAGAAAAAATAAGGAAAAAAATAAATGGGAAAGAGAAAAGAGAAGGGAGAAATTAAATTTCATCTTTCTCATGAAAGGCTTTTTATGTTTAGATGTATGTCTCAGCCACAGTTAAAATTTCCCCTCTGTAGATCTGACTACTTTTCTGCCAGATGGAGCAGCGTACTTCCTCAGCTGGATTTCTGCAGAGAAGAGGTGACATCCAGTGACTTTCTCCCCCTGTTTTCAGTGAATTTGATCTGTGCAGGCAGCCCACCTGTTGCTGCTTTTCAGGAGCAGTTCCTTTTTTCACAGCTGAAGTACCTCATCCCAGACAAATGTTCATAAATACATTAATGTATCTTTTCCTTTGACACATCTGTCTCCTTTCTTGTGGACAGACTCCTTCTGCAATAGTTTTGCTCCTTTTAATTCCTTCTGTCCAAATGTAAGGCATTGTCCACATGCCTTTTTAGGACTGTTTGCATTAAGTATTCAAGATTACACAGGCTGTTTAGAATGACATAATTGCTGCCATGTGCTGCAAGGATGTGAGTGGCAGAGTCATCTCCCAGTCCTACATATTGATTTGCTTTCTGAATTCTAAGAAGAATTTTAAGGAATTCAAGGGGGATCTCACAGAGCTAAGGTGATTAAAGGAGATGATGATGCAGACATCAGTTGAGAAGAATAAAAACGCAACACAAAACTTTAAGGAAATGAATTATATGAAGGAAGTCCTGTCACAGTGAGTGACTCAGCAAAGGTGTCAGCTCCGTGCACTGAGGGGAATGGAGCAGTACTATCATGATTATTGACTATATATGCTTGTCTGTTCCAGTGAAGGATGCTCCTGTGAACAAAACTAATTCAACTCTAATGTTCTCCCCACAGAAAACCATATGGCAGCAGAGCTAGAAAGCCTTGAGGAAAGATTACTGGATTAGTATAGGATCTTGTAGAGAGAAATTAATTTGACATTGTCTCTGAAGTGTCTCAGAACATGTACTGTTCACTATGCATGTGAACTGTTTTAAAAAGCAGTTGTGTAGGTTGGTAAACATGGATTTATTATTACTGAAAGTATGATGTCTGTTTGGACAGCTGGATGAGTGGTCTCATTTAAGCTTCTGCATTTTAATCTTACTTTCTTTACTAAGATCATTTATTGGGGAAAAACTTCAATAGAAACAGTCTCACAGCCTATAAAGTCACTGCTACAAGGTGTTCAGGGATTTGATCTTTAGATTGAGATTACATATATTTCTTTCAATTTCAGGAAACAATACAGAGCTACAAAATTTCAGCCAGAATTTCTGTATGTAAATTCACTGTAACAGCTGTAAAGTTTTGACATTTACAAGATATACTGACTAATAATAAAAAAAAAAAGATTATTTAATATAGATGCTGGAGCACACAGCTGTGTGTGTGGGTTTTTTACCCTAGTGCATTGCTGATATGGACATTCAAACAAGTCAACACATTTAAATCAACCTGTCTTAATCCATTATACACTTTGCCTCAAGACATTAATAAGGCAAGCAGTGAAGTTTCAAAAAAACACTAGATACATATCTGAATAAGAACAAAGAGCAGCCCGGCTCTGTTGTGCTCAGGTGACATTCTTTAAGTTTCTTAAATTTTAAAGCCTCTATGCACAGCAACTTAATAATATCTCAAGACAGGAATGAATGCCTTTATTCAAGTCGAGTTGAAATCAATGATAAAGTCAATGAAATCAGTGTAACTCCAGTAGAAATTCAGTCAGGTCCAAAATTCTGACAGGCAATTATTCCTGGACAAACTGCTGGATTATGTCATCCTTATGCTGATTTACTTCTTGCAAATCAAGTCCCACATACTGAAATGCACCTGGAGGGCTGTAGGTCTGATTCAATTAAAACTACTTGGACTAAAAGGGGGGAAAGTATTTTGTAAGTTGAGGTTGCAGTTGACCTCCCACATTTTACTGCACTTAGTCACTAGAATAGTCAACTCCCCCACAGTCATATTGACTCATTCATTTACAAATAATCTGTCCATCTTTCAGTGGGATATAGTCATGTAAGAACAGGCTAGCATGGAACAAAAGCAATTTTCAGAAGGTTATTTATACTTCATGAACTTAGACCAAAGGTTTAGTGCTTCAGCCCATGTGAAAGATGACTCTATCAGGTAACTAAGACTACTTTCAGGCTGAAAGTGTTACGGGCTTACTTTTTGGATTGGGTTCCATTTATTTAAAGTAACAAATGCCTAAGAAATTAAATGGTACAGTGTACAGTGCATAGTTGAGAACACTTCTTTGTGCAGCAGTGGGATACAAGACAAGATTTCCCCATTTTAAAGGAAGCTCCAGTATCTCTGAAAGAAAAACAAAGAAAACAAAAAAGGGAAGCAAGACTAGAATCATAGAACTATACTTTTCCAATTTCTTGTTCCGTCAAAATTAGCAGAAGACAGAGTAAAAAATAAATTATCAACATATTAAAATGATATATTTGTTTTGTTACAAACCACTAGTATAATGAAAGAAAGCAACCTGTTTGGGTAGATATTCCCACACTGCCTTTGTAGATTGAAAGTGATTTTTTCTTGTTGTTTTAGGACATCTCCAGGGGCATAATGGTCTGAGTTTTGATGCAGATTCTAGAGAATAAACATAAAAATCCACAGGAGAGTGATTACATCTATGTCAGCAGTGGTTCAGTTTCAGAGGAGTGGGTTGGTTGACCGAAACAACTCATGCAGAGTTGTTATCTAATGGTGTGATGTATGCCTTGGGGGGGTTACACCAGATGAGAGATAATCTGGTCTTTGGGGATAAATGCCTCTAGGATTTGTGGTTAGAAGCTTTGTGCAAGAAAGAAGCACTAGGCATGTACTGAGAGAGCCATGGTGAGCCATCACTTGGGTTTGTGCCAGAAGGAATCTACTCTGGGAGCATCAAGTCAGTCTGAGAACTGAACCAAAGGCCTGTCAGGGGATCCACTTCGCAGCTGCCCCATTGCTCTTCAGCAAACCACTTGTTTGAACACAGCCAGGCATCCCCCCATTCTGTCTTTGGACATGGTAGGGATTTGCAATTTTGCATAAATAATGGGATAATAGGGCATTTTGATGCAAATTAGTTTTCAGCATCTCTGCAGAACAATGACAAAAGGAAAAGAAATAAAGCAACTCAGTAGGAAATTACAGAGAATCTGCCTAGAAATGTCACTGGGATTTCACATTATTAAATAGAACTGGAGTTACCAGTGAGTTAACACAGAAAAGAGCCAGTCCTAAAATTCCCTGCATGTCACACTTCAAAGCAATGTGAACAGTAATGTTCACAGTAGCTGTGTTCCAGTTCTTGGTTTTTATCTCATTTATCCCGATGGAGCAGCATGGGGCTGAGTTGTAGGAATCCTTATTTCCACCAGCATTAGTAAGATCAAGACCTTGTTTGCAAATGAGGGAAATCTGACATTTGGAGCTCTGCAAAGAGCACTCAGTTGGCTGTCAGCTTTTATATATGCACCTAATGAATGGTGGAAAATGATTACAGTGGGGGCATGGAAGTAAGCATGGGTGCTATAGCAATAAATAAGAGGTGATATAAATCAGGGGCATTTTATTGACTTCAGTTCTGCTGGTCTGATTTAAATCTAAAATGAATTTGGCCCTAGGGCCTTGCAGAGAAATCTCTGGGACTGAATCCTGCTGTCTTGGCTCAGGCAATTTTTTCCTAAGTTTCAGTGAGAGTCATGGTTGAACAAGGATCTCGGGATTCTGCTGTCACATAACACAAAAACAGCTCTCTCATCAGCAGCTCATTTAGATTTGAAATGTATCTAAATGTTTTATGGAAATTATAAGCTTTAAAATTGTTCCCATTGTGTTTTTAATGCTGAGGCATTTCCACTCTTCATATGTTCAGAAATGTAAGTCACATTCTCCAGTTTAAAAAACCAACTCAGAAGCATATACAAAAAAACCCTCCAAACAAAATAAATTACCTTTTTTGTGTGTGTGTGTGTGTTATCTAATTTTTTTTTTTTTTGGTGTGTAATCTAAAAGAAGTTGCATATTGAACAGAAACAAGTAAAATATCAGTGGTTCATAGGCACACAGCACTGTAGGTGGGGAAGCCAAGTTATATGAACTTTCTTCATTTTCCTTTCTTGTTGCTTTTCTTTTGGTGGTTTCAATGGAGACCCATCAACTCTACAGTAGTGTCAGACTCTGAACAGAACCACATGTTAAGATAATTACTAATTATGGGAAAAGGAAAAAGGCACGAAAACTACATTAATTTTTTAAGAGACCCGGTTGTCTCCGGGTTTTGTATTTCCAAGGAAAAGTAATTGCATTGCTTTTGAAATCACAAACTAAGGCATGACTATAATTCCATATTGCAGTAAGGGCTAACGCAGATCAACATTTGTATGATCTTCTGCCTCATTTTCAGGATCCACTCCTGTCTGTGTGTAAGGAAAGGATGGCAGGTCAGACTCAAAAGGAGCATAAAGCTGAGCCTTGCTGAGCACTGCTTGCTCTGAGGTGGCAACATCCACAGCCCCGCATCCAGCATGGGAGCACAGGTTCACCAGCATGGCAGCAACTGCCCAGCATCAGAGAGCTGCCCTCACACCTGGGCCTCACAGCTCTGCACTTCCCCAGCCTCAGTTAGGCTCAGTTGCAAGCCCAAATCAACCCTAACGAGGAACAAGGTGTGAGGGCAGGAGGGACAGAAACACCTGAGTCACCGGGCATTTGGGTTTGCTGTGCTGAGACTTGTACTCTGTTCTAAAAAAGTTTATTTTTCCCTGGATTGAGCCAGAAAAGGTATTTTCTCTTTTGGTCTGTGAAATATGTGAATTTAGGTAAGCATTTAAGGGTGAAGGAGTTGGATTGTTTTTGTCAGTTTTTCATGTAGTTTGCTCAGACCAGAAATATAGTTCAGGTTAAATAGGAATTAAATTTCTCTTTGTTTTACTTTTGGGGGTGGGGGTGGAGAGAAAAAAAAAAATAAGATGACCACTGTAAGTAAATAGCCAATTTAATATAATCCCCAAATGAACATTTTCCTTTCTGTGGGGAGAAGGAGATTGTGTTAAAAAACAAATTTGTATGACTTTAATAACAAAAATTTTTATTCCCCTAAGAGAAAAAGAAAGACTTTATTTTCAAGATGTTGCCTTGGTTGTTTTGTTTCCTTGCTGTTTCAATCTGTTGAAATTGCCTGACTAGTTGTTGTAGGCGCACAAATTGATTTAGGCAAATGCGTGTGAGGGGTCTTTTTAATGTGCAGAAAGTAGTCTCCTGTAATATTTTCCTATTTCTTCTTCAAAGCACATAATAAAAAAAAATCTGGAATTGATATTTGACTGATTAAGGGGCTCTGAAGAGGTCTGAGGGTCCTGTTTCCACTGAAGCCATGACATAATGTTCTGACAGCAGGTAGCGTTTCCCAGGGTTAGGTTGCCAGCTCATGCTGAAACCCTTGTAACCATTTTAGTTGCTCCCATGACTCAGTAGCTCTGAAATGTCTGTCCTGCTCAGGAGTGAGCTGCTCGCACATGTGTGAACAAACTTGCCTTTTTTTTGTATTGCAATATCCATAGGCAGTGGTTTTTTTGCAGCAGATAACTTTGTAGTTTGGGTTAGGGTTGAGTAGCTCAAGAAAAGGGTGACAATATTTAAGCTTTATTTCTTAAAGACACTGTGAAGGGGTACACTCTGTCAGAAACCTGGCCTTGTATGAGTGGCTGTGCACTGTCCCCACCCAAATTCTTCCTGCAAAAATTTGTATATTGTTTGAGATGTGGATGTTCAGACTTTGCTAGAAAGGGAAAACTCCTGCTTAAATTACTTTAAATATATTCGAAATCTATGGAAATTATTTGCCATTCCTCCTGGGCCTAAACACCAGCTCAGCCATCCCCATGTCACTTGGGCTCCTTGTTTTCAGAGCAGCCCCTTTCTGCTCCTCTCCCTCAGCACAAATTACTGATTTTCCTCACCTATTGGGTGAGGATATTGCTCATATCCTCTCACCTGGCTCAGCACCAAGGCTGGAGCAAGCAAAGCCAGGTTTACTTTGGTGCTTAATTTTTTTCAGGAAAATGCATATGAACCAAAGACCAGTATTAAGCTTGAAGCAATTCACTTTAAAGCAGTGGTTGGCATATCCTGATCATAAATCTGGATTCCACTGCTTCTTGCTGTGCCTTTACTGCACAGCCATCCCAGGTGAGCAAAATGCAAGCTGCAGGGAGGTCAGAACAGTGCAGATGAGTGCTGGAGCTGCCTGTGAGCACCACGGGGAAAGGCAGTGGTGCTGAGGACAGAGGCAGCAGTTGCCTCTCATGCTTCAGTCCCAGGCACGTTCCACAACCTGCGCTTTGTGTCACATCCATTGCCTGCCCCTGCCAATTCTGTAAAGTACAAACTTTGCCCAGCAAGAGTTTCAGATGTTTTGTTGCTGTGTTTAGGGAAAAATAAGTTGAATTATATTTCTTTGCAAGGTTGTAAAAATAAGAAAGAATTCATGGAGTATGGAAAGTAACAATTGAAGTCAGAAATAAAAGCATGTTTGCTTCAATTCCATTGGAATGCTTTTGTATAATATCCTTGGAGTTCCCAAAAGGTGTCCTTTATCTGCCAGATAAATCTACCCTTAGCTGTTACCATTTACTTAGCCCTTAAGTTAAAAAATGTTGAAGAAATGAGCAGAAGTCAATGACATTTATCAGAGCAGAATGATTAATCCTGAATTATGTGGCTTAGGCATGAATGTACATGATCAATGTTTCAGCTGAGGGAGAGGAGAAAAGCTAACCTAGTCTAAACTGCACAGGAGAAGCAATAGGATATACAGTGAGGGGATATTTTGACCAAGTGGAATAAAGCAGCATTGGGAACAGAGGTGAAAGCAGAAGAGTATTCTGCAGATCTGACTGGTAGAACAAAGGGCTTATAGCTGGAAAGAAATACCATGTGATGATGGTCTTCCCTGTTTCTTTAAACTTTAAAGCAAATATATTTAGTTCCTGCACTGTCTGGGTGAAGGTAGGATGCTGTGCATATGATCTCAGCCCAACTTTTGCAGATGAGGTAGGTGCACGTTTCCATGTGTATGGATGATTGACTGAGCTGTAGCAAACTTTAGACTCTGCTAAGACTGATACTGCGCTAAGCCTGGGATGCCCTGAGATGTTAATTTCCTTGATATTTCGCAGAAATCCTTGGATTTCACTTTGGTCCTGATTTATAGCCACATAGCTCCATTATGAGGATATATAATATTCATCAATACCAAAGAGTTAGAACACTTATTTAAAACCCCAGCTGTGAGCCGGAAAGAAGGTTCTAATGTCTGTGGGTAGTTAGCAAAATGCTGTTGGGATTTGGATATTTTAAGCCTTACTACACAAGGGCAATTTAGTATTCTTTGAACCACCCTTTCCACATACTCCAAGGGAAAGCATGCAATGATTTATGGATATCATATCACTCTCTTTAAGAATAATCAAGTGTTTTTTACTGACAGGAATAATGAGGGGCTGTTGTCGCTGAAAAACCTGTGTCTGCTCTGAGGGCAGAGCCCTTCTGTCACCCTCCAGCTCCCTGGGATGGAAAGGTGGGATAAAGCCATAGGGCACAGCAGGCTGGTGAGAAGCATATGTTAGTCCCACACAAGGTAGAAGGATGTTCTTGTTTGCCATGGAATGGGAAAGATCTAATTGCAGGCAAGAACAGATGATATTGAGATACACTTCCAAAATGTGGAGGTCAGCATGAGACACCAGGTCAGTGTCCCTTAGCTGGAGGGATTAAATAGCTTAAAGACAGTGTCTAACATTAAAGTGACAGCAAGGAAGGCAACATCCTCCCCTTAGCATGCAGAATGTACTCTGAAGTCACAGCCATGTTCAGTGTGTGCTCTAAGCACAAGGATCATGTCAGTTCTGGTGACAGCAGCCACCTGGCTGTAGAAAGGTGATACAGGGACACCAGGTTGCAGTGCTTTGTATCATCAGCTTGATTTTTCTTGATAGGTCAGGTCTGCTTTGTAAGGGCCATAATCTTATGTTAAGGTGGAAATTCTTTTTCCCTGCAGTGGGACTGTTGACAGATGTGTGTGGCATTTTACATTTGGAGCTGTAAAGGATTTCCCTTAGAAAAGGTGTGTCACTGCCATGGCTTTGTTTGTTTACAGGCACATGAGGTCATCCCATCTGAGCTTAGGCACATTCATTTCAACAACTGAACTGTCTTATATTGGCATTAGTGTTCTGAAGGTCTCACTGATGGGTTTTGAATTATTTTTGTACTTATCAATCTAAACCATGATTTATTGTACAAACTTTCCTGTTAATGTCTGTTTTCTGGGACACATGAGTTCTGACAAATGAAGAGTTTAAAAAGCTGCATTTATTGCTTAGCATTTTTGACAGTTCATAAAGCTCTGAAATATCTAAAAATTTTCCTCAGTTTCAGTTCCAAGCAGCCCTAGAAGACCTCGGACAGTAGGTTTTAATGGAAGCACTAAGAAATTTAGTAATTGCACAAACACATAAATATTTTAAATATTTTAACTTTAGATTTAGCTACCAGTATAAGGAAGCAAATAAAGAATTACCATAAGAAATGTCTCTGAAAGAGCAGTCTGAGTATTCTTCCTTTTAGCAAGCCACAGGTTAAGTGAGTGTTTACCAGGCTGCCTCCAGCTGAAGTGTGCCACTGCTGTTGTACAGGGGATGAAATACAGCAAAAACACCCCAACAAAAACCCCTTGTGACTTAAAAGGTTTACACATGCAGGGTTTTCACTTTCTTTTCAGCATAGTTGGTTTTTTAGTTTGCCACTTGAGGGGAGAAGATGTGTTAGTTTTGTCTTATTGGACTAATGCTCCTTGTATTTGCCTTTAATTTCAGCTGAAGTGAAAAACTCAAAGCAAGTAGTATGCAAGAAAGCACCACTTTTAAACTGTACTTTGTGATGAGTATTAACAAAGATAATTGTGGAAATAACAAGAAGATATTGATGCTAATGTTTGAGCCATTGTTCAATACGCCTCAAGAGACTAAATTTTCTGCTTAAATTGATATCAGAAGAGATACAGTAATTAAATAATAGTATTTAGAAATTAAACTGAAAATATTTCATGGATTTAGTTGGTTTAAAGTTAATGCTGTTTGAATATAGTTATTGTCTTCTTAATTAAATGTAATTTCTACTACTGAGTAAGCTAGGACATCTAACTACGTCCTTTTGCATTACAGCTCTGTTTTAAACCTTATCTGTTATTTTTCATAAGATTTAAACAGTAGGAGTTTAATCTTCTATGTTTCTGCTTTTGCACCAGCTGAAAAGCACAGATCAGTGTTACAAAGCATCATGGAAAATCCCATCAGTCTTTTGTATGGACTTTGTATTCTCTGCAGAGCCTCATGATGTGAGGAGAGGCAAGGAATAATTGTATATAGCAGCTTGTGGGAGCCTCCCCTGAGCTGGGCAGGGAGAGGTTTTTGGCAGGTGATTGTTTTCACAGCAGGGTGCTGGGCTGTTCCCACATTTACTGGGTTAAGTGGTGCCTGGGATGGGTGTCGGCCTCTGTATTATCTCCTGTGTCCAGCTGGCCCTCCTGGAGCCCATCAGGAGCCTGAGATGTCCCTTACCTGCTCCACAACATGCACCTTGCCACAGGTACCCCTGCCAAGGCCCTGCAGCTTCCTACAGCAGAGCAGAGAGACCTTCAGCCCCTCCTTGTTCCTCCCAACAGCCCACCATCCCCCTCCCAGCTGGCTCTGTGCAGCACATCAGTTCCCTCACTTGTTACTCTGAGATTTTCTCCTAGATGTGGGTAATCCCAAATGCAAGATTTGACCATTAATGTTACATCTTCCCTGTTTTTACCTGTTTGGATGTGTTATTAAAATGGTAGTCTATTTTGGGGACTTGTGAGAAATGTCTAAAGGCAATGTTGGTAATTTAATTTGTATTTTCGCCGCATGATGAGTTGGTTGTAGTGAGAATGGAGGCAGATGAGATTGTTAGTGCAGAGAGTGACTTCAGCTATTCCAGAGCTAAGTCAGCTCTTTCATGGAGCTAGTGGGAGGTTACATTTAAAACTCATGGAGACAACCCTGAAAAGACTAGATTAGTTCTGATGTGTTATTCCAGCCCTTACCATTACACAAGCAGCAGATGGTTCATCATGTTATATTTTATTGACCTACAGGAAGTGATAGAAGAGGTGTTTTTGTCACTCCTACTTGCTACAAAGCCTACAAAAGTTGCTTTTAGCTGTTAACCAGTGACTTTAAATTGGGTATCTGTCTTGTTTAATGAGGAGAGGAAAAGAGTAAAAAAAAAAATCAATGAAAGTAGGGTTTGTAAATATATTCTCTGAATCCCCTGGGCTTATTAGGTAGGATAGTCGTGTAGACAGCAAGATCCATATGGAAATCCTTGAAGTAATTTCATGCAGTGTTGTTCCATACTTGTAATTCTTTGGCTGTGCAGATGATTTCCTATCTGACCAGACTAAGTAAGCCGGGTGAGTCACCCATTAAGAGGATTAAATGCTTCTGGCTAGAAGAAAGCAGAGACCAAGCTTTCATGTGTGGCGTGGAATCGAGCTAGTACGATAAAAGGAGTGCAAAAAACAATCTAATTTTCATTTCTGACATGCTTAGATAACAGAAGAATTTGTAGCTGCTCTATTTTAAATGGGAAACATAAATGGCTTACAAAGGACCATTCAGGGGTAAATCAAGTTTAGAATATAAACTAGATGCCTAAAAGCAACCTTTGCAACTTTCCTGTGAGTTATTCTCCTGAAACAAATGTAGTCTGGAGCTTTCAGTCTCTTCAATGTTTTATAGACTTAAAAAGTTATGTCAAAAATCTGTACTTTGACAAAATTCTGACCTTAGGGCATAGAAAATCCACTTTTTTTAACTTGTACAGAGAAGTGGTTATGTCCAAGCCAAACTGGGACAAATGGAGACTGGGAAATGTGGTTGCAGTTCCTGGAGGTGTAGACAAAATCCATCAGACATGCTAATGGCATAGTCCAGTAAAATCTACAGACCAGCCACAAAGCTGGAAGGAGTATATGGACATATTAATTTCCATCAGCAGGGCACAGGTGGCATTCACATGTGAAGGACCGAGGCCACAAGGACGAACAGCCAGAAAAGTGAACTCTAACAACTGGTAACAATCCTGTTTCCTATCCAGATTTGATCTGTTTGGAAGCCCTGAATGTTCAGTGGGTAGTTGCATATATTTAATGTAAACAGTTTCTGAAGGATGAAGACTCAGAGGGGTGGTTCTACTGTGCAAATTGCTTGACAGGTTACATGCCCAAGGAAAATTTTGGAAAGCAAAGAGCTCTGAGGTATTTCATTTCCTTGGAGTGGGTTTTGAGAGCCTCTCCTGTAGCCAGTGGCTATTCAACTTTACTGTTCCTCCATGGGTCACCACTGTGTGCCTCATGCTTCAAATTTCAGTTTGCAGGAGGATTGCTGGTGATGACTTGCGCTTTCTTACTGTAGTAAACAAGCCAGGTGCTCTCATTTCACACACACAAAAAAAATGAGAGCACACTTCAACAATTCAGAAAAGACAGTTCATTTAAAAATCCTCTAGAGTTAGGATGGTACTTAGCGCAAGATGCCTTAAAAGCAGGCAAAATGTAGTTTGAGGCCAAGGTGAGAATGGGCCCCTTGGAGGTCTATCATTTCTACTGTAAAGAGGCACAGTGGTTTCCTGACAAAATAATGCTCAGTAAGTTTTGACTGGCATTCAGTGTATTTTTCAACTGGGAAATTTATTGTCAGCTCTATAACAGTTTTTATTGACTGAGCAGAGAAGTCCAGCTCAGCCAAAGACAAGAGAATGAAGCAAAAAATAATTGACTTAGAGTAATGCCCATGTCTTGTGAAAGCCTGCTGTAGTAAAGAGTAGTACAAATTTTCTTAAATATTTTTCCTACTTAAGTGTATTTTGAGCTGCTGAAGAAATGAAAACAAACAGCAATAAATCAGGGACTGAATGAAACATGCATTTGAGCCAATTTTCCCATGCATCTCAGCAGCTTTACTAAAACAATTTGGTGTTGGTATGTACCTCTTTCATCCAACAAAGCTTTGCCTTCTAAATGCAAAATATTTTTTTCAAACTGAATTAAGTCACTCAGCTTCAAGAATTTTCTCTAGCAAATCAAGTCAGTCTAGAACTAAAGCAACCAGTTATATATCCATGAAGCTTGATGCAGGCTTGGATAGGGAACAGAACGAAGCCTTCCTCTGCTGCTGCAGTACCTTTGTGCCACTCTTTGCCTAGAGAAGTTGTGGATGCCCCATCTCTGGGAGTGTTCAGGGCCAGGTTATATGGGGCTTTGAGCAACCTGATCTAGTGAGTGGCAAATGACTGAACAAAATGATTGAAATTTGGTATTCAGAGACCAAATTGCAGTTTTTTGGAGAAGGTGCCAAGTGCTTACTCCTGTTAGGAAATCCAGCCTGCTTGGGCCATATCTCTTCTCATACACTGCAAACACATCCCAGTATCCTGGAAGTGGGTATCCTTGCACCTAACCCCCATGTTCCTTGGCTCTGGGAATGGGGGTGATGCCCAGTCCCTTTGGGTTTGAGCACTGATATGTTGTGTGCTGAAAGGTATTCTGAACCCAACCAGAGTCAATATAAGAATGGAGAGATTCCAGCTCAGGAATTGTCTGTAAATGTGTTGGCTCTGTAGCATGCTTGGACTTGAAATGCAATAGTGGGGAGAAAAATAACTCTAATTTGCTCACAGAAGGTCAGAAAGGGGGAGCGAATAGTGAGAAATAGCAGAGTGGTGGCTATAGGGGGTACTTTATCTGATATTCTTAGAGACAAGCCCTGCAGACCTGTAGGTATGTTGAGTTCAAACCAGTAATTTCTTTTTTTTTAAACTGTGAGGTTAACTGCAAAGCTATGTGAAGTCTCCTTGCATTCACAAGCAGTGGTTTGAGAGTTCAAAGCCTGGGTGGCTGGTGCCAGGCTCCTTCCAGACTGTCCTGCTTCATTTTCCTTGCTCAGCAGGCAGGTCTTAGCCATCCTATTCACTGAATGACAGCTTAGGACAAACCACTGTAATTTTCTATATGAGCTTTGCTTTGAGCAACTTGTGCATGTCGTGAAACTATGCCCAAGTATTTGCATTTGCCCAGGTATTTTTCCTGAATTGTAAGGATTTAGTCATATTGACAGCAGATTTTTCTGAGAGCTGGATATGCATGTGAGTCATTTGGCAAATGTTTTCTGAATAATGAACCAGCAGTTGAGAAACCCAGGGTACATTGGCCATACACACAGAGCACTGGCATGTTATGTGAGCTGTGTTATTTTTTACAGATTGTTCAACTGGATCTAATATACTTTCTTTTCTTCCCTTGAAGAAATACCAGAGAATATGTTCTATAGTATATTTCTATTTGATTTCTTCTCTTACTGAGTGGGGTTTACATTTGAAAATTAACTGCTGCAGATAAACTTTGTGAAAATGGCCTATTCCCTTATGTCAACCTGCCATTATTTTTCTCTCTCCTTTTGGTATCCCACTTTTTTATCCCCAGCCTTCAAAGAGTAGAACAGTATTTCCAAATTCCCAAGCTACAACTCACTACCTTAGGAGCATCTTGCAGCCAGAGCTCTGCAAGGCAAGGCATGGAGGGGAATTCCCACTGCTGTTGGAACACAACAGAGAGAAAAGCTGCTGTGGTGTTGTTTTAAACAGCTATGTCTTCTCTTCACTAAAGTTAGTAAGCTTGTGCAGGATCAACTTCAGTGGAAAAGTGCTTTCTTCACTCTACTATCGCTAGAAAGTGTTACTCTTTTTTTCTTTTTGAATTGATGGGTTTAAATCCTTTCTTCCTGGAGCAGTGAGGGCTGCGTACCTCGAAGGTGGTCAAAATTAGGAATTGCACACCTTGGTCTTGGACATTCAATGGGAGAGAGCTGTGTGTCCAGCCAGCTCGTGGCCAAGCCCTCGGAGTCACAGTTCAGAGCTCAGGTAATTCAGTATGTTTGCTTTTCCATACCCGCTTTGCTGGTAGCTCTGCAGCAACAGCAAGAGCTAAACCTCTGAACGAGTTCTGTCACAAACGTGGCTGTATGGATAGCTTCTTGTTTTGTGCTTGTTCCCTCTGGGCACCCTCAGGGCCCCTCCTGTTCCTCTGCTGCTGTTGAAGCCAGCATCCCTGCAGTGTTTGGCGTCGCCTGTGTCGCGGTGGCTTCCCTGTGCTCTCTATGAGGACAGTGTGGGCTGGCTGTGCCTGGCACAAGCTGTGACTGCTGTGTGACATGCTCCAACAGCCTGAGCCCTCACCTTGTACCTGCCCTGGGACTGCCAGGCACCTTGTGCCGAAGCTGTGCTTTCACAGCCCTTGACTGCAAGCCAAAGGGCCTGTGGGACTGATATTTGGGTATTTGCCAGGTATCATTTGAAGCAGAGTGTGTGGTAGTGCTGCAATGGATTTACAGACCAGCAGAGCAGTGCCCATCACCTGCCCTGGCTTTAGAAGACAAGACAAACCAACCACCTTTGCCTTGGCAGCTGGAAACAACAGACCCACCCCAAGTTCCTTCAAGAAGTGATAACACTTCTCTTCTCCACTCACCTTCCCCTCAGGTCCTTGAGGCTTTTACCATTTTGAGGTATTTGAATTAGACAATCCTTGTCTTTATTCTTTGTGTGTTTTCTCCCCCCCCCTTTTTTTTTTTTTTTTTNTCCTTGTTTTTTTTTTTTTTTGTTTTTCTCCCCCCCCCCTTTTTTTTTTTTTTTTTGATGTGACTTTCTCAACATGATATTTGAAATTATATCTTGAGGTGCTTCAATATTGAATGCTTTCCTCACAGCAAATCTTGGCAAGGCATAGGCACAAACATACATGTTTTCTATTTTGATGCTGTGTGCAGTAAGTGATCTCTATGGTTCCTCATTGCTTATTTTTATCCACTTACCCATTTTCATCCTCTGTTGCTACATTGCAGCTTTCCTAACCCTTCCCCCTTTCTATAGCAAGCAGGATACTCAGAGGAGATCTTTTTCAGCTTTTGGAAAGTTAACATTTTTCAGGTATCCTTTTCAAAACTGAGATTGCTAAAGGTAAAAAAAAAAAAAAAAGAAGAGAGAAAAGGGCATGAATGATTCTATTACATGCAGTGAAAGCTTTAAAATTTAGGTTTTTAAACTTTCTGCTGTGGGATTTTTTGATGGGGGGAGTGGGGGTGGAGTGTATTAAAAAAAACTGTTGAAAAAAATGAGCATTTACTTTTAGAGACATAACTGAGAATTCAGTGTTCCCCAGCACTAGTCTTTGGATTATTAGCAAGGAAAGTTTCAGTATTCTTGTGAATAACATACAGGTGGTCAGGCAGAACATGGCTTATAATGATACCTGCTTCTGGAAGTTAGTATACTCTTTTCCTATTCAATAGACTGCATAAGTGTGGTTTGAGGTCAAAGGCTACTAAGAATCAGGAACAATCAGAAGATTGGGATTCTTGTTTTCCAGAGTTGCCTTTTTATCTTGTGCAAGCATTAGTTTATTTTCTTGTTGGATAAGAATTATTTGATTGTTTGCTGAGTCATTCAGCAGCTGAAGGTCTGAGCCAAATGTGTCCACCACATATTTCCTATTAATGAACAGAGTATTTCAGCTCTCCCAAGAACTCTGACTCTCTGTGACAAGGAGGGCTTATGTTCTTGGTGCAACTGGTGATGTTTGGCTTTATAGGCAATGGTGAGGTTGCTTAGAAATGGTTTTCTCTTCCAAAGTCAGGGCAGTACTCTGGGATGAAGTGAAGCTCGTAACACCCTAGGATTTTTACATCCCACCAACCCAGCACACAGGATTGTACCTGTGTCTCCATCTGCTTCCCACTAGACCAAGCTAGCTGTGTGAAATGATGCAGTATTTTATTTTCTTGCTGTAGGGCTTGAGAAATTTATTACCAGTTACTGATGCTTATTTATGTTTGGATGTAAACACTATATCAAATGTGATTTTATTGCCATTTGTTCCAATAAAAAGGTAAAAATACATAATCTAAATGTAAATTTGTCAGTGAATAAAAGGGGGTTACAAAAAATAACTAGAAAGTTATCAGTCTTGCTGAACATGAAATACTAAGGAAAAATATCATAAAAGCGTACATAAGGAGAAATGGAAGAAAATACATTTATTTGGGAAAAAAATTGCAAAGGAGACAATTGTACTCCATTCTGTCAGAACATAATATAATAAGCTCTCTTGATTCTTCAGAAAAGTCTTTCAAGGTAATTTTCTATAGCTTTTAAAACAGTAAACAATAAAAAACTAAGAATGAACCATGGATTACTCCTCTCAGGAGTGTGTGCAGCTTCAGACTTTCTCTAAACCCTTGTCAGTAGAACTTCTTGGCCCTTATGTCAAGAAAAAGAAAAGCATATTTGCCATTAAGACCATCTCCTGGAGAGCAAAGCAAGGCAATAAGAAGATACTTGAAATAAAAGGTAGCTTTCCAGCAGCATAGAGCATTCCAGCATGCTGCTTCTAAAAGTCTGCCTGACTTCTGTGCAGCCCAGTAAGTTATCTAAATGTAACTTAATTCAGAACTTTAATAGTAAGCCCACAAAAGCTTTCTGTGTTAAAGCTGTATACTTTGCTGTGCTTACACAGGCTTGATGGTGCTGCAGGGTAAAGCACTGTCTGTTCACCTTCCTGTGTTTGAGACCCTGGGTAATTGCGGAGGAACAGTTTCCCTCTTGGTCCCACAGGTAACGAGTGAACAAGCACAACTAATGAAACTGCTTTCCCCTTGACTTGGGTCAATTCATTTTTAAACTCAGTTATAGATTGAGTGTTTTGCAGACTCTGCATGTACCAAAATGATTTCTCTGCTTTTTTTCCCCATGAAACCTTTCCCCCTTTTCCCTACACTGAGCACTTGGTAGGATTCACCTGCAGGAAACAGTTGCATTGGCCGTCATCTGGGTTTTGTAAAGTGCCAGCCTTAGTTCTCTAACTCTCTATTTCTGTAACACTCCCAGGAAATTCCTGAACTTTGAGAGGCAGGAAATGTGGGCATGGTTCACGTAGCATAATTGTGTGGTTCTTGTACCATCAAAATCCCCTGCCTTTTTCCTGCTTCTGCATGGATAGCAAGTGGGTTCAGCATTCATTTGAGGATTTGCAATTGGGTGTAGCCTTGAGTGTTCTGTGTGCCAGGCAAGCTGCATCTCAGAAATAAACTCAGGGAACTTGTGGAGAGCCCCTGTCTGTACGTCGAGGGCCTTACAGCCAGGTCAGCACTTTGCAAAAGCACATGCCTTTGTTTCTTACAGATCTTAAAGTGACTATTTTTCAACTTTGACATATTGCTTGAAATTATTAAGAACTTGGAATAATAGAATGCTTCAAGTGCTGCTTTCTAGAATCTTTCATGACACCTGGAAATACACCTCTATATATTCACCCACCATGGGAGGGGAAAAAAATTACTGTTGAGTTAGGGATTTTTGCATGCAGCAGTATTAATTTTGGAAGGTGAAAGTTCTCACAACCTAATCTGAAGATAAAGAAATATTTATTGGGTCTGATTGCACTTCAGGGTGGGTTTTGGTCCTTTTCTAAGCACATGGTCATAGTTGTGCTGCTCCAATGTCAGCCAGGAGACAGTGCTGAGATTAAAGAGTTCTAAGCTCTTCAACCCTACAGGTCATAATAAAGACATAAATTACTTTTATTCTAGATTGGAACAGTAGATCAGAATAATTTAATATTTTAAAAGTAATTAATAATCAAAGTATTGGCTTTTATTACTTTTAAAAATATTCAGAGGATGCACTAAGGATTTTAGAACAAATATCAAAGCAAAAGGGGCTTCTAGCTAACAGAGTGATACATTTGAGTAAGACTCCTTTAGTTTACACCGGTTGTTCATATTCTTGGTTTTATGTTTCTAGTCTTGAATTCAGATAATGGCCTTTCCTTCCTCCATAATACTTATTTTTTTAATTCTCCCTCATCCAACTGCAGGGCAATGTGACTTGAGGTCCTGCCATGTCAGAGGCAAAAGTTTTAGCCACTGTTGACTTTGCTGCTGCAGTCTCAGGCCCCTCAGCCTTCATTCTGTGAGACCAAATGTTTGCATGAACTGTGAGGGTGGCATTGAAACAGCCAGGCAGGGGCAGACCAAGAATGCTGATCATTATTGTCCCTTCTGTGTTGGCTGTTGTCCCTTCTTTTTCTGGGAAGCTACTTAGTGTCTTTCCTTCAAGGAAAGCATTTAATTTTGATTTGTGTAGAACAGGATGGAAATGGAGATTGAAGTGATCAGCTACTGAGTTGTGTGTCCTTTACCTTTTATTAGAGGTGTTAGTTCACATCTTGATGAAGGATGTATTACGTGATCACAGAAATAGAATAGATTTAACTCTTTTTAAATGCCTTTTATCAATTTCCTATTGTAATAAAGTATGAATTATTGACAAACCCCAGGCCTTCTGTCACACCTACTCCTCTGGTTTAATAGCCCTGTCCTACATGCCCTTGTTGCTATGGTGCTTCATTTCACATCTACAATACCTTATATACTGTAATAAGTGACATATGCTCAAGGCATCCCAAAAAAAGTCAGCACACTGGCAATTAATAAGTTTGAATTCTTTACATAAGGAAAAATTTTTGAGGGTGTAAGGCAACCAGAGGATTGACGTTAATGGCAAAAATGCTCAGGAGATAATTTCCATGCTGCCTTCCTCTTGAAAATGTATAACGGGGTGAGGGAGTTGCCTAGAAGTGAGTCAAAAGACAGTTTTCTCAGATATAATTATCGTATTTTATTGATTTTTTAGTTAAAAGTAGATAAACAAACCTATGTTCTCTGCTGGTTTCTTTCTGTCTTATAAGTAAATATTGACAGGAAGAGTGATGATGTCTTAAATGTGTGTGAGATCTCAGATGGTTTTGTGCAACAACTTGAAATGAAAAGTCTGAAATCTTTTAGATAGGAAAAAAACCCAAGAAACTTTCCATTACCTCTTTCCTTACAATAACAACTTCTATTCTACATCTTATTGTGCATAGAATTGCCAGGATTTTAAAAAAAGGAGGAAAATCAGAACCTCTATCTTGGGAATTGAATCTTTTTTTGTTGTTCTGTGTAAGTTAATGAGATGGTGCTATCTTTGTTTCAGAAGCATTGTCTTTTGTCCTTTAGGACAGCTGCCCATCTAAATAGCATTTGCAATCACAGGTATATTAACATGTACATTCATTGCAATGCTAATAAAAAATCTAGTAAAGCTACATTTATTCACTGAATATTAAGCTTGATAATAACAAAACATATATTATTAATGCATAATAAAATGAAATAATACAAACATATAAAGTAGTATTTGACAGGAACTTCTAGAAAGTGTCAAAGAGGAATGTATCTGGGTGTAAATCAATTCTTGCTATGTTAAAACACAGTTGTCAGAGGTCTTTCTAGATGAGTATTACTGCTAACACCATGCTGTAGCAAATTATATTGTCCAAAATGTTTACTCTTTTTTTCTTCACCCTCAAAAGATGGACTATAAAAGTGGGAAATAAGCATGCTCTCAAAGATTCTGTTCCCACAAATTAATGGAATAGAAGCACAGGCCCCCAGTTCTCCTGATGCTCAGCCAGGCATGCTCTGTAATGGGCTCCCCATCCCACTGTCAACCTGCATAGGAGCACAGGAACCTCATGGCCACAGCTGGCCAGGACGGTCGTATTTTAGAGAAAGTGCTGGGTGTCCAGTCTTCATGGACATCGAATTTTCTGTCAGTGGTGAACCCCCTAGAGGGCATAACCCACTTAGGAAATCCTCCAAAAGAAGGGGATTGTGTCTGATTTTTGTCACATTTTCTGAGTTCTCTCTTCACTGTTTTTGGAGCTTTAATTGCCCAGCCCTTTTCTGGCTGCGCGGTGCTTGTGCTGAGCTGGTTCTCAGCTGTGCCAGCCCCAGCCCCACTGCCAGGCAGGTGCTGCTGTGACTGGCACCTCTCCCTGGCAGGAGGGCAGGCAGGGGCTGGCACCACGACTCCCCAGCAGTGACAGTGCTGCTGCTCCCACTGTCCTGGCCGTGAGCTGTCTCCTGCTGCCAGCACAGCATGAAGCAGACACTGGTGTCTCCCTTACTTTTTCCCTTGTGTCAGCTTGTGATGTTTACCTAGTAAGCAGGAGTAACCTTAAAAATAACTCTTGGGAAGAAGCCTAACGCTGGCTTTGTTCTGTCTTTAACCTCAGGCAGACTATGTCAGCAAGAGATTTTGAAATTTTTTTTTTCCCCTCATACCACATTTTTTTCTACCGGATAGCCTTGTACTGAGACCCAGAGACACAGACTGTATTCCCAGCTCTGATGTTTTTGGCACCTCTCTTTATCCCTTTCCAAACCTTCCACCATGTATCTGGCTTGTCATACACCACCCCTCTTGGGCATCAATTTTTTGCCCTTTGCTGCAAAATTTTACATCACCTACCAGGTCTCTGCTGGGGTCTGTGGTTGCATGCAAAGTGTAAATAACAAAACTAAAGGAAAATTGCTAATAGGACCAATCTCAATATTTATTTTTCAAAATATCCTACTAAAAAGCCTCAATAAAAGGCAAGAGGTGTAGATAGTGAAAAATACTTTATTTTACCAAGAGTCAAAGTGATGCGTGTGTGTGCACTGCAGCTGCCAGGCAGAACTTAACTCCACGGAAACTTCTGATCTTTTAAAATGTGTTTTCAACCCAAAATGGGCAAAGGCTGCATTCTGAGAACCTTAGCCTGAAATGCTTCCCGTTTTGGATACATCAGATCACTTTTCAGAGTACACAAGATATTTCCTTGCAGGGAAAGAAAACAGAAATCTTTCTGGAATAGGGTCAAAACTTTATGATATAAACATCAAATAACATCTATTATTAAGCCAGCTGTATAAATAACAATTGGCACTAATTCTTTGACTCATTACATCATTGAATAATTTAGGTCAGAAGGGGCCACTGGGAGGGTTGAAGAGTCCAACCTACTCCTCAAAGAGCAGTTAGCTTGCTGAGGGGCTCGTGAAGCCCAGCACTGAACACCTTTGTAACAGAGATTCCACAGACATTTTGGACAAGCTTTGTAGTGCTTAACCTTTTCATGCTGTTCTATTTGGTTTTTCCCCTCTCACCTTATGCTTAGATGTGATTTATGAACATTTCTTCAGTCTTTCACTCAACACTCCTGAGAGAGGTCAGGCTCCGTCTTCTCTGGATCTTTCTGCAGGTGGTTGGAGACTGTCACAGGTCACCCTTTCTCCTCCTCATCTGGAGGCTGAGCAAGCCCAGCTCCCTGGGCCCCTGGCTGTGTGCTCCATCCTCCTCTGTGGGGATATTGATACCCCTTTCCTAGGGAGGGACAGTGTTTTGGGCATTGTGGGGGCCTTTCAGATGTCCAGTGGTAGGAAATAATTAATTTCCAACCTGCTGGTGGTCCTCTTGCTAAAGCTGTGCAGGATGAGGGTTCAGGGCTTGCATTTGCCCTTGCTGAGCTCCCTGAGCATCCACTGGCTCCGTTCTTGCAGGCTGCCAGGCTCCCTTAGCAGCAGCTCTCCAATAGCTTTCCTGTGCACTGCATTGTGGTGTCCCTGCACATTTGCCAAGGATGTGTTTTCTCCAGTCATTTGATCCCCAGTATTGATTCCTAAGGATGCCACAAAACCACATAAATGGCCACAGGTTTGAACCCCTGCCCACCCAAACACATCAGTCCCATTCAGATTTTTACCCGTGCCTAAAGAGAATTAATCATTACAATGATTACTATGATTATTCTTTGTAATTTAATTAAAAGTAAAGACAAACAGAATGAAAATGGGAACACTGACATGTTTTCCAGAACTGCAATGGTCTTTCAGCATGCTGTAAAACTAGTGTAAGTTATTTTGATATAGTCATCTTTCCTTTCTCTGCTTTTAATTTAAATTCAGAGATTGCTAGAATCAACTTCTGAATTATTGAATTTTTAAACAAAATTAAGTAGCACTATCTTGGCTGTTCTGAAAGTAAAATTAAGATGTAAGAATGATCCTTTGAATTTTTCAAAGAGAGTTTCAGGATCTATTTATTTATTTATTTGTTGTTAAAGGAAAAATAAATATATGGTTGCCAGCCTGGATCTGAAACGATGAACACTAAGGAATAATAATACACTGTTGCTCAGTTTCCTACTTTTTGTTGGCTTGTTTGAGTGTTATGGCTGCTCTAGGAACCAGTTCTGCTGAGAATGTGTTTGACAGCAGCCAGACAGGTTTCCTCTGCAGAACCAGCATCGGAGCTGCTACTGCTTGAAATTACCCAAGGCGTCTCTCCAAAACTGGTCCAAAGGTTGTGATGTCCAAGATTTATCTTGGTAATTTTAGTCCTGGCCCATTGGAAATGTTTTTTAGCCTTCAGACATGCTGCTGGTCAAAGCTTTCCAATGGGATGTGAGCCACAGACTTTCTCAGTCGTCATAGCTGAGTTATTTTGCTACTCAGCTATGCAGAAGCAGCAGGCCTTTAGGCTAATTAATAAATCATCAACGCATTTGTGGTGTGAAAAATGAAATATTTATGCTTGCCAGAGTAATGTTTCTGTCTTGCAGCCCCATGCTCTGTTGATGCCTGATGGAGGATGAAGTAAATACCAGCTGGTGTAGAATGAGCAGAATATAATTACTTTCTACAAAGTTAACTGAATATTAAAAATAGAAGCTAGAGAAGCTGGCAAAAAGGGAAAAATATATAGATACATGCCTGTACGGCAGGACATAGCCAATACATGAAGGGAATACTTGCCTAACTGGTACTGCATGGATAGGAAGTCTGCAGGACCCATATTGTGTACAAATGTGTCACACAGAGGTCTCTTCACAGAGCAGTTAGTGGCCAGCTGGAGTGGTTAAAAGGCCTGAAGGGAAGCCAAGGATGCTCTACTTTTTGGTCAGTCAGCATTAGGGGACCAGTAAAGGACTTAAAGCATCAGCTGTTGTTGCTTTTCAAAAATGTGTCCACTAATAAAGGAAAGAAAATATTACTTCTAGGTTTTAAGGCAACCAGGAGCTAGTTTTGTTCTTTGTGTTCTGACACAATAGTAGATTTACTGGGGCTGTGCTGGGTGTCATTTTTGCAATCACTGCCCTAGTCCTTCTCCACAGAATGAATGTGTGAGCACCAGGCCAATCAAACCCCTTGAAGAAAAACATTATCATGTAACAGAGGATTTAACCCCTTATTTGAAGTGGGGCCTCTTTAAAATAATCAGCTAAAAGTGATCTACACAAGTGGCTGATTTTACGTGCTGGCAGTTGCAATCAGAGGAATTGAAAAGGTGAGCCATCAGAAAAGCTTTTGAGACAGGTGGAGGGCTGGCATTGTGCAGGTCAGGCATCAGCCTTCCCCTGTCTCCCAGTTCTAATCTCAGATTTATTTTTTCCTGGGCAATTTAGTCTGACTTTTCCCCTTTGTTTTGTATGTTCTGTCTGAGGTTGCGATAAAATCCAAATGTTCAAAATCCAGGAAGAACATTCCATTCTTGTGAATTTTTTCATTTGCTTTCACAGCCATGTCAGAGTACCTTGTTCAGGGATTCAAGCCCCATTGTGCAAATGAACTTCTGAGTCTGTCTGAGCCAAACCTCAATGCCCAAACCCTTCAGACTGGTAACACCACCTGTTATATATGTCCAAGTCTGATGATTTGTGATAGAGTGAGCATGGAAGGATGGACTTCTAACATGGATTATTGGTCTAGTTAGCAGTGAAGCATTTATTTTAGAATAGCAAAGAAACATATTTTTCCCTTTTGGTTATGACATTTCTGAAAGCAGGCCTGAGGTCTACACACAAGACAGCTCATCAAGCTCTTCCTCTTAAGGGGAGTGATTGGCACCAAGAGGAAGAAAAAAAGGTTTGCCATTTGTGGGGTTTGGCCTGTGGGGTTTTGGTTTTTCTTCCTGTTAAAGTTTTGGTGTATAATATTCTTATATCATTACTGTATTTAATAGTACCCTTTAATAGTTGCCCTTTGATGTATTATCAGGGCCATGTTATGATAATCTATACCATGGGGCAAAGCTGTTCCAGGGCACTGCTGTCTCCCCTTGAGCACCTTGCCAGAGCAGTGGAGGAAGCTGGAGTTTTAGTCCCTTTTCTCCTCGTCACTGTGAATGTGTGAGCAGCAGGGCAGTCATGCAGAGAGGGAAAGTGACACACAAGAAGCTGAAAGTCCTTTTCCCCTGTGGCAGCAACAAACAGGATGCAGCCAGGTCCCTTCCATCACCATCAAACTGCCTGCTAATTAGGATTTGAAGGAGCCAGTAGTATAGGAACAGAGAGGGATGAATGTACCCTTTTGCACTTGTCTGACAGAATAAAATCAACTGCATTCAAGGAATTTGAGAAATGGATATAAATATTTCAGGAAGAAGTAAATTTAAGATCTTCAAATGCTACTTTTAAAGGATGCTGGACCATTTGAGAATACTCATTTTAAATAGAAGAATTACAGAAGCAGTGAATGATCTCTTCTCTTCTCTATTTGCAACAG
Source organism: Climacteris rufus (assembly GCA_013398175.1). Taxonomy (NCBI): domain Eukaryota; kingdom Metazoa; phylum Chordata; class Aves; order Passeriformes; family Climacteridae; genus Climacteris; species Climacteris rufus. The sequence goes on from VZRZ01003270.1 coordinate 1,790,230, forward strand.
GGATTAGAACTAAATGTCATATTTTAGGTCCATGCTTCATGTTTGCTTCCACAAGAACAGACAATTTAAATGTCAGTTATTATAGCTTGTCAATAAATTTTAGAATCTAAGCAAATCTGGAAAACATGACTGACAGCTACAAATTAATTTATCTTTGTTAAATAACCAGCCAGCATTTCACTGCCATTGGTGACATGCATCAGAGTATAACACTACTAATTCAGAGTGTTAGCTGTTGTTTTGTCATGAAGTACAAATTATGCAGATTCTACTCATCTCTTAGGAAGAGAGAAATCTTTGAAGCTGTGATGCCCTTTAGGAGAAGTAATCAGTTATCCCAAAAGTTCTATGGTTTTATACTCACAGAGCAGTGGTATGGTTTAAGACAAAGCAGGCTCTCATCAGTGCATAGAATCCCAACCACACTAGTGTGGATGGTAAGAATTAGTATTTGCTGCTTAGAAAGAAAAGAAATACCGTGGAAATAGACATGTCAGACTAAATAATGGGGGCGTGGGGGGGTGTGTGTGTAACACCAGCTCTACCCACATTGGGGTCTTGTACCTGAAAATGATACTAAGATTAATGCCAATTGTTGGGGTTAGAATTGCCAAATGTTTTGTTGCATATTATACAATAAACGGTATTCTTGATGTGAATATTATAAAAAAGAAGAGAAGCTGTCTAAGAAGATATTTTATTCAGAGAAGGTGGCCAAACAGGGATGATCTAGAAATTCCCAAATTGCTTCAGAGATTCTTAGAACGGTTTCAGTTGCAAGGGACCTTAAAGACCATCTAGATCCAACCCCCTGCCATGGGCAGGGACACATTCCACTAGACTGGGATGCTCAAAGTTCCATCCAGCCTGGCCTTGAACACTTCCAGGAATGAGGCATCAATGATTTCTCTGTGGCTGGAGCATGTTCTGCTGAGGTGGAAAACTCATTGAGTACCTCAGCTTTCCCCATATGCCACTGTACGTATTCTGCTCAAATTCTCTATAAATATTTGATTTTTTTGTTTTTCTTGAAATTTTTTCTATGTTTAGTTGGCTGGGCTTTTTCATAATTTTTCACTGTTTAGCAAAGCATTATGAAGAAGGGAGGAAAAACTTTGGTTGTGTTTGTAATGAGGTTGCTTCTCCATCTGGAGAGGGATTCAGTCTGATTTGTCTTCTCCCATAGAAAGTGTTAAGTTATTAATCTAAAAAAATTACAAAAATACTCAGTTATCTCAGCTGGCTGTTAATCTCAAGCTTTAATGATGATGGTGCAAATTTCAGCACTATTAGTTATTTCATAGAGACATTTAGAAATGTTTCTGTGATTTAAAGCCTTTTAAGAGGCCAGTCAACAAAAGTTAACTTTGGTGCTACAAAGGATCAAATAATACTGCAGTTAAAGTTTTTTGTACTTCACTAGAAAGCCCGAGAGGAAAGCAGAGAGAGGTGTGATTTGCAGATCTCAGAGGGGAAATAAAGATATTCTAGGAGACTGGATAATTTTACTAGTCAATTATATTTAAAAGGATTCAACCACAGTATGATGGCTGTGTTCTATAATTTATTTGGACTTGCAGAGGTGTTTTGAGACCAGGTTTGAAAGCGCTGGAGCACTATTCTAAGGGGGGAACATGGCAAAGTGGATACAGTTTCTCTGTGTGCTCTAGCAGCCACCATGCAATTTAGCAGTCATCATGTAATTTAAAGTAAGCCTTCCTCATTATTTGCCGTTTATCTGGCTCAGCGTCCTTCAGGCAGATTACCCTTGGATTGTGGTACACTTTGGATCTACTTGGTGCTGATCATTTTGCAACTCCAGCTGTTCCTTTAGGGTCCAAAATAAGAGGTGGCCTTCGCTTTGATGAAGACTGCCATGTGCCACTCCTGGGTGGCAGCCTAGGCTGTGATACCCTTGAAAGTCAGGAAGTGTTTTCAGTGCTTGCTTAGGCCATTTCCTCCAGCTGCAATCTTATAAACTAAAGTTATTCTCTTAATGTCAGTCTTTTCAAAACCTACAAACAGCCTTCTGATGTCTCTGCTTTTGACCACTGGAGCCTTATTTCCTCATGCATTAAATGAATGTGTTATGACAAATAATGCAATATTTAACGCTGTTAACCTGTTGGGCTGGGGGGTTCAGAGCTTTATCTCCTCTGTCCAAGGGCCCAGAGTCACTGTGCATTTGATGACTATTGTAGTTACCTATCAAATTTGCATGCCGTTTGGAGTCACAGCCTGGACTCCAGCTTACCTTTAAAAGAGGTTTTGGACATGAAGAAGGACCTCTATAACTTTTTCTGTGCTTTTGGATGATATGAGTTGGCCTAATGAGAGCTACCACCTCCCAGTATGAACCTGGCTTCCAGTATCATGCTCATACAGGTTAACTCATTAGTTAAGCATAAGAAAAGGCTTGAACAGCCCTCTGGTCAATCCTTAACAGGGGCTGTGTTTATTCTGCATTCCCTACCAGATTTTTCAGGCCAAACATGACCCTCCCTCTCTCCTAAAGCCAGACTATCAGGAAGAAGGTAGCAAAGATGTGGAGTGGTCAGTGTTTAGTTTGAATTTAAGTGTCTCTAGTCCTGGGTTTTTTTGTCAGCATAATGTGCAAATGTAGAACATTATTCTGATTTATGGAAAGCTTGCTTTGTTTCTACACTGTCTCGTGAAAGAGCTGAAAGTTTTCTGCTTGCATGGAGGAAGCCTGAGAACCCCCCTGGGGGATCAGGGGTGGAATGTTGGCAGTCTGCATTAGCAGGCCTCCAAAATGAGCTTACTTGGAACTGACCACAAATATAAATCATGTCTCCTATAAAATTATCCATCTCTTCTTTTCCTAAAAACAAAACCCAGAAAATTACAGAGAAGACTTCAGGTAATCCCTAGGTTATTGCCTTGCTAGATGTGACTTCATTCTAGTATTTGACTTGTGTTTCACTGTTCAGAGATAAACCTTCCTTTCCTCTCAGATCACCCATTTCTTTCATGGTGTCAGACAGATCCTGCTCTGGGTAACACACTGGCCATTTGTTCCAGGGTTGGCAAACACCTTTGCTGCTGTGTTCATGAGAGAGAGGCAGATTTTGAATTAGTTTTTGAGGCTCCAGGACTTAGATTAATTGGTCAAGAAGTCTGATTCGAACTGCTGTAATTGTGCAGCCAGCAAGTGTCCGCCGCATGTGTTTATTCTTTCCTAGTTACAGCCAGAGGGCTGAGATCAACTTTCTTAATTAGTTTCTGAAAATAGGAAGAAACTGTTGTTCCATCACTTCCTACAGAAATGAGGCACATTGCATATGAAACAGGGCAATAGACACAAAAGTTGTTATAGATGGAGGAGAAAGTATATGATCCCTTAGGTGCCAGTTGATGTGTGCTGCCAGCCATAGCTTATAGGTGTGAAGAGGTAAATCAAGTTCTATTTCTGGGACCTTATATTTTCTATGCTTTTTTTTTTCTCCAAGACAATTCTTGTTTTCTGAGTAAGAAATAACGGGGAAGAAGTATTTGCATTACAGTAGGGCACTTATGTGCAAAGTACCTAAGACGACTTTGTAATGAAAAGCAAATGAAAGATAACTTATAAAACATTCTTCACTAGCATACTAGATTTTGTGGTGTTTAGTTAAAGGCAGAACGATGTAAACTGTTATGCTTTATTAAGTGGCATCAGTAGAAAAGGAATTGTGGGAAGTACAAGCAAAAAAGTTGTAAGAAGCTAATAGAGTTACTTGCAAATTTAACATGGAACATTTCAAGTTTTCTGAAGTAGACATAATCAAACCCTGCTAATCTATTTTAAAAATTCTCATCATGTAAGGATGATTATATTAAAATTACTTCTTAGTATAAAGTAGGATTCACTAGCTATACTAATATGATAGATCTCAAACTATTTGCTTCAATGAGTGTTCCTTTAGTATGGTTCAAGGCATCCCAAAAGCGTGCAGTGAACCAACAAAGGTGCCTTTGAGTACTTTAATCATGCAGAGCCATCTTAACCCTATTTAACCTGAGACTTACCTAGATTACATGATTGGTTAGCCTTTCAGAATAAATTGACCCATAAATTAAAATATTGCCTCTTTGAAGATCACCAATCAAATTAAAACAACCAGTCACACTTTAACCTCTAAAATAAACTGGGGCTTTTTAAAGTGTTCTCTTTTAATGATCAGTTCCTATTAAATAATTTATAATTGTCAGCAGTCCACGCTACAGAAATTCAAGCTTACTTGAAGACTATGGGCCCTTCATCTGGCACTTTCTCGTCTTCAGAGCTATGGTTTTGGTAAGATCAGAGAACAAATTAGAATAACACCAAATTGGATTCATGGTGGAGATGAGCTAAATAGAATGCCTGAGAACCAGGCCTCTTCTGACCACCATGTGAAGAATTCTAACTGCAGAGTCAAGGGTTTTTCTTCCACTATTTACTGAACTCCATCACATACCTAGTCCAGAGCCTTTTCAAAATTTCTGCTTTTCCACCATGTTCCTGAAGCTGGCTCTAGGTGTAATCCCAATGCTGGCAATCTCCTCTCCTCTTTTTAAGTGTTTTTCAGGTGGTATGTCTCACAATGGAGGAGGCTCCCTGAGCCCAAGTGTTTCATGTGACTCCAGAGACTGTTTCTTCCTACTCCTTTTTGTAAAATTTAAGTTGATCAAGAGGCAGCAGATAAAACAAGGAGAGCATATTGTCTTTTTTCTTTTTTTCTTTTAATTTTGTCTTTCTACACAATTTCTTTAAAATTATGTTCTGTTGAGTGCTCTTACAGTACAGCTAGAGTTAGCTAGCAACAACTATCATATATTTTTTTAGTATTTCACATGCCACTTCTCTAAAATACTTAACTGTGAGAAAATTTCATCTCTATATTGGCAAAAGTGGTAATTAAGAGCACATCTAAAGTTCTTGCATAAAACTTCCAGATCACTCCTTTAGTGTATGATAGTAATGATTTTCTATTACTCAAATTGATTAAAGTTGATTAACATTGACAATGTTAGTTTGCATCCAAAAAATGTGGGGTTTGATTTAAACCAGTGTTTTTCAAGTATGGCTGCAGAAGTTGTAAACTTGGGGGATATCCTGGCTGGTCCTACAAAACATCAACATTTTTTTTTTACATAAAGTGATCAGTATCTTTAAAATAATACAATCTTTCATAATAGCTTTAAGCTGAAAATGTTTCTCACAATAAAAGGTCTCTGTGTGTAATGATGTTATACGTGAAGTGGGGGGATCTGCTGGATCTTTATTCTGGTCTTTTTTCCTTTGTGGTAAGAAAACTTGGGGATCTCTGGGAGGGGTTTCTCCTGTCATTCCCATTTCTGTCACTTTTCAATATATTTTATGCACACATTGTGCATGTGATCTTATGCCCACTCTAGTCAGTATGTATCATCCGAATTATTACATCAATGGCTAAATAACTAAAATACTATATATATATATATATTTATATAACTATTTCAATATTTTCATCATACACAGTCATAGACATGATTGTGTTATTTTAGCTCAGGGTTAAATTATGTGTTGGCTTGAACATAATATGCACAGACCTCATGAACAAGTGCTTATGCAAAAGCTGAAAGCACAAGCACATCCTGGTTGGTGTGGCTCTGCTTAACAATTTTAAATGAACTCAGCTGAAGCTTGGGTTTAGATGTTAGCAAAACCTAATCAGGGTGTCTTTACCTGGATGTATTTCTTCCTAGTGAAACCAGGAGAAAACAGTGCATGAGAGAACAGAGCATCAACATCAGTATATACAGCAACAAAAAAACCCAGCAATTATAAATAATAGAAGGCACTGTAACAATGAAATAGCCTTAAATGCCAGTTCTCTATCTACTTCATAAACTTCTGAGATGATACCTTTATCTGCCATTTCCTTCTTTCCCATCTCCCACACCATATGTGGGGCTATACACAATTTTTTATTAACAGACCCAAAAAGCCAGTAACACAATGGTCTGAGTACAGAAGTGCAGTCAGAAAAGCTTTTCTTTCCCACTTGACAGAGAGATTGGGAGGCTCTGCTATCTAACTCAGCTGTATTGATCTCTGGTTCTTACATGTTAAGCAGGAAATTCTCTCTAGAGTTTATTTGTACTGGCTCTTTGTTGCCTTGAGGTTTCAGTAAATAGTAGAATTTCACCAAAAAGTTTCTTCTTTGTAAAAATATTCTTTTGAAGAGAGCAAACAAAAGGCAAACAGGTGAAAAGGTGTCTGCTGCTTTGTAGTTGCATCTTTTCAATGATCTTCCCCCTTTTTGTTTAATACTACTTTCGACTTGGGGTTCTGGAGGCAATTCAGAGCATCATTTGAGAGACTGATGAGTAGAAAGTTTATGTAAATAAACTTTGTACTTTCATCTGTTTCCTAGTACACCTTGTCAGAATATTCTTCCCCTTTTTCTCCCTGGTCATCAAAAAAAGAGAACTGTGTCCTTTTCTAGAGTTTTCCTTGAGTTCTCTGATCTTGTGGACTCTGCAAGTTTTATTGGTGTAAACTAAAATTGCTTTCAAAAGCTCTTAATTGGTTTGTCCTGGCTTAGCATATGACTTGTAGCATTTTTGCAGGTTTTGTTTGGTTGTTTGCCTAATCCTCCCATAACTGTCTTGTTGATCTAGGACACTTTAGATCAAGTGTTGCAAAAAAGACATCATGACATTCTGTGCCTCTTTTTTCTGAGCTAAAAACCATCTGTCTGGAGTCTCCAGGGGGTCACAACTCAGCCACTTCAAAGAGAAGATATTCTAGTGATTTAATCTCTTGATTCTATTTAGGGTCTATAGATAGATGTGTATCTTTTCTGGCTCACAGTAAATAATTTACAGTACTTTGAGGAGAAAAATGTGATTATGTACACACACACACATATGCAAAAAACCCCAACAATGTTAAATGTTCTTTGATTTTCTACCTTTTTAATTAACTGTTTGAGAATAGAAGAGTATAATTAAAATGTTATTAGATGACATTAATGTTGACCACAAAGCAACTACTTTCCGAACACCATTCTTATGAGCAGTACTTTTTCATAATTAATTGCAAAGTGGTTTGATTTTATGACCTTTTCTCTTTTATTGTTTGAAGCTTACCCAAATGTATATAATTGATTTTTTTTTCTTTGTGCAATAATGTGCTGGGGGGTACTTCTCCAGGGACCTAGAAGCCTGCCTGCATTATGCTGTTTTTATAACTTATGACCATTGCAGTTTGGAGCTACTGGACAGAGGGTTTTAAATATGAATTGAAAGTGTTTATCCTGGTCAGGAGAAAGTTTTGATTAACTGTACAACAAATTCCTTATGTAGCTTCCTATGCATAAGGATGATTACTGCTGTTGGTTTATAAACCTGCTGCATGTGGAAACCTCTTGGATACATCACCTTCTTCAAAAGCAGCAATTTTAGGGACACACTCAAAGTGTTCTTTACCCAGCTGGTTACTACTTGTGTGCAGTCCAGCCATATGTTTGGGGAAAATGGGAATGCTACCTGGAAAGATTAATCCTTGGCACAATGCTGAAAGCAGCCAGGTCTGGGAAGAGAGATTATGACTGAAGTTTGTCTTGATTCAAGTTTCTCTGAAGGGCACAACTAACCTTGAGAATGCAGTCCATGGAGAATATAAGGGAACTCTACAGCTCAGTGGCTAATGCCCCTATCAGGAACAGCTTATCGGTTTTTGTATTTATGCAGTCTTATTTCAATACGTCAAAAAAAAAAAAAAAAAAAAAACACCCCCTCCCAAGCCGTCTCAGAACACAGTAAATGAGAAAATAGATTTCAAATGTTTTACTGTGTTCTTACATGATAAAAAAAAAGGTCTGTCAGGAGAGCAGTTTCAGTAATACGTTGCAAGAAGCTGGACATCTTTTCCCATTTTTCAGTGGTTTCCTAGCTGTTGCAGTGTCCTCTGGTAAAGTCACAGGCTCTGCAGGGAATCTCAGAAATTATGTTTGGGGGATTTTTTCACTTCATGCTGGAGAAGTGAATAATAGGAGACAGTTAATTTTGTAGGTTCTTTAGGAAAAAGAAATTCTTCTAATTATGTGTAAAGACCTTGTTGCTTAAGGTTAAGAGCATTTGCCATTATCCTTCAGGGAGAAGTTGTTAGAGCTGAGGTTCTAGTCTCTTGCCTGGTTCCTCTCTAAATCAGGTTGAACGTTATTCACAACAGATGCTGAAAACTGACAAAGTTTAATTTCTCCATCTACTGCAGAAAATCACTCATAATTTTTTGATAGCCATTTAGTCTTGATAAGGTCACATCTTCCAGATAACCTAGACTGAAACATATTTACTCCTCTGTATTTGAGGCTGATAGCCAACAATATTTTAACAAGTATTTGTAGTCCAGTATCTGCACGGCAGTTTAAGCCAGGGCTCTGGCTGGTTTCTGGAAGATGTGAGCTGATCTACACTGAGGAATGGACTGCGTGATCAGTGACCCTGTTGGGGGGATCCCAGAAAACACATCCATTTACTCAGCTTAATGAGACAACTGTTTGTATCAGTCACTTAGATGTGGACGGAAGCGTTTGGTGAGCCGTGTTTAAAACCAAGGCCACCAGGCTGCATTCAGGCCCCTGCAATGGCACAAGGATTCTGCTTACTCTTGTGGCTGATAGGGGACTCCTTGAGCAGGATTTGTCACATCAGTGGTCCATCACTGGGTTTGAGATCCCATGAAAAACGGAATGGAAAACAAACACCCACAGACAAGTGCAAGCTCCAGTCAGTAGCAGGTGATCTTTTAGTTTTGCCATCTTTGGAGAGAAAAAAGTACAGTACATTACAAATTACTTTATTGAAAGGCTTAATAGATTTTACATTTTAAGAGCTTCTAAGTAGTTTACCAGTTTGCAATTAATGAAGAAATACATTTGATGTTCCTCCAAAAGGCACTTTCATAACTTGTTCTCTCTCTGAGAACATAATTGAACATTAAGTAAAATATCCAACTGCTAAAAGGTTGATAGGACAAAGGGTTTTTTTTTCTAATGGGAGAGAACAGAAATACTTCTAAAGGCAGATTTGCCAAGTGCCTGAGGACAGGGCTACTGCTTGGGGTGAAGTGTTCATGAGCTGTCCATAGCAGCAGGGAAATAAACAGTCTCTTTCTCTTTTCCATTGCCTTGCAGACTGTGTCTATCCAGGAGCAGGAAATCAGATTGCCCTGGCTGGCAAAGGGAGCTCCAGGCTGGTACCAGGAAGTGCACCAAGTCCACCTCCTCCAGTAGGCTGCAGTAAAACTGCCATGCTTGGTTGACATCTGAGGAACGTGGAGTCCCAGAGAGGCCACCTGGGAATTCTGACAGCATTACATCAAGGTGAGAAATATAAGAACCAGCAGAGGTGGTAGAGGTCTATTTTCCTAATCAAACAGATGCAAATGAGGTGAACAGGATTGGAACTGTCAACAACACTGTTTTGACTATTGAAAATTAATATATTTAGCATATAAAATTAACTTTATGCAAGTATGATAGATTTAACGTAGGATTGCAAGTATGATAGATTTAACGTAGGATTTTTATCAAAAGTGCAATACCTCTGTATGCATTGGATAACTTAGTTCTGGAGGTCAGGGCTTTGCCTCACTGTAGGACTTTTGTTGTGACATTTGATCCTAAAGCTGATATTTCAAATGAGGGCACAAAAGCTTGCCTTCTGGTCTGCAGGTAGCTAATGTGACAGCTCCATGTCCAAGCTCCACACCAGAGGTTCAAAACTCTGCACAGCTCAGGTAACCTGGTGTGTTTTACTTCACACCTAAGGGATCATGTTCCTAAATATTATTTACCTATGACCAAGTAGTTATTTAAGAAATACTAATTAGGCACATTGAAATAGTTAACATATATAAGTAGTTTATGTTAATGTAATACTTTTTAACTGACATCAACAGTGTTCATATCAAAACCATTTGTTGATTATTAATTATTTTAGTCTCTGTGTGTAGGTGTGGGGAGAAGTGACTTTAGCAGACAACTGCAGGTGCTTCTCTAGTGAATGTGTGCAGTGATGTCAGACAAAATGAAGCCGTTCTGGTGCTGTGGACTGTCTCAATGTTCCTTTGAATTTAATTATTTAAATGACCTACTATTTTTCCTAAATTAAATATTTAAGCTTTCTAAATGGCTGCCATCCCAGTTTAGTTGCTAAGGTAAGATGATTGGTTCTGACAAAACTGAGTTGGATGCTGGCATTGGGGGGGATCTCAACTCAACACTGGTTTCTTAGCCCTGCCACCTCTGTGAGGGCCAGTTCAGCACCCCAGTACTGCACAGGCACGGAACTTCCATGGACATCTGTCCTGATTATGATACCATGGCCCCTAGAGATGTAAAGGGAGTCAGAATTTAATCAGGGAGAAAAATAGCAAGTCGTTTGAGTATCATAAAAATGAATATCTTTTCTAGATTACCTGAGGTTTCTCTGTTTGTGTTTTTCATTTTTCTATTGTTTAATAAGATAATGAAGGAAAGTCACTAGGGAAAGAGAGTCAAATTAGTAATGCATCCTTTCTTTGATTTTTATGGAGCTAGGTGTGAATTTTTTGCATCTACCTGTTATTCTAATTATAGTGGGGGGTGTGTAGATAATTTCAAAGTCCTAAGGCACTAAGGGTACCCTGTACTCAAGAATAAAAATTCTAAATGAACAACTAATAAAGTACCCACAGTGGTACTGAACAGAAAGCAGTATCGTGATGTAGGCAAAACAGAGATTTATGTAATGCCTAATGATGGCCTTTCTTTGTGTTCTGAACCTGACATAGGATTGCTAATATCTGTTTTCCTTTATTCTGTTGTTCTTTGCCATGTACTGTGCTGATGCTGCCTAATGCTGGCTTGGACGTATGGCTTTTCTTGGTCATGAGAGAGGATACAGAAGCAATCTTTTCATATAAAATGCTGCCGGGGGGTGGGGGCTGAGGGTAAGGGTCTCCCATGTTCATTTCTTTCCCTGAATTTCCTCTGCCATATTTTTTGTATTTTAAAAATATTTGTCTTTAATAATTCAAGACTCACTAAGTCTCAGTGGTTCTTTCTGTGGTCCTGAACATGTGCTCCTCTCCTTTGAGAACTGCATTTCAGTCATGAGCAGGTGTCATCCCCCCCATCTTAAGCCACTTTCCGAGTCATTTACAACAGTGTATGTCTGCATTGGTCTCTGAAACCTGCAGCCCTCATCTCTTCTGTAGAAAATGACATTCACGTCATACTTGACCCTATTCTTCAGGATCTTGCCTGGAAATGGTAAAAATTCAGACCAACATGGAGCCTGCCATTTTCCAGTTTGTGTTTACATGGCAGTGTTAAAGCCATGGATCGCACATGGCAGGCAGGTGTGCAGACACCCCACTCCTGTGATGGGTGACATCCATTGAGACACCTGCTTTATCCCCACTGTGGCCTGGCACACAGCAGGGTTTGGAGCAGTTGTGGCTCCCGAGGCCCTTCCCAGCTGAGGTGTCAGTGGGGCTGTGACTGCCACCAGTTCTGAGCAATTGATGTCCATCTGTTGGTCCCATGATGGCTTCTACCCTAACAGGTGTGACAGTGTCTTTGCTATTTCCCTAATCCCTACCCCAAAGAAGTGTTTCCAGCACAGGACTCTCATTATCATCCTCTCACATCACCAGAGACGCCAAATAAGAGCGTTTTGGGTTTTTGATAGGAAGTCAAATATGCACTAAAAAGAACCAATTGTGGGTGTTCTAAATCACATACCTGTTAGAAGTGGCATGGCAGTATCCTGCTGTCCACTTTTATGGGAATTAAATATGACTTCTGACCTGTAGATACCATTTGAGTCTTTCCCTGCGCAATATGCTTTCTAATGCAAGAAGGGCTGAAGGTCCAATACATGTTCAAATGTAAAGACTGCAAGGGAATTTTCTCTGGGGAGAAAAGCAAAATGAGGTGCTTGAGAGAAGAGCAGTCTGTAAACCATGCAGAGACACACCTCAAAAGTGACCAGTTTTGAAACAAAGGACTTGCTTATTTTTGTGAAGCTGAACTGTATTTATTTCAACTCAGAAATGCAGAGGCACATGTGACAAATGTATCTCTTGGTAGTTTTGGACAGGGAAACTGATAAGGTATACACTTGTTTGTATTAAACTCCTAAAATCCACAGAACTTAATCTAACCCGAACTGTTCACAGAACTTTGTAATTATGACAAAAAATACTTTTCCTTTCCTTAATAAATCTGACATCTATCAGCATTGTTAGCATTTGGCCTTTGATTTACTTAAAATTATTGTAAATGTCACATACTATCAGTACAGAAGGAATAATTTCTAATAAGACACCAGAATTGAATCATTCACTAATTATAATAATTGTATTTACAGAGGAGGAACAAGCTTCTCTCATAGGGAGAATATTTTCATTTGTTCTGCTGTTTGTGACACCTCATTTTTTAATTTATTTTTTTTATTCCTAATGATAAGTAGGTTAAAAAGTGAAAAGGCAGAATTTTACCCGGGAGACAGATTCTCTCCAGGCAGAATACATATTTTAAAATGACTACCATCAATGTGATGTGGTAATAGACATCCCTAATGTAAACGCTGGCAGCAACTGAGGCATCTAAGGCATCATTTACTAGAATATATCTGTGGATGACTTTTTGTAGCTTTTTGTAGCAATCTGACTTCAATTCAAACCATAATCAGCTAATCACTGGCAATTTTCAGATATGAGTCAAGCTAATTTCAAGACAGTCCGCCTTAGTTTCATTGAACAGTCCTGGAGATGATGTTTGTGTTGATGTCCATTAGTACTCCAACTGACAGTAATGTAAGCTCTGCAAAAAGAAAAACCAAAAAGAAAAGCCTTCTCTAAAATGAACAGTAACAAAAAGTCTGCAAGCCTGAAATACAGAAAATGGAAGTTTATTTTTCCCCACTAGTGTTCCCTTAGCAGGTGATCTGAACCATGGATGGAGCTGTGAAAGGAGGTAGTGGGTCATTTACAATATTTATTCTGACTGGAAGGTGTACCTTAGTTTCTCTTTAGCACTGTGTGTCAAAACATTTGCTGTGCCTGAAAATCATAGAAAATAAGGATGGTGTTGAAATCAAGGCCTTATGATGTGTCTGACTTTTTGAAAGAGGTCTTAGTTTCAAACCAGAAGCAACTTCCCTGCCATGCATCAATAAGGTATGTATATGAGTCTAGAATGGTGCTTGCTTGATTGAAGGGGCTTTTTCTTTGTTTTTGCCTTTTTTACCATTACTTGAATGTTTTCTCTCTTCACAGACTCTAGCCTTAGATATACATAAAACACCCCATTTGCAGAGAAATATCCCCCACAACACAGAGGCATGAGTCTTTGAGTCATGCAGACAAAGAGAGATGCTGGGAGACTGAACTGGACAACAACCACATGAGCAGCTTTCTTTTATGAAAACACTGTGTAAGTCCATTAGTTTATGAGCAGAAATTGAATGAGTAAAGCCTGTGCCTGGCACTGCTAAACACAGGGGTTTTTTGGCATCTGTTGCATGGGGGGTAAACACTGAGGTCCATTTCTTCAAGCAAGGTATTGCAGTACTAACCTCACTAGGAAGCATTTGTTTCATTTTGCCATTGTGTTTAGCAAATACACCCTCAGTCTGCCATTAACAGGAAACTCGAGTGCTGTGGTATCTCGGCCTCTGCTTGGGAACTGCTGAGAGAAACCTCCCACTGCCTCTGTGCCAGAGACACACAGGATCCATCCATCCTGCCTCAGAGGTCTTAGTGGTCTTGGCACCTCGTTGTGAGGAACAAACTGGAATTGTAGTGTGGAAAAGCAGTTCTTACACCTAAACCTTGATGAGGAATCCACAGAGAGAGAGACAGGAATCTCTTACTGAAGCTACTGTTATTTGATGAAGTTTGAAAACAGCAAATCCCACAAAAAAACCCCATGAAATATGAAGCTTTAAAAAAATCTTTATTCCAAATCAATTACCACTTAAGCAGACTGAAATGAACAGTAAAAAATAATACAACCTCAGTGTATTGTGCAATCAGATATTCAGTGCTTCATCCTGAGTAACATCAGCCAGGAAACACTTCTGTGACCGTCTCCTGTTTGGATCTCAATTAACTGTGTGCACTGAGGGAGGGGATCTGGAGTCATAAACAATTTTGCTCAATGTACAAGGGCGGTGGGATGGCAACCAAAGCAATAACACAGCTGAAAAGGGAATACAGATTAATAGAGAAAGTACAGAATGTCATTTTAGAAATCAGTGGTCCTTCACTCTCAATAGTACGTTCTACTGGCTGCATCTCAAAAATATGAAGAGCAGAAACAGGTCTACAGAGATAAAATTATTGGTTTTGTAGAAAAACTTTCATAGGAAGAGATTTTGAAATGACAGTACCTGTTTACCATGGATGAGATAAATCAAACAGAACAAGCTCCTGTTAGCCAACGTAATTAATGGCATCCTTCTTCTCAGGAAGGTCTGCTTTAATGAGATTTTAAAAAATAAAACATGATTTAATTATGGTAGGTAACAACAATTGTGAAGCTTGCACTGATCATACATAGTATACATTATATTACATGATGCATGTTACATGTCACATGTTACACATTATAACAACTTACAGAATATCATATATGTTATATGGCATATTGCATAATATATTCTGATGTATTATGTTAGACCACATTAGCTTTTATTGCAATATTACATTGATACATTATGTATATATATATACACTTTATAATACATTATGTACGATATATACAATGTATGCACATATAATATTATATGTACATGTATATATAAAACAAAAATCAAATCAAACCCAGACAAACCCAGACTATATTAACACCACATTTCTTTTTGATCACATAAAGTCACAGGTAACAAAGACATAGAAGAAAATAAAAGAAAGGAAGTGTACATGCACGAGAAGAAAATCCCTATGTACACTAGATATAATTATGTAATCGCTATATGATTTTAGATTATATGAGTATGTATATTTTTATAGAATACAGATATTTAACTATGTGTCTAAAATGCACATTTCAAAAAATATATACACAAATAAAGCATGTTATTAATCTTGTATTTATAAAATAAACAAATCTTACACACAAATATGTGACATATCTAGAAGCAGAGATGCCATCATGCTCTATGGATATATTGATTGATTTAAAAAGCAACTTTTTCCACACAGGTTGTTACATAAGGGCCCACTAGGAAAGAGGCTGTCTGAATAAGAGAGACTTAGTAATAGCAAGAAAAAAATTACTCTGGATTGCTGTTCATGGATTTTGCCCTGTGTCAATCTGAGATACACTTGAGATAGTTGCAATGTGAAACTATCTTAAAACAGTTACAGAAGAAAACTTCTACGGGCCTTTTGGAGGCAGCTTCCAAGACATTCAACCCCACATACACAAGATGTGTCCAATTGCAATAGTTCTGAATGTCATTTCTTTGTTGTATCTGTCAGGTCTTTTGTTGTATTAGCTGATGCTGGAGCCAGAAGGGCAGACTTGGTGCTATCTGCCTGGGGAGGTGGAGGTGTCAAGAACATTTATGTGCACCTGAGCAGAAACTTCTGCCTGAGGAGGCTCCCAGGTCCAGAGAGACCTGCAGCTGATCCCACAAGGCACCCTGTGCCTTTTTGGCCTGACAGGGACTGTGTGAAGGTGATGCCATTGTGACTGGCCCAGAGAATGATCTAAAATACCCTCCATGCAGCTTTTGCACAGCAGAAACCAGCTGCATAAATATTCATGGGAAGCAAATACAAAAGGTATCTGTGCAAAATGAATACATTTCAAAAGAGCTGTAAAATATTCAGAGTAAATAGGTCCAGCATGAACGAGTGGCCCAAGTCTGGAAGTTACTGACACTGTTCCCCAGCATTAAGCCCTGGTTGCAGCCAGACTGCAGCTCCTCAGAATCCTGAGACAGGCCTAGGTCTTCAGCAGGATCGATACTCATATGCTTGTTCAGCACTCTGTGGATTGCAAACACACCGGATTCTTTGGACCTCTGTTCCAGCTTCACTGGATATGCTGCTGGAAGCTCTTACACTCACTGTCAGTGTTGGCAAAAATGACGTTAGGTCAAAGTCAGATATTTATTGATAGAAATGTGGCAGTCCCCTGAGTAAGCAGAGCAAATGGAAGAATATGAATACAGCTTTGCTATTAAAATGAGAATTTAGTTCCACATTTAGATAATTTTTACATTGAAACTACAGCCCAAGTGGTAGACCTAACAGTAAAAGAGAAAGGCAGAGTTATATATGCTTGCAGGAATGCCAAGCTGTATCTGTCTGGGCTCCTCGCAGACCTATCTTTTAGCAGGATTAAGATTTATTGAGCCTTGTTTGTTTCAAATTAACAATGGCTTCCCCTTCATAGTTTTTTGCTGGGAAGGAGGTATTAATTCCAAAGGTGAGGAAATTAATCAATATCCATTCCGTTGTCTGTTGCTTTATCTCCATTTTAAACTTTTCCTTTCTTGAAAAATGATGACATATTTTCATCATTTATGTGTGTGTGTGTGGAATACACCCAGTAAAGCTCCCACCTGGATCAACATTATTAAAAGATGCTTTCAAGCCATGGCAAACACAGAGGCCCCAGAGCTCACTTTCCTCAGACAGCTGTGTGGAGTATCTCAGGTACACGTGAGCAATACCTGGGCAGTGCACATGGAAGGCTCTGAGGAATAGAAAAAAGAGGCTGTGCTTTAGCACAGGTCCCAGCTAAGGCATGGGCAGTGCATTAGCTGTGTGACCTCAATGTGCATGGGGAGCTGAGTTCAGGCAGACCTGCATCATTACCTGCACTGACAATCTGGGATCCAGAGCCTCCAAGAGCCCTGCAGTGGTAAACAGTATCACAAAGCATCCTGGTGCTACATCTTCCCAAAAAACACAGGCTGGGAATAATGTTCATTAATTTATTAATGTGTCAGATGGCCACCCAAACACCTGAGCTGAAAACAGGAAAAGTCTTTAGCAAACTTAAGTTGCCTCTGGGCTAAAGTCTCAACTTGGAGTGCTCCTGGGATGACTGGGAATGGGGTACACAGAGGCACAGTTGTCTCACATGTGCTCTTATTAGCACCCACTCCTCTACTGCCATATGGCACCTTATGTTGAGATATGCTGTCAACAAAATTGCAGAAGTCTAAATAATGTGTAAGTAAAAGCAGCATAGGCACAAGTGTTTCTTGGTACAACACTTGTACCAAGAAGTTGTAATCATTCCTTTTCATCTTTACAACTAAGTCTGCTCTGCTACCTTACAGTGAGTTTCATCTCTGTCTAATTCTCTTTCAAAGTTAGAAGTGAAAGTTCATTTGATAATAATCAATGAATCACACACTACTGCCATTGGGTTAGTTGAGTGCTGCTGTGGATGGCAGCTCAGCTGGCCTTCTATTGTAGTAAAGAGATTGAATTTTCAGTAAAACTGGCATCCTTGTAGAGCTCACGGTGAATTATGGTGCCTTTCTTTCCTGGCAAGAAAAAATGTAGTGAAAAGCAATTTTCAGTTAAGAATTTCCTTTCTTCAATTCCTGATGAATTCTTGTGCCTGACACCCACAAACACAGGGCTGCACAGCTGCAACACTTACTGAACTAATAGTTCAGTAAATGGAGAGAGAAGACGATGAAAGTAGTGGTTACAAACATTATTCACAGAATCACAGAATATTCCGAGTTGCAGGGGACATAGAAGGATCTTTAAGTCCAACCCTAAAGTGACTGATCCATACAGGGAATGAACCCACAACCTTGATATTATTAGCCTCAGGCTCAAACCAACTGAGCTAATCCCATTTTTTTGCTGTTTGGAGAAGACTGGTCTTTGCAACAGAAGTACCACTTCTAGACAAAGACTAACCACCTTCAGCATTTGTTTAACCCTGGCAAATCACAAGTCCTGTGGATTCCATCAGTCATTTCTACTAATTTGTCATGCCCTCACTAAAACCAGCATTTTCCTTCCTCCTTTCAGTAACTCTTTCCATTCATAACATTAGCTGATCACAATAAAGGACTAAACTGTAATCACTGTAACTATTTGTTACAACTGCATTTAACTTGACAGAAGAGACAGTCCAGAAGAATGTAAAAGAAAATCTTGCTCTAGGTTGGGACATACGTTTTCTAAAAAAAATGGGTCTTAAACTTTGTGTGAAGTTAATTGCCAAAAATAAATACTTTTTTTCTTCTTCTTCTTTTCAGTCCGACTCCATCCCTGTAAGGACACTTTCTAACTTTTTCCTGCAATTGACCCAAGCCTCGTTCTTTGCTTGTCCATGGTTATACAGTGTATGTGTCAATCAGCTGCAGTGACATACATTTAGTTGCAAGTAATTATGTTTGGCCAGATAAAATTTTACAGTTAAACTTAATTATGACCAGATGTGTTTCAATATAGCCTTTCAACCTCTGAAGTACCCAATATGCTCTCACTCACACTTTTACTTTAGCTCGTTAATTGATTCAGTAAGTAATCCCAGACAACTCTCTGTACTGTAACAATAATGAGGGAGGTGCTAAGCTATAGGACTATGGCCTAGGCTGTGCCTTTGCCTAATGATTTCAGAAGCCTGAAAGCGTGGCTTTTAAAAGGGCTGGCTTATGGTCTACAGTCACACCAGTGAATTAGATATTACCTGTTACTCCCAGTCACAACTCCATTGAAATGAGGAGGTGGTTTTGTCTGCGTCTACTTCTATGAGTCAGAGGCAGCTGGGGACAAGAAACAAGAGCTGAATACATCAGTGTTCCCATTAGCTGGGTGAAGAGAAGGCAGAGGAAGAGCTTTGCCTCACAGTTTGACTTTTGGTTCCCAGAACAGTCCCAAGGACATTTGTCTATGCTGAGTCTATGTATCATTGCTGGTCTTGGGGCTTTTGTCTTCCTTTTCAGAAGAGCGCCTCGGACGCAAGGAGCAGGAAGATCCTTTGAAAAGAGAGGAGCCAGACTACTGAGACCTTTTCTCTCTCTATGCAATTAAGTTCTTGCCTTTTACATGTCTTCCAACCACTTATTTTCTAAACTTGCATATCCTCTAGTAATGATGTATCCCACTGGGGGGAAGAAAAGGGAAAACTTGTACTGTTTATCCTGGAATCTTTGCTGAATGGATTAAAGGTATGATAAAATACTTTACCCAAAGACTTATTGCCATAATTTATTTAATATGGCTATATAAAAATACATATATCAACCCCAATTTCTAAGAAGAAGAGAGAATTCAGAGGGCATATGTTTTGTTTTGTTTATTAAAAAGATAGCAAAATGAAGGCAACAAATTTTCATAATCCAAAGTACACTAATGGCCAGATTGTTCTCTACCATCAATAGTGAGCTTTCTCTTAATTTTGTGTGTCAAAGAAATTACTGCTACATAGGATTACCACAATAAATTCGTATCGGACATATCTTTCATCTCCATACCAACAACGATGTAAAAATGGAGTCATGAAAATTCCTGTCTTAGAGAATACTTTAAATGATGAAGGTAACACATTTTTGAAGTGTGTTGGCCCAAAAGGCCTGAGAGAACAAGGTTTAAACTGAAGGGGTGGAAGAAGGGTGGGAGGAGGGGTGTGGAATGATATTGTCAATTAAACCTTGGGTGAGGGAATGAAAAATGACATCACCTGCATATTTCTGACACCCACACTGACACACAGGGCTGATAAACACAGCAAATTCCAACTTGGTGAAGTGGGACAGTTAAGAGTAGATTTAAAGGGACAATTTGTCAAACATGCTATTTTAGAGGGGGAAAAAGAGAATAAAACATTTTGGCTGTGTTGTATGTTTGATGCTCATCCAAAATGATTTTGCCTGGCTCCTGGAATAGGAACGTGCTTGCCTTAGAGGTGATAATTCTTCCCATCCTTTGCTTATTACTTTCTTTTTCTCCCACAATATCAAGCTCCTCAAAGAAAAAAACAAAACAAAACAAACAACAAAAACCACCACTTTGAATAAGTTGACTTACCTCACCTTCAAGACACTTACGTAAATGGAAGGATTAGAGGTACACAGAGAAATTAAGGACTTGAATAGGAAGGACAGGAAGACAGGCATTGATTTATTTTGTATGTGCCAGATCACATAATCTGAGATGATCTCAAGTTTGTGTTGTGCTCGTGTTTTTCACTACAGCCCAATGATCTTCCTCGAGAAGGTGAGGATAAATCTCCCTTGGAGACACACAGGATTTTAGAAAGCAATTACTCAGCCAACAAGTCAGGAATTCCTTGCTTGCCTTAGAATCCAAACCAACAGAAGAATTTAGGAACCTTAGACAATGTGTCTAAGCCTCTAATATGGGGTTTATCAGCATCTGGCTTTTACTGAGTGTGCACAGACTGACTATCAGGGACAGAAGGTGGGCACAGGGTAGCAGCTCTATGCTAACACTCTACAGTTAAGGTAAATCTAGCATGGGACATCCATGAATTGTGCTGGCAATGCTGAGCAGCAAGATACCTGTGTGGATGCCTGGATGGTCAGACCTTTTCCAGCTCTGTGGTCACTGCCAGTGAGGAAGAACAGACAGCAAGGAGTGCCCAAAGCAGCACACACGCACTTGAAAATCTCAGTTCTCATTTTAAAAGAGAGAAGGGATTAAAAATAATAATAATTACAGATAAAATGTAGTTTGTTCAGGAAGCACTGGTTTCCAAAATTAGAATAGGCTTCTTCTACTGCAGCAAAAGCCCACTACAATAATAAAAATAAAATAAACTCCCTGGCTGCTGATCAAAGCAGAGTCGCGAGTCGAGCATGGTGTGAGCATCTGCCCTGCAAACCTCTCCAAGCTCCTTGCTTAGGAATCCCATCCAGCCTGGCTGGCTGACAGCACCCCAAGGGCAACCCCTCACCCCATGCGCCTCACACAGTCCTGCCCAAGCCCCCCCTGGTGCCCAGCACACATGGCTGGGTTTCCCCAGGCTGGGCAGGGCTCACTGCTTCTCGCTGTCCCCAACCCTCTTGCTGATAAGGATCAGGCACAAAGTGCATTTGCAGCACCATATCCATGGTTATAGCCATAGAAAAGCAATTTTCCCCTCAGGAGGCGAGTCCTCTGAGCTCCTTTGCACAGCAACCTCACTGAGCAGCTCCAGAAGCACAAGGTTACTGCACTTGCTTAATATGCAAACCAACACTGTGTATTTTCATACTTAATATGCAGATCTAATTGCTTGCCTGCATTTTGATTACCTTCTCTTCCTGGAATTTGCTCTTGTGTGGCTAATCCTAGTGAACTTCAAAGCATGAACTCGGTGGCTTTTATTTTTTTTATTTCTGCAGTTTATGTCTGAGGCCAATGTCAAAACTCTTTGTAAGGAGCGAGACTTATTTTTTTAGTTTAGAAAAAAAACCTGAAGTCCCTTAGCAGTCAGTCGTCCTCTTTTTTTAACCTCAGGACCTTTACTTTTACTGAGCTGGAAGGTTAGCCATTTGGTCTGGCCATAATTAGCACTTCCATGTTTAGTCTCCTGCTAGTAGCATCCTCAGTCCTGCCTACCTAATATTAGCTTCAAGAATGGCTCATATGTAATTCCTTTAAGAGAAAGGCTATTCTTCATTTCTGAGAGTAAATGCAAAGTGATTTGTCTAAGTACTTCTGTCTCAAACTGCTAAACCCAGCCCACACAAATGCATTTCCCTGTAAGTGCCCCCACTTCCCACACTCTCCCTCACTTTTCACATGTTTTCCCATTATCCACCTCACCAGCAATAAAATGCAATAAATTTGTTTGCCTCTTTTGATGTGGTGTCTACTTTAAATGTCACCTTGTTTAAAGATTAAAAAAAAAAAAAAAAAAAAAATAGCCACAGAACAAACTAATCTCCCTTTCCAAATATAAAATAAAAGCTGTCTTATTTTTAGGCTTTGCAGCAGCTCATGTGTCATTTTCATCATTTCTTTCTCTCTCGATGACTGAGAAGCAGTGAGAGGAGGCGAGAAAAAACTTTTTTTTTGTTCCCCCTGGAAAATACATATTCAGAGCTTTCCCTAACCTGATTTCTTTCTGTATTAAATCATCCACAGCCAAAGCTAAAATGAGCCTCTATAACCTGACATATTGTCAACTTTTTGTAGAATGTGTTTTGGTGATTACACTAATATAAGAGCATCAGCAACGTGATACATGGAGGCTGTAATTTTTAATGTTGTAAATCATTAGATTTGCAGCACATGGCAGCAAACTAAGGGAAGCAGAGCTTCCAGGGATGATTGAGAGCAGGATGTGAAGCAGGGCAATTTGGTTAGAAATGAACCATCCCTTTACCCCAAGAGCAAAGGAGAATAAGTAGTGCAAGAATCAATTTTAGGCAATACTGGGCCCGTTCAGTGTCTTGCATGAGTCACGCAGGACCTAACTGCTGTTCAGCTGAACCAACAATGAGTTGTTCCAGCAATTACACGGACAGTAGATCCAGACATTAACTCTTTCAATTTCTTGAACCCCTCATGAATAAGAGGAGATTTTTTTTTCCCCTTATAGTTTTTATCCAATACTTTTCAATAGGCAGATACCAACACCAGATGAGCTTTGAGCTTCTACTCTTGAGACTTAATTTCCCCAAAATGGCAAATAATACCTTTACAGACAGCAGCATTTCTGGCAGATATCAGCACAGTGAACACAGGTGGTAATTCATTCTGATGGCTGTATGTCTCTTCAGATGAGGTTTTGTTAGCCAGTGCAGTATGATAGTAGAAACCTCTAGCTGGGCTGCACAATTACAAGCACAGCGTTCTGTGCCTTAAATATGTGACTTTTAGCTTAAACTGACAGGAAAAAAGTGAATGTTTAGTTCATAATACCGCAACTGCTTTGTATCAGAAAGCCTTTTTTTTGTGGAAATATTATGAGCTGAATTTTTCTAAATGTATTGCTGCCCTAGGAGAAGAAAGCATGAATATGTCCAATGAAATCCAGCCCTTGAAATCCATTCTTCTATCCTCTCAGCTGTGGCAAAGAAGGTTATTCAGGCAACCTGCAAGCTGATGTACATTACAGTGATGTTATTTGTACTTTGGTTGTTGAATAGAGGTTCCAAGCATAACAAGTGAGTGCAGCTGCCAATGGCCTGGCTGTGCTGTGCCTGTGGGTTTGCTCCTCAACAGCAGCTTGAGATCTGGCACGTGGAAGTGGTGAAGCTGCTTTGCCCTGAGTTTTGTGTGTGTCTCCTCCTTCTTAATCCTAGCATCAAGCCTATTTGCTTGCCATGGTAGTTATACCAGATATTTGCTGTCTAAACCATAACACTATCTCCTGTTTCTGCCTTACTCTTACTCCCCAGAATGCAGCCTGAGCTGTCCCCAGGCTTCTTGCTTGAACCTTTGTCCCAGCTCACCATCAGCCACACACAACCCTGATCCCTTTGTGTGGGACATACATGACTACCTGTCAAAATCCTGCTCTGAAAAATAGGACTTTTTCTGTTTCTCTCAAAGACTGCCAATGTCTCTGGTGGAGGAGCTGGAATAAATATTTATTCTTTCAGCACGCAGCTATCAATTAGCACAGGCGCTTCATTTGAATGTTTCAAAGTCTAATAGATCTATTAATAGTAAAGAGTCAAGGCACCTAATTTCTGGGTACTCTAAAATTCAATTTCAATTCTATGTGACTGTCCTGGATTTCCATTGAAAATTATCCTGCATATATTTCTGCTAAACTGTGTTTCTTTATCCTGATGTTATCAAGTCTGGTGCATATTTTTTTCAATGGATAATCTGTATAAAATAGGGAATGTGATCATGCCTCAAGGTCTGCAGCAGACTGTCCTTATGACTGGTGTGACATCTAGAACAACTGAGGAAATTATCACTCCACCGAAATAAAACCACCAAACCCCACAACAATTTCCTGAGATAGAAAAGAAGAGAGAATCTAAAGTGAGAAGTCTTCTGCAGGACTCCAGTACTGGATACCTAGGAGACACAATTTTCCTTTAAGGACTGCAATTAACTTCTAAGTTTGTCAGGTCTTGTAAGGGTTTTACTCTACCATGTTCATCAGCCACAGTTGGTTGAGGCCCTGAAGCACAGGACAGCACAGAAACTACATTTAACTGGTTTTTACTCACAGCAAGAGCATTAGCACAGGAGTAGATGCCCTACATACCTTTTCTTCACATACTGCAGGAGGTAGTTTTCTTTCATTTAAGAAAATGTAGCTGGATAGATGGTGATGACTAATAACATGCCCATTATAATAGTACCCAGTCCCTTTAGAAGACTTCAGGTGCAATGTAACATTGCCTTTCAGTTGCATTTTCCTTTAAGAATCACTATCTACCTATCCTCTTATAGAAAGTCTCATCACAGTTAGAAATTTCTGTTGTCATTCATTAGCACTTAGAATAATGTTAATGGTAATTGGACAGAGCAAAGACACATCCTGTTTTTAGAATGGTAACTCTTCCTATGTGCATTACCATTCTTCTCAGATATATATACTATGGATCTTGTACACTGTATCTTGTAAAAATAAAAAAAAAGAGAGAAAAAATTAGAGAAAACACTACATTTCTGAAGACTAGAATAAAGATTTAACAGACTATCTTAAAAAATATAACATTTAAAGTGAGAAATGCTGAGAGTGAACAAATTCTTTGGTAAATTTTTGCATCCATGCATTATCATATTCACTCACTCATCACAGACTGGATTCGTTCCTCTACTGTGCACTGTTCTGGACATAATGCCACAGAAACTGATAAAGATAAATGGTGATAAAGGAGCAGAAGCAAAGATGGAAAAACTATGAAGGATGAGGTTTTTACATCCAAAATAGGGACCTGACTTTTAAAGATAACTATACCAAATATAGATCAATAAAGGAGTAAATTAGATTTGAATTAGGCCCTGGAATGAATCTGTGGGACTTTGTTCCAATGTAGCCAATTCCATGCCAGCCCGAGGAAGCTGGAATAGGCAGGCTGTGTGAATAAGAATCTCCAAGTCAAACCAAGGGCATCAGCTGCCCTGTATTGCCCTGTTTCTTTAGCCACAAAACCAGTACACAGGAAAAAGTGCACCCAAATCCTCTGGAAAATCAGAAATCCAGATGAACCACAGGGATTATGGGACCAGGACCATCCAAAAAAAACCTGAAGTGTGGAATGAACTCCCCAAGGACAAGATCTCAGCAAACCAAGAACCAGGGCCATGTCAGGACTAAACTCAACTACTTGTGCTAAGACTATAGAAGAGTGCTTTGCTGTAACTGTGAAAATCCAAATTGCTCTGTTTTATTGTATAAACTCTTTTTTTTTTTCTTTCAGGTGGTATTCAGGAACTATACACCCCTGAAATAGATGAGTATGATTCATTCATCCTGAAACTTCTCTACACTCAGCTTTCCCTTATAAATAATAACTCATTCCTCTGATCAAACAGTAACATTTGGAGCACACCAGAAATCCACACTTCTTGGGCAGTAACTCATGCCTTGGTAAATCTCCTACCCATGCTAAGAAACCATTCAGAAGCATAACTGCCTAAACAAACAGACTAAAAAGAATTTATTATTTTTTAATATAGTTTCATGTTCTTGTATTTAGCCATTTTTCAAGTAAAATATCTCTCTACAATAATTAAACAGTAATTTCAAGTGTATAGGAGGGACAGTGCAAAGGTCAGTCTTCCTAATGATTTTGATTTATTATTAATGTGAAAAATATAATACATTTATTGTAGAGAGACTAAAAAAATAGCACATATATACATATATATATACACGTGTCAAATATATTTTTAAAAATGTTTACAAAGGGAAGACTAGGAAAGGCAGAATTCTAAGCTTGTGCAAAGATAGAATTTTGGAATAGGAATATTTTTAAGCTTTTCTCTTTTTAAAGACAAAAGTCCATGATATAAAGACTCTCCAGTAATGGTGCTTCTTTAAATACTTCATCTATATCACAATCTTCACAAACAGAAAAAAAAGAATAACGCAAAAGACACTGCTGACCAGAAAAGACATTTCCATAAATTTTATATATTCCTCCACCCGGGACTTCCATTTCTGTCATGCAGTCAACTTTCTCTTGATATGGAAAGATGGAAGGCAAAACAACATTTCTTAAAAATACTTTCTTTGTTACAGTTCCAAATAACATTTAGTTTGGAGTTAGACAAGACTTTTCAATAAGAAGTTTCAAAAGCAGATATTTTTCACAAAATACCCCAGAGGACTGCTATATTTTTAGTATCTGCAGAGGCATCTCCAGGGCAGGTGCTCTTTATTCTTTTTCTCTCAGTTTCCTGACCTCTTGATTGGGAGAGTAATTTCTAGCCATCAGGATGTTTTTAATGAGAAACATTTAAAACATAGTTCCTGTGAGAAAAATTAGGGTTTTTGGAAAAACACACAGTGATATCATATTGAAAACTAAGCCTTTATAAGGACTCTGTTCTTCCAATTCATTAGACATCTCTATTCACAAGTCCTAAAGAATGATAATTACCCCGACACACAATTTGAGTTGAAAATTGAAAATATAAGCTTTAAATTAGGATCACAGTACAGGAAAGGCTTAGTAATAAACAGAGAGTTTATAACAAAAAGTCTTTATAATAAGAGTTATAAAAGAAATGAAATATTTCAGCAGAATTTTCAATAGTATTTTGTCCCAAAGTTTCCTGTAAAGAACACACAACTGATTTTATCTCCATGGACCACTAATGTTAACCACTGTTGATACCTTATACCAATTATATCCAAACCTCCCAGACTGCCTAAAAATATCAGTCCTATAACTTGATGTCAGCTAACTAATTACATCCATAGAAACAGTTTTCTGTTTATTTCTTTTGCCTTTTTCATCTCCATTTTTATCCCTCTTAACCAGCAGTTTGGGTCCAGAAAGAATAAGGACCCTCTCTAAAAACTGTACATGTAATTTCTGAGCTATGAACAGTATACATAACTGCATTTTTTTCCCCCCTGTATGGAGAGTCTGGACCCCACTTGCAACAATTTGATTCCAAAGCCCTTCTACTTTTTTCTCCGGGTGGGCACTGAGAAATAGACTTTGATGCCATTGCTCCACAGTGACTGAAGTGTACAATTCACCAACCTAAGTTAAGTTTTGAGGGCAAATTGCACACCTAGCCTCATGGCTTTCCATGAGAATGAGACTATTTATCTTTTCTTTTTAAACTTGCCAGAATATTTATTTCTATTTTTTAATGACCTTGTAATGGGCCCAGCATACTCTGTTTCACATATTGAAGAGCAATGGCAAAATTAGTCCACTGATGCACACCATGTCTGATGCCAGAGCAGTTAGATTAACATTTTCTGAGAGTATTAAATGCACCCATGGGCACAGTTGTACACATACGTCCAAGTTATTAACATAAATAAGAAAAAAGTTATTGTAACAGTTGACCTGACCTGTGATCTAATTATCTGCTGGCAAGTCTCACCATATATCAAATAACTTGCTTTTATTCTTTAACAAAAGTGTTGCTTGACAGAGGAGCAGTGATAAAATATTGGAAGAGAAGTAACTAAAAATTCTCTGGCTTTACAAGAAGTAAAAATTTTGCTATTTTACAAAAAGAGAGTTAAAAAATATATAGCCTGGGAGAAAAAAACCCAAACCACCATGATCTTGATATATGCCATTTAAAATTCATTTGTTTCCTCACACTTTCCCTCATAAATCAAAGCTGAATACAGAGATCCCAGGGATGAGGAGCAGGTGGTAAAACAGCGTAAAAATCTCCTTTCTATACCTCCACAGAGAACTAATTTCATGTTGAAAAGAATGGGTCATTTTTACTGCTAGTTTAGCCACATGGCTCCCAGGTACCAATTTTGTAGAGTATTATCCGTTTTTACTGTGGGTCATTTGTTTCCTCTGCAAACCTCCTTGAGACCTGCAGAACTGATACGCATGGATGTTTCCAGCTATGCTTTTGAGCATATAATGATGATTGGACTGGTTATCTTCCTTTTAATCTGTACAAGACGTGACAGAGAATGCAGAAGTTTTTATCCTCTGTAACATAAAATAATTCTCCAATCCCAGCACCTAAAAGAGACAGGCACTGATACCCTGTAAATCGTCCATTTCCCATATTCCTCTAGGCCAACTGGAACTGCTAAAACCAAACCCACCAGACACAGGTAGATCAGAAATAGATGTGCATAGTTGGAGAGTTTCTATGGAAAAGCTGACAGCTTGGATTCATTTGAGAAATAAGAGCCTTGTGCTTGAACAGAAAACACTCTTTGCCTTATTAACCTCCATACTAGCTTCTGTCCCAATTACATAAAATCATTTGGTTGTCCTAATTTTTTAGTATCCGCTCTAAATCTCGAGGCACACATGTCCCAAGTCTCTGTCCCTAAGTACTTCCTATCAAAAACTTAATGACACCAAGACTAGCAAGTCCTATACCCCTGAGAGCCAAGAGATGAAACTTGGATGTCACCGAGTCATGGGTGACACTGAGACCCTGCACTAAGCAGCAACACAAGAGCCCTCATGCCATCACCACACAAGTCCCTTGGGGACAGTCCAAACCACAGATCTCAGCTGCACTAAGACTTCCAGTTTTCCTACATTTCTATCTATGTGTGCAAGCATATATGTAAAAGGCAGGGCTGTGCAATCCTGGGACCGAGGGCAGGTTAAACCCTTCTTGGACAGGGAAGGCAGTGTTCAATCCTCAGACATGGGGAGGGAAAAACATCACCACAAAAACAAACCCAAGAGACAGCAAAGCGAAGCAGTGCAGGGCTGTGCAAGGCTGAGCAAGCATTCTTTTTCCATGATCAGTGTGTTCAATCACACAGCACTGGAGAATTAAATAGTATTCAGTAGGCTGAGTGCACTGAATAGAAATTCATATCAAGTTCATTCTATGGTATCAGACATGGTATGTCACCATGAAAGGAAATGTATTTGAGCTACATGAAGGCTGATGCCCTATGTTTTTTAATAAAGTTGAGGACAGATTACAAACCTTTGCTTTCAGCCCCAGCAGTGGATGGAAGCTATTTCCTTTGACATACTGAATAATTTGCCTTTTTTGAAGTTACAATAAGATAATGTAAAAAGCTTTGAATACGACATAATATGAAGTGGTAAGGTGTTAAACGATAAAATATAGCATTGAAAGAAAATGCTGTTGGATGTAAAACAGATAGGGCACCAGGGCAAAAGAGACCAGCAGAATAAAATCCAAAATGCCCATGTGGTACCAGTCAAAAAAGGAAGAGTAGACTGACGTTTACTCCTCTAATTACGATTTCTTGGAAAGTTTTAACATTTTAGCTTGGTATTCCTGGTTCCTATATATGCTCTTGAGGGGGAAAAAAAAAAGCAAACCTTTCCAGAGCTACTAAATCAAGATCTACTTTCTCCTGACCACACTCCTCAGCCACCAGGTCTCCTCCCCTCACCATGGCCCAGCCTGAGGCCAAGCTGGCCCAGGCACAGGACAGTGACACATTTCCCTCCTCAAGTGCAGTCAGCAGCCAGGAGCAATGCTGCATGGGTTCACTTGAGTGGGAAGGGCAGGATCCCTTCTACTAATGCCTTGAGGCTCCAAGTATTTTGAGACATTAGGTATGAGTTATTTCCAGTCTATCTGAAGCACACAAAGCTGAGGCACAGCTCCCTTTTTGGGGCATCTGCTTTGGGGTTTTCCTTTTCCACTATTGCACATGCTTTAATTTAGTTTCTTAATTTCAGCCACTGTTGATGCTCTCTTCTTAAGAGAGCTTTTGAATACTGCAGAGAAAGTCTTTGCAGAAGCAGCTTTCAGAAAGCTGTTTAAAGATCTTTATCTCCCTGCCCTGGCATCCTCCCACCACAAAGCTTTCCAAACACAAATATGTGCATTTTTATGATGTCTCAGAAGAGGCATGTCAGCCTTCAGGGCTGGTTCCTCACAGTTTGAGGAGGCTGTACGGCAGATGTAGGGAACTAAATCAAGACAGTTGATTCCTCTATAGTGTCATGACTGTAAAATCCTCCACGAGGAACAATGTGGAAAGCAGTTGTATTTGTGCATTCATCATGCATGCTATGACAAATGACAGTTTTATGGTTAAATGCACTTGAAGGGAAGGTTAAGGTTCATCTCTCTCCTCTGCCCTAGACTTCATATATCACCTCAGGTAAAACTAGGAGTCAAATAACACCTTAAACAGCAGATTTACTTTCCCTTGCCTTGTATTTTCAAGTGTGCAGTAGCAATTCTTCCCAACCCTGTCTCTTCAGATTAAGCACGTACGCCTGGAGGTTGTTTGGGGCTTCGAGCAAGGGAAGCCTCAAGTCAGGCATGGACCATGAAAGCTATAGGGAAAGCAAAACCAACAGCACATAAAGCAGGAAATAAATGAGCTCAGTCCCAGCTCCAGTGAAGACAGTGTTATGCTGTCCCTTTCTGATGCTGAGCCCTTCCCCTGAGTCAGCTCTCAGCTGCTGAGTGCTCCTACCAGAAATCAGGCCTTTATGCTTTTTCAGAGTTCTATCAGAACTAAGATTTAATTAAGGCATTGACAGATCCTATGGAATTAGACAGATAACAGACAGATTTTATTTTCTTGTTTAAATATGTGAGTTTCAAAATATTCATCAATCTGTGAGGAGTAAGTACACATATTCTGTGTATGGAATGAGGAATGCAATGGCCAGAACATTTGTTAAGGTTAAATTAACCGAAACAGAAACATAATTAAACTAAAATGTTTATGTCATTCTTGAAATAAACCCAAAGGTAAGATTGTTTTATGAAACTTATGAACTTCTACGAAAATCAGAAGACAATGGAAAGATGGGGATTTTTGCCAGCTTACCATTTAGCACTGTGAGAACCTCTCTGTGTCTCTTCTCCATCATCTTTGCATGTTATGAAGAAATTTATTTCTTAGTTGCAAAGGTTCATCAGTTCCTTATTCAGTCACGTTTATATACACCTCAAAAAACCAAAGAGCTGTGTACATTAGGTACATGAAGAATTTCTGGGAACAGTGACCTTTCTTGGGGCTGCACATTTCTCAATGGATAAAATAAATTCTCTATTTAAGTCAGTGGGGTTTTTTTCCAGCATGGAGAAAGATAAGGCAGATGCTGGATAATGATTACAGAGAGGCTGGGCTCCAGTAACATTGTGGAAATGATGGAAGCTGCAGAATGCAAAAACATTGCACATGATTTGTAGGTTATTAAAAGAGAAGTTTTGCAGAGTTTTGTACCTTTAGCTCTGTGTACTAAAAGAAAGGATTTATTTAATAGGCTGCTTGGTATACTTTAAATGGACAGCATTGTACCTTGAAAGTACTATCCTTGTCTACTTAAACAGATTGAAACTATGCTCTCTTCCTTGTAGCTCCCATCCTGGAGAGATGTTTGAGAGGCCTTGTGTGTTCATTCTGCATGCACAACTGTCAGGCAGATTTTGCTGCTTTACTTCCAACAGTTAACCAAATACCACATTTCTCCACCAGTAATATTATGAGCATATTGAAGAGGAATCAGAGACACAAAAATCACACTCCAGGAAAGCATAGCAGTGTCTTCAACTAACAGTACTGACCACAAGAATAATAATAGAATGTGTGTAAGATGGAGGTATAAAAGAGAAATGTATTTGCTTGAAGAGATTGTAAGAGACCATGTGGGCATTGATTATCCATGTCATAAACAGCTTAGGGGAGGAGAGAGTCCTGAGTCAGTGTTTACCATGTTTATTTCTCTGCTGAATTCCCTTAGTAGTGTAATAATAATAAAAAAATCCTAAGTGGCTCATAACCTTCAATTTCTCCTTCTTTCCTTTTGTTTGGTTTTAGTTTTTTTCCTATTTTTTCTCTTTTTATTCTTTACTTTCTGTTTATTCTTTATATGTGGTTTTTAATCCTCTCTTATGCTTTCATTTCTCCAATCCCCCCCTTGTACATTTATTTTCTTGTTGGCAGTTCTCTTATTCCCTTTCCCAATATATTTATTTTTCCAGGTATTTTCCCCTCTCCTGGGTTTCTTCAGAGGTGCTGGAGATGTAGACAGTGCTGCTAAAGCTCAGGGCTGAGCTGCTCATTGCTAGGGACAGGTGAAAAAGGCCGGAGAGAGCAGGAACAGCTGCCTGAAGTCTCAGCCTGTCACCTGCTCCATATCACCTGTTTTTGCAGGAGAATGCCCTGGGGAGAGGAGGAGTGGAGAATTCACTGGGCAAGGGGGGAAGATGTGAGAAGCCCACACTGCGGTCCAGACCTAAATCCAAAAGCTTTTCACAGACGTAAATTTTAACTACCCAGAAGTGGTCTCCTGGTAAAACGAGGCAGTAGTTGCCAGGTTTGGAAATTTGGAGCATTTGGAACATTTTTTCAGACATGCTGCTCTTCAGGCTAATTATTTCACATTTTTCATCCAGAGATGAAGGTCATTTGATGCATTGAGCTATCATCCAGGGGCTTGGGGGTTTTGGAGTGACAATTGCCCATTACGAATATCAGCTGTGATTCTTCCCAATTATGCTAAGAGATGTTAAGCTCTAAAGAGACCTAAAAAAACAAAACTTGCCAGATTTGTAGGGGATTGTATCATTCAGAGGCTCTGATGGGCACCAGTTGGATTCAGTCATCATGCAGTGATGCTCCCATGATCCAGGATTAATCAGCCAGAGCTCAGCCCCTAAAAAACCCCTGCAAAGCAGAAATTGCCAACGAATTTCTCTTTCAGCCCTTCAGCTCATCAGTATCTCTGAGGCTTTAACACTTATCCTGCTTTAATGAAAATGCAAAACTATTAATAGAAATCTTCACATGGAAATCCTTTGTACTGATTCAAGTTCCTAATCCAATAGGTTTATGGAGTCTTGAGAGGAGCAGGAATATCTTGATCAAAATCTTGTATTTTTCAGACTGGAAAAGATGCAAAATGTAGGAAAACATTTATTCATTGAGGCCAATAAAAGAGCAAAAAAAATAGTATTTCATTGACCTTCAACGCTTTCAGAAAAGACATTCCTATGGCCAGAGACAAGGAGTGCAAATGTGACTGTATTTATACAGGTCTTGGTGTCAAAAGCCATCAGTGTGCTCCAGATGTCCCTCAGACCAGAAGATCCCTGTGTCACCTTCCATTGGTTGCTCACAGGTCTATGGTGACATGTTTTTATAGCAATGGATGGAGAAAAATATTCAGTATGTAATTTACTAATCTGCAGTGAAATGGTTAATTTTCTTGAGTTTCACTGCACATTCATTATGAGGCAATTTGACTGGAAATTTAATAGGATTATTTTGACTGGCTGAGGTTAGTGGCATTACCTGTTTGGCTTTTATAAAATCACCATAATTTAGCAATGTTTATCTAAGTCACCATAAAAGTACAGAAATTGATAGTAAAATTACAGACAGCTGGGTACCAGAGGAAATGAAACAAATTAAACCAAACCCATACTCTTAGGAAAACACAAATGCCAAATTAAGTATGTTAGGCTAACGGTTTAAATGTTCCAATTTAACACTAATAAAGGTATTTTAGACCCAAGTCTTGCATACTTTTATACTGTAGGAGCATGCAGAGGAAAACATCTGTGGAGAGGCAGAGAGCCTGGGCCCAACAGGGATACCAAGGGAATAAACAGCTTGGACCCCTGCATCATTCCATACTCATTTCACATATTCCTAATAATTTTTGACTGGAATAAAGTATAAAGGCACAATTTTTGCCCTGAAGAATTGCTAAGGGACAGCATTTATAATGGAAAAGCATATAGAGCAACCAATGGTTTTGGTGGTTTTTAAGGCTTTGTTGAATAAAGAAGCAACACCAGGACATTAGGCAACTGGAAGATTTTGGGTTCAGATGAGCCTGAAAAGAGACACTGAAATGGTGCCACAGCCAGTGCACAAGCAGCAGTGGCCCAGAGCTGCCACTTTCTTTCCACAGCACATATGCTGTGTGAGAGGCTGAAACCAGCAACATGAGAGCAGGGGAGGGGACACTGGGAAAGGTAACTCAGCCCAAGTAGCATTTAAAGGGGGTGAAGGTGGCATATAATCATATTAATAAGATGTGTCTTGTTTTTATTGGCTCTGACTATCTTGACTGTCATTGTCTCATGGCAAATATAGGCCTGATAATTGTAATATTTCCAACTGGTTTCTGGTTTACACAGAGAGTTAGAGGCTATCTAACTCAAAGGTTTGTACCACTGACTCACAGCTGCATCTCTGTTTGAAAGGATGATTCAGAAAAACTTTTCATGACAAAGTAATTATTTAGATGTAGATGCCATCTAAAGTTTTTACTTATTATTTGTCCCTTCATTTCCTTTGGATATTGGCAAGCCAGTTGAATAGAATACTTACAGGTTTTACATAGTGGTACCACTTTGTGAATTTTTTCAATGGCTGCTGCAGACAATGTTTAATGCATATAAATCTTACATTCCCACAAGCAGAATCAAAAGAAAAGGAAATTTCTTTTCAATGTTTGAGAGCTTTGTTTCACAGTACAGTACACATGTGCAGTATGTGGCCAGAAAATTAAAGTCAAAGAAATATAAAGAGAATTGTTACATGGCATATATCAAAAGATGTCAAGAGTTGTTCCAAAAAGCAAAATAACTGAATATGACTATCACCCACAAAGAATGATGATGCTATAACTTTCACATAAAATGTACTTCCCGAGGATCCTTGACTCTTCTTGTCACATGTAAATACCTTTTTCTGTATTTTCATGTAGCTATTACATTCATTGTTCAGCTCTTGCTGTTTACACCTAAAAGGGGTACCTGAGATTTTATGTATTAAAAGATCTATGTGGATCTGTGCTACTAAGGAAGGCTTACTCTGATGGGTAACACCAGAGTACACGCTAGCCAGCACTGGAGAGGCAACATTTCATAGTGCATTTGTTTCAAAGTGAAAAGAGTAAAGAAAAAGGCCTCAATTTATAGCTTTGGAAAACTTCATGTGTTTCTTTAGAGGGTGGAGAAACAAATAGAAAGAGAAAAGGAAAACAAGGAAGGGAAGCTGATAAATAAAGGTGCTTCATACAGACTCCTACAATGATTATCAGTGTGGGAAACCATTCCAGTCTTCCCCTTTGTGCAAACAGTTTCACAGACATCAGTAGAGTTGGTCACTCAAGTTATATTGATGAAGAATCTTTGACTATAAGCAACCTTTGATTCAGAGCTATAGGAGTCCAGGCCTCCTGAGGACTTTTAACAGAGTTACAACAGTGAGAAAGTTGTATGTATTGACTTGCTGGGGGAAAAAAAGCAAACAAATCCACATATTTATATTGCTGCATAAATATTAATAAAAATATGATCAACCCCAGAGCTCCAACACATGGAGAATTCCTAGGGTGCAATACCACAAGAAAAAGAACAGTCATACCTTAATGTAGGGACATTTTCTATTTCCTATCACAGGACTGTACATTCAGGGCTCATATGATTGCTGAACTGCTAGAGACCAAGATGAACTTTTCCTTATTTAGGCTAAATTGAAGAAAAATATTTTAAAATCAGGCTAAATTTAAGATTAAGGAAAGAATTTTATTTCTTGCAACTAATTCTTTTAGTAACTATCAAGAGATTTTATATATGCCATGATTTTGAAGAAGGAATAGAAATACAGTCCTGTGCCTAGACTTCTTCATGGGAAGGTATTGTCCATCTGCTGTCAAGTAGTCTGGAGCTGGGTCTATGGTACTTTTCTTCCAATCTGGAAGAGCATCTTTCTCTTTTCTCTTTCTGCTGAAATTTGAGCAGCAAGAAGAAGGAAGGGCAAGCCAGGAAAGTTCATGTCATGAAGAGAGACACTCATTACAAGTGCAAATGTGTTCTGGGAGAGAAGAAATTCCCCTTGACCAGACAAAAGGATAATGGAAAGTACAGAGAGTGAAATGCAAAGCCACGAAAGAAGGAACCTATGTTCATATGCCCTTGTACTACTGTAAATCCCCGTGTTCTGGTTTCCATCAGCAAGCAGGACGTGCAAACCAGGCCCCTTTCAGATAAGTTAAAATGAAAGTGTGCTCCAGTTGCTCGCCACAGGACCAGGCTAGAACTTGAACAAAGCAAAATCTCCTAAAATGTGCACAGAGTGGATTTTAACCACCACCTGCATGCCAACCCCAATCCTCTTCAGATCTGCTCCTTTGGGCTGTACTCATGTGCTAACATCAGCATAGTCCCAGAGACCAGAACTTCTTGGGATATAGGAATGGGAGGACACCCAAGGTCGACAGTCTGGGACTTTGCTGACTAAGAAACATGAAAGGGTAATGTTTAGTGAAGCATCAAAATAACAACACAAAGACTTGATCCCTCTTCAGCCACTGGAAAAGAATAAAATGTAGTAAAGGAACTGGAGTGGAAGAAAAGAGCTGGTGACCTGGCACAAAGGTGAAGAGGGGGCTGAAGGAGAAAGGCTGGAACAAAAAAGAACTCAGACATTGTAGCTTGAAACTTGTGCTTATGCTTTATGTCATAGTAAGTTTTTTATCAAATATTTGCTTTGATGCCAAAGCCAAATATCTCCCTACAAAACCTCTTGCCCTGTAATGAGATCTGTTTAAAGTGGTTTTGAAATAATGCTGGAAATGCTTGAAGTTTCTCTGTGACCAAATTAAAGCTTAGGGAGCTAGACTCATAGTCTATTAGAATTCTGTTTAGCATGCACATTTTATCACAGATGTTTTAATAAAAGGGGTTTCCGTGTCATTATCTAATGACTTGCTTATCCCATCATGATAGGTCCCAGGTTTGTGACATGCTCCTGAGAGTTAAGCAGAAAATAAATAAACAAACCGATTCTTACCTGCTGCCCTTCCAGTTTGAGTTGAAAGCAGTAAAGAGTCTCAAGGAGGTATCTGATTTGATTTACATTGCTGAGAAAGTAAATCCTATGAGAGAGAAAACTAAAAAACATACTACTTTCTTTTCATTAAGCCAATGTTATTCCATGTTGGATGAGAATATACTGTGCTGTATCTTCAATTTGACTGCATTCTTCAGGTTCTCCGCACCCAGATATTTTCATCCAAGGCCCTGAAAGTGGTTACAAGTCCACAAAAGTTGGCGTGTCGTGCCTGAATATTACCTGACTGAGCAATAGGGTAATGGGATGCTTTCCCCATGTCATATCTCAGAATAAGGACACCAATTAACTTACAAGCATCAGCTGAGAAGGAATAAAGCAGAACAGAAATAAAGCAGAATACGAATAAAGTCAGACAACACCCAACCAGAGACCCACAGGGGAGGACATGCAGCACAAAACACATCAGGAGGACAGCAGTGTTTGAGATATTTAGCTCAGCAAGGAGTAAAGTTAAAGTTTTCAAGAAAATGGATGGAGATAAACTGAAACTGAAGAGTAGATTCTTCTGTCTTCAGCATCCAGTAATTTGTACCAGATGCTGGAGAGCTGCTTTGGTCTCTATGGATTCCAGGAGACCCCCAATTCAGGCCACGACCTACTGGAAAAGGCAGAGGTCAGCCTGCCTGGCCCCAGCAGACTGTGGCTGATCCCAGACTGCAGTGCTACGCTGCCAGCTGGATGACTGAGGTTGGAGCAGTGGGATTTGGCACACATTAGGACCCCAGGGAGTAACACTGCCATGGTTTACTGTCTGATGACAGCTCCATCCGTCACATCCCATCAGTCTGTTATTGCCTGGAGGTGTCAGTGCAATGAAGGCAGTAAAAAAGAATGCCATGGTACCTTAGTCTCTGCATTACTGCTGCTGGTAGTAAAAATGGAGAAGATTTCTTTATGGAATCAAGGTATTTTCTGAAAGATTCTGAAAAATCAAGAGTTCTGCTTACAAGAGCAACTGAATTCACGTATTGTTCCCATGACCAATCTTTACAGCCTCCCAAACAGGCAGGTTTCTAGCAAGGACTGGATAAGAATTTGCTTAGTCAGATTTCAAAACTTTTTTTTCGTGTACTTTCATGCCAGCAGACACTCTTTTTCACTCCCTCCCCTTTTCCCACACAATCTATCTTTGTGATCTCTAATCTACCCAATATATCTTTGCACCCCACAGTCCCAGCTATTGTGCTTGAGACCTTGCTGCACCTAAACTGGTGTAAGTTTAGGAATGAGAGCCACTGGTTTTCTGAATAGCAATCAGAAAGGCTCTCCTCTTCCAATGGGGATTCTTGATGGCAGACCCTCACTGCAGGACATCTGAATGTGTCTGTATCTAAATCAAAACCCAGGCTTAATTATGTTATGTCACAATATTGTAACATGTGGAAAGAAATAACACATAAAATATTATACAAACAATATAAAGAAAAAGAGAAACTTACCAAAAACATGGCAGTAACATTTATGCAACTCATCATCCCAACACTGTATGAATGCTGTGCCCACAGAATCTTAAAAAAATAAGAAAATAATATAATTTCTGTTTGTTCACCAAACAGTTTAGATTTTTCCAATCACAGGGATTTTTCCCCTTTTCATAAAGAGCACA
This sequence comes from Climacteris rufus, assembly GCA_013398175.1. Lineage (NCBI taxonomy): Eukaryota > Metazoa > Chordata > Aves > Passeriformes > Climacteridae > Climacteris > Climacteris rufus. Next base: position 1,828,774 of record VZRZ01003270.1, read on the forward strand.
TTAAGGGAGGAGCACATTCGCAGTGTGCTGTTGCAACATTCACACTAATAGGGCAAAGGAAGCTACAGTAAATTGATTAGGGAATTCACCATTCAGTGCTTCCCTCAAGAGCTGCATCCATCTTTTACTGATTAATAATGAAGCATTAATGAAAATGTTTCTGTGTCTCCATGCTCCCACCAATTAAATGTGGTGCAGAAAAAAAAAAAGCCTTTGGAAATTTTTATTTGTCTCACTTGCCAGACAAGCAGTAGAGTAATTCTTTACTGGGAATATTGGTTAAACAAGATCTGCATTTAGGGGTTTCAGACTGGTAAAGATGGATTCTTAAGCTGACATTTAAGAATCACTGACTCTCAAATACCACATTAGCAATCAAGAAATCAACAATGTTTAGAAGAAATATAATTAGCTCAGCATGCTCTGCTTGAAACCAATACTGTAGCTATCAGCTGCATCAAGTGCTAGGAGAAAAGAAATGGGGAGTTTGTTTTCCATTGAAATACATTATATTTTACTTTATTAAAGCCATGAGAGTTTGAGACATTAATATTTCTGAGAAACTGCTGGAGCCAGCTTAGATTAGGGTGGATTTTTCTCCATTAACTGAGCAAATTCTGGGAAAGCAATCTGTCTTCTTTTGCTTGGTCTGTACTAAATGTATTGCCATGACACTGGGGGAGACAGCCAGGCAGGATGTATGGGAAGTTATTAATATGTTTTCATTTCATTTATGTACAGAAGTTACTGAGATTGTGTTTTAGATGTAATTACATTAGGCTTTATCTAAATTGACCTTCTTATTCTAGACTTTAATGTGGAGGATGTCAAGTAAAAACAGACCACAAAAAAGCCAGTACTTCTGGATACAGATGGCAGAGCTTACAGGTAGAGAGAGAAGTAATTGGAATCAAAGTAGTAAATATTTACTCAAAGCTAGAAAGCCAGTAACAATGGCAGGGCTTTAATTTGACCACTGCTTTGGAATTTATTTGAGTATATGGTGGTCTCAGGTCACTGCAGAGTTGAAAGCTGCCACCTTTCCTGGATTTCTTAGTGAAGAAGATGTGGATTAAATCCTAAATGTGTTTGGGAATTGAACTATACCGTATAGTGAAAGCTGATTTCTCCACTATATAATGTAGGATGACCCTTAGCTTCTACTGTACTTCTTCTCCAAGCAAAAAGGGGCTTTAAGTTCCTCACTGTCTATCACTTTAGCACTTTTCACAAGTATCTTTAGTGCATTTGAAATTGGAGAGTGAGCTGAAGCATGAAATCACACTTCCTTAACTTGCTCAGTGCCAACACCACACTTTTCTCAGCAGGGAATAAGAAGGAAGTAACACCCTTCATGCCCTTGGACCTCCTCAGCACTAAAGGCTCTGTCCCTGCAAAAACCAAGGGGTGCAGTTACCCAGGGGGAGCAGGTCACCCATTGCCTGCTGACAAAGCCCCACTTCAGCCAGCAGGTACTGAGAGTGAGAAGTCTGCTGATAAAAATTTCATAGGACCAGAGACTGACAAAGAGTTTTGTAAAATAGGCAAGAAATTCAAAAAGCACTGAGATGGAGAAGACTGACAGAAACAGGAAATGTGCATTTTTAGGAGGGCAAGGACAGAAGTTACAGTGAGTGTTGTGATGCTCTTAGACAGAGAGCCAGTGTTCCTAGGTGCCCTGGTCAGATAAATAGCAATGCATTAGTTTTAAAACGCTGCTCTGAAATGTCACCTTCATCTCCATTGATCTCTATTACCAAACAGGTCCTTCACTGTCACTTGTGACAAAAGGCATTAGTCAATGAAAAGCTCTAAATAACTTGAGGAAGACAAGCAAGCTCTTCTCTCTTAGCCACACAAAATAACATTAGAAAAAAGGCTAAGAAAGTAGGGCACTGAAAAAAAGCATCTTGTACTGAAACTAAAAATTGAAATATTCTATTCTAATCCTGTCACGTTTACCAAAAATATTTGGTGGTAGGCTTAATTTTTTCTCCTCTAGAAAGCATGTTTTTGTCAATGAGGAAATAGCCTAGTGAAATGTTCTTAATACTTAATCCCCACGCTACACCAACTGATACACTAACAAGGACAAGTGGTACCACAAATCCACTGCAAGACTGAAATTTATCTAAGACGTCCCAAGGCTGAAGTTGTTTGTACCAAGGAACCACATTCACTGAAACACTGAGAAGGAACTGGTAGCTGTTAGACAGTGTACTCTGAGCAACAGACTCTGTGCTCAAGATATGTGGTTTTGCTACCCATACCTGTGTCAGTCCAACAAACATTGTCAGCAGAACCAAGGCAAGTCAGTTGTGGTGTCCCAGCACTTTTGGCCTTCTGCCTGCAGTCAGCCTCTCCCTGGCTGTGCTCCTTTGGCCATGGTAGTTGTTGACTCCCTGCCTGCCATTTTGCAGGCCATGCCACCATTTGGGGGGCATGGAAAGTGAAAATTTGGTTTTAGCAGAGCGGTTGTCCACAGAGGAATAAGACAGGTGGGTTTAGGTGATAACAATTTGGAAAGCTGGTCGCAGTAATTGCTATGATCAGTTTGGGCAGGCACAACTACATAGGAAAAAAAACCAAAACAAAACTCAACCAACCAAAGAAAACCCCAGAAAATAAACACAACCAGTTTTGGAGACGTTTTTGTCATTACTTCAGGTCTGTGTGATGAGCTGAGAGCAATGGCACTGCTGTAACCACTAACAGATCCATGAACTGCCATCACATCCATCTGTCAGAGCTCAGTGTTTCAGAAGCTGTCACCAAAGAGGAGTTTCCAGGGAAATTATGTTTCTGTGTTGTTCCCCTAAATCTTAAACTGAAGGCAGATGAAGGTGGCTGTAAATCCCCCTGGTGCTGTCCAGTGAGAGGGACATCTCCACAGCATGGCTGAGGCATAGTTCTAAGCAATCCTTTCTGTGACACAGCCCAAAGACTGATTTGCTCTGCTGACACATCCTTCATAGCAAAGAAAAGAAATGGAAGCAAGAAGATGTTATGAGGGAGCATGTGCACGTGCTGGCTCCACATCACCCAGCAAGATGCAAAGTCTGGGCTCCCTGAGCTCTCCCCAGAGTCGCTACCCTGCCCTACAACTTTCCTTAGATCGCTCCTGTGCCCCTATACTCTATAGCATAAATGTTGAACTACAGCTTTTGTTCCTTGTTTTCCATAAATATTGCAGTAATTAGCTGAATTTAATTACAGTTATCACGAAATAACAAGCATTAATCAGATTCTAGTAGCAGCTGTATTTTGCTCTTTTGAAAGCAAGAAACTATTTTAAAACTATTTCATTAAAAGCATAAAATTATATTTTAAAAAAAGCAAAAAGCATTCCATTTATAGAATGGCATTATCCCAGTGCACACAAACACCTCAAAATAATGATAAAAAGGCCCTCTTGATAGGATGCTCTTGTATTAAGAACCTGTTATAGGGAAATAAATGTTTAGCTGGACAGTGCACTGGATCTAAAAGAGATAAACAACATAGAATACAATAGCTTTCTCATCTCTTCTATTTAGACTGCTGACATGTACTTTCTGTAGAGATGCCCATCTAATTACAGAATTATAAAGTTCTTTAAATGTGCATAAATTGCTCTAATTCACACATCAGTTCCTCCTTTGCAATGCAAGAAACATGTCAGTGCAATGCAGATCAAGCCCTTTATAGATAAAAAGCAGTTTGCTTTTGAGATCCTCTGCTCATTAGCTTTCCATTTTCCCTCCTCCTCGTGTAAAGTAGGATCCATCTGGGATCAGATGCAAAAGCGCAGCAGTGCTGTGGGAGGTTCCCACCTGCAGACCCCTGAGGACAATGGGCAGGACAATGTGTCTCCAGGGAGTTTTAGGGGAGTGCCTCCCATGGTCACACCCGGCATGGTTTGTTGCCTGCCTCCTGCCACAGCTTCGGGCTTCTGCACCCGCGGGATTCTCCTGGGAGGTTTTAGACACATAAAACCACAGATGTGTATAGCCAGCGAGTGAGTTCTGGTTTAGGCTCAAAATTAAGACACTGCAAACTGCACGCCACGTGGAACATCAGCTATTTATTGTGAATTAGGATTTAGATCCCATTTTTGCCTTCTAAAGCTGATGATCTCATCTTAAACAAGCTCCTCTTCTAAGCTGAAGGCATCGTTGTTGTGATGCAGCTTATGATTAGAACATGCACCAGAGGTGCAGCAATTCCAGAAAGCTATGTAATACCATGCAATTACCTGGACATCTACATTACAGGTAGTGGGAACACATGTTTACTGTACAGCTGTACCTCACCATAACTGGGAACAGACAGTGCCCCTCACTCACAGTACAAACCCCACCAAGCACATCAGTCCCCAGGACTTCTCACTCCATACACACAGGACACTCATCAGTCCACTTGTCCACAGGCTGATGGGATGGACCATAGGACTTGCAGAAGCATTTTAACAACAAGTTTATTTCCCTCCAAGCTGAAGTGTCCTATAAAGTGTGTCAAGGCAGGGTTGCAGTGCTTTACGGATGGGCAACCTGGGGCACGAGGCCAAGGTAAGTTATGGCTTTGCATAACTCTGAAGTTGTAAAACAGCTTATAAAGATTGCTATTTTAACATTGGTACTTTTGACTCTCCTCCTGCCTTTGAAACCACTTCTGCTGCTTTCTAAAGCTTCTCAGGAGAAGCACACAAGCTATAATATATGTCATAAGTGCAGAGATATTAAAATGTGAAGCATGAAGTCTCTTCTTACCCCCGATGAAGAAACTTCCTGTGATTCTTCACTACAATGACACAGAAAGAGAAATACTTATCATTATCAGACGAATACCTTGAAGGAACATAAGCAATATAAACTCCCTTCTCCCCCTTCCAAGTTAGAAGTTAAAGTTTAAATCATACTTTAGGAGATAATATAATATATTTATTCCTCCAGGCCACACACTTCAATTAATAGTTTTCCATTTCTAACTCCTGATACACTGCAGAGAGCACTTTGCACTGGTTATTTCCTCCCTTTTTTTGACAAATGAGCCCACCTCTTAAAGATAAGTTTGAGACACAGTCCTGTCTTCTCAAAATCCAGTTATTAGTTTCTATATATACTTCTTAAAGAATACTAAACACCACAAGTACTTGCTGTGGACACAGGTGGGTTTAGCAAGTAACAGAAAGCACATGCAACAAAATGTACACAGATTTGAGGGTTGGGACTTTGATCTTTAAGATCCCTTCCAACCCAAGCCAATCTATGACTCTGTGATTCCATTTACAGACAATGCACCTCTTGGCACCAGGGTGCCAAGGAACCTGCCTGCATTGAATCACATTTACATAGGGAAAGGAGAGGGGACATTAAATATCTCTGACTTCAAAGGCAAGAAGAAAAGGGTGCATACACACCCTTACATACACACATACACACATATATATCCATCCTATATGCATGCACTAACAGCCTCCTCCACACTGTGTTCCCCTCTCCCTTTGCCACAAACAGACCCCTGCCTTCCTTCATTTCCCTCACAGAAGACTTGATCCAGGGCCCAGTCCAAAGTCTTCAGAGCTTGAAAAGTTTAGACAAGTGTAATGGTGAGGGCGAGATGCTAAAGGAGAACTACCCAAAAATACACCTGCCTTCTGATGCAAGTCCCACTGCCTCCTGTTTTTCTTGGATGACTCCCCATGCAAAATTGCACGAGCAAAGCCTTATTTAGCAGTAAGATAAATCACAATTGTCACTGCAGATAAACAAAATGGTTGATTAAAGTAATCCCTCTGAAGTCTAAAAATAGTGCCTGGGTCTTAGAGACTTCAATTTTAAAATGCCCTGTTGTAAGTAAACGGAGAGATGGAATAGATCCTTGAATGAATGAGTGCTGACAACCTTAAAAAAAATAAATTTAAAAATCAAGCTTTGGTTTTGGAGCCTGCTGTGCATCAGAACATTAACCTACTTTGAGCAAAGTTTGCTAAGCAAGCAGCAGAGAAAGCAAGCAGGCCATGCTAAAGGGAGTTGCATGTAACTTCCTTCTCATGCCTTCAGAGCTGCAAGGACTAAACAAGAGGAGAAAAACCCAACTGAAAATCTGGCTGCCATCCAAAAGTTTAAAGCTTTTGAAGGAAACCTGTGAAGAAAATGAAAGGTACTTAACATTTTGATAATTTCCCATCTCTTGGGAAAAAAGGAAAAGACTGACTTTAATTGTATTTAGTGGTCAGAAATTGGTACGTTTTATGTGTGTGTGAATTTTGGTATTGGTGACTGTAAAAATCTCCCCCAGGCTGTTTGCAGGGGTTCACATACCAGTTTGTCTCTATGATAAGATATCAAAACTTATTACTTACTGAAATGTGTAATCCCTGCTAAGAATGGCAGTGCTGACATTTCCATCTCCTTCTGAGCACTACTGACATTTCCTAACTATTGAAAGGGATGAATAAGTATGGACCCAAAACATGCTGAACATAACAAAAGAAAAGCACTGGACTGTAAAGTGGGAAACAGCTTTTAAGACATCATTTTCCCGGAAAAATTGGTTTCTTTTACAGATTATTTTCTACAACTCTGTAAAAGCTTTGAAAAAGGACTTTCCAACTGCATACAAAAAACTTGAATGCCTCTTTAAGACAACTCCATTGACTTTTCACTTGTAGTTTGCCTCTTCATTCTAATTATCATGTGCCCTTTAATTATAGGAACAAATTCTTCCAGGGGATGCAATTAAACCCAGGTTTCCTTTTTCCCCTCACAGAGTTGCAAAGTTTCTGGCATTTGATTTTTAAGAAAGCTTTTAAGTCTGAATATGTGGCACCATAGTTTACAGAGCAGGAGTCTCTATCATATCCCAAATAGCAGCTGATGAATTTCAAAGGCTTCTTTCTGAATAAACATCTAAAACTCTGGATAATTATCAAGCTCACCCAGCCTCCTTTTCTCTGGAAAGCAGAGAGTTGTGTGTGCACATACAAGTTGTATCACAAGCTCTCCAGCAGCTGAATCTGAGGCTGCTGATCTTAGACAGTAGGAATGTAAGGAATTTTTATATTTATGTTTCAGAAAACTTAGATGTTTGCAGAACCACAGAACACCTCTTGGCTTTTACCAAACAATTCTGAAGGCCCTGAAAGGCTTGCTTTTGGTTTGGAGCAATATCCAGATCTAAATACTGACTGCTTTTTATTTAACCCACTCAACTGAAAGCAAGCCCAAATATTCTGCACTAAAGCTTTGTCTTTGCTTGAAGCCTACTAGAAGATGACATTTCTATTTACTGCATATACGATTTAAAGAAGTGCAGTGATGAAAAGGAACAAAACAAAACTCAGAACTGTTCCTTCTAAAAACTCTCTCCTCATCATTTTAGACGAAGCTTTAAAAAGGAATACATTAAGGGTTGAGGAGGAATCGTAGACCAGAAATTATTCTGAAATCTGGGGGGTGGGAATCAGTGTCATTGCCTGGACAGTGGCTGAAATAAATGAAAAGGGAGCTTTCTGGATCCATGTACAAAGCACTGTGCAGACCCTGAGTTGTGCATCCCGTTCCCAACAGCCCCTGCTTGGCTACATGTGAGTGTGTGCACACATCACAAAGTCCTTGGCAGGATCTTACTATCTATGGGACAGAGATCTTTTCCTTTTAGCCTTCCTCTGACATCTGTGGACATTAAGTCTCAAATACCTTGGGCCTTCTTTGGGAGCCAAACATAATGCACATTGGGTGCATAGGATGGTGTAGCGGCCCGGAGCCTGGTGGCCCGAGGCTGCTTGTGGGAAAGCCAGCTTTCCCATGTACATTATGAGAAACAATAAGATAAGCAGGGCTAGCACCTGCTGTTTATCCATAGCTGTTTTCCCAGGCTGAATGTTTCAGGGGATGTGGAACCCAGCCAATTATACCGGGGGGTGGATAACTACTGACCAATCATCTATTTGGGTTCCTACCCTACATAAAGGGAAAAGGACAATAAACTCTCTACTCTGCTGCGGACCGAGCTGTGTCGTGTCCTTATTTAACAGAATAGGGACAGGATGCCTCTGCTCTGCAGTGTGCAGTGCCCAAAATTTGATGGCATATTTAGTGGGAGGATGTGCAAGAAAAGGCTCCATGATACTTAGTTACTGACAGGGGTTAAACCACAATAATGGACCAGTATTTTTCTGTTTACAAAGTGACTGAGATACCAGAAGTGTCTTCAGACCATCTGCTGGAAAGGTGGTTTTTGGAGGTGGGCTTCCATACTGCTTTGCACAGCGCTCAGTAAAACATTCCCCAAATCCCTCACTGGGATGACTGCATGTTTGACAGAGAGGAGTGTTTCTTAATGAGAAAAAAAAAAATCCTAATGAATGTTGAATGAGCAACACTGTGGTGACTTTAGCAAAAAGCCATGCAACCACTGTGAAAAACAATCCAGAATAATGGTGCTTGTGAAATCACTTGTTCAGTAGTATGGGGAATTACTCAAAGAGAGTCAGACTTTCCCGGGGAATTGAGTTAATTCGACTTAAAGTTTCCATCTTTAATTGCTACCTCAGGGGTAAATGTTGCCCTGACTTGGGAGAGCACTGCAGGCACCAAAAGCAGATCTGAACAGAAATTTCAAACACTCGAGGGTTTCTTTTTTTCTTCAGAATGGACCTCTCTCTTGAATCTGATTATCTTTCTGGGGGTTAAAAAAATGATTTGTGGAGATTCTTTTAAAATAATGTTTAACATAAGTATATTTAAAATGAGGGGAGGAGATGGGAGGTTTTTGGAATATATAAAGGAAAGGTCTTTTTCAAACACAACTGAATGGGAAGAGAAACAACAGGGAGGCAGGAAGAGATAAGGACAAAAGCTCTGCTCTGTTCAATTTTTGTGTGAAGTTGTAATTATTCTGTTGCATGTGGGAAGAACAATGGGACACAGAGGAACTACACAGATAAATTCTTCAACTACCCATTGTGCGGGGAGAGGATGCTGCAGCCAGGCTGCACTGCTGGGGAGCATCTTTGCAGGGGTACACAAGTTTATCACCCCAGCTTTCACAGAAGCCTCTCACCCAGGAACAAAGCAGAAGCTGTGCCCTGCTAGAATTTCTCTGAGGAAGGGTGTTCAGGGCTCGCAGTCCAGTAAGGAGCTCGAGGTCAGGAGAAGTTATGCTGCATCACAGACACACTCCCCAGAGCTCAGGGGCCAAGGATGAAGGTGGGCTCTGAGACCCATCATGCCCTGAAGGGTTTTCATGTGATCTTTAGCTGGTGTTTTAAAAGAACACCACTTCTTGTCTCACCAAGAGAGAACTCAAACTCACACCAAGTTGGATTCACCCATCAAGGGCATACAGATCTGACATTTTTCCCTCCTTGGGCTTGAAAATTAGTTTGACTCTGCTCAGCCTCCTGAAAATATCTTGCTCATACCATGCTATGCACAGAGGCTTCATGCAAGATTGGGATTGAAGCCAGTGGTTCCTCTCTAAACAGAATTTAACAAGATTTGCAAACCACTTCCAGAGTATATTTTTCTGTCTGAATTCCAGGGCCCAGAACAGCAGCAACAAGTTGCTGCTGTGCTCAGCAAGGACTCACTCTGCACGGGACAGTGATCATCACCCTTGGCTGCTTCTAAACACATGCTGTGTTTTTTATGTGTGTGTCCATCCTTTCTGCTGAGCTACGAGGTGAAGGGCCAAGCAACACCTTGTATGGAGATGCCAGACATGGGATTTCTTCCCCATACATGTCCTCAGGGCTGGGAGAAAGAGTGAGCTGTAGTGCTGCTCACTCCTGGTTCATGTGATTTGGGGAAGCCAGAGGACACTTTTAATGAGGGAATCAAGGGAGTTACTTTTATTCTTTATGATCTTTATTCAATTATTTAACTTCAGAGTAATGGAAGATGGGTGGCTTGGGAAGGTAAATTGTGGCTCAGGAATACACAGGAAAGGAAGCAAATGTGTTGTAGGTATCAAAACGCCCAGAATTAATTACACCAATGAATGGATGGTACAAGCCAGTTTAGACTTACTTTAATGAAATGGGAAATTAAAAAAAAAATTAAAAAACACTGAAGTTTTTTTTAATTCAATGCATTCTCATTCATTGTAATTTTTGGGGGAAAAAAATCACTTTTTCATTAATTGACAGAAAATAGTTCAATTACAAATAGATAAAAATTATCATCTTGAGCAGTATGAAAAAGTTTGCAAGTGATGAAAATTCTGGTTCAGACATTGCTGTAAAATACCTTTCTAAGCTGAAAAAAGGGATTTGGTTTATTTCCAGTGTAACCTTTACTTCTAGGTTTCATCTAGAAATATATGTTTTAGTATTTCCAGTTAAATGAAAACCTATATGGGAGAAAATTGGGAGATGAAGGACAGGTTATTGCAAATAATTCTGGGATAAAGGCTGGCAGGTGTTACAGCTCTCCCATGTGTTTTATATGTTGTGTTCTGGATCAGAAGCAGCAGTCAAAAAAACCACCAGCAGAGTAGCCTTCATATGTATCAGAAGAAATATAATTCTTCTCCTTCTGTAAACATCATACTGGGTTCCTTTCCACGACTTAATTTTATCTAAGAAGACAGCAGAAAACAGAAGCACAGTATTTTTAGCTGTCTACATGTGCATGTCAGTCTTTGAGAAGTTTGATTTCTGATACAGTGGATAGATTTTATTTTCAAATATTACTGTTCAAATTTTTCATTATAAAAACTCTATTTCTAAAAGGCTCAACTGTGTTTTCACAGCAGGAAAGAACAGAAATGACCTTTAGCAGTTGGGAATTGAAGTGAATGTGTCAGGTCTCAGTGTGAGGAAACCACCACTCTCCCTCCCATTTCTCCTCTCTCCCCACTGAGAGGAAGTCACCCCACACAGCATGGTGAAGTGTGTTTAACCTGGTACATAGGGGATGCAGAGGAGTAAGACACAAATGGGGGTGGGAGTGGTGGAGAACATCTAAAACCTGGGTTCGTGGCTTTTACACATCAGGCTAATGACAGCCTGAGATTTCTGGGGCCCTTTTACCAAAGGGAACAGCAATTGTACATCACCCTTCACCTGTGCTCATGATAACAACTGGTGAGCTAGGTAGAATCAAGTATTTATTTTACATACCCTAACACTACTAGATAATGGTTGGCTGTTCAGTTGCACAGCCACGTTACATAAATGCTTTAGCATGAAGCATACAACAAACTGACCCACAGAAAAGAGTATAAAATTAAACGGACCTGGCAAATTCATACCTGAATCTGTTTGAAAGCTGATATGGTTGAAACAGCACATTTTCTTACTAGAAGGTTGAATCTACTTTCAGTTTTAGAAAAGGCGCGGTTTTTTGGTTTTTTTTCCAAAATTTTTTCTCAACAGTAGGAAGTTGGAAGAAAAAGACCAGCTAAGCTGCCAAACCCTGTTGCAGCACACTTATTGATCACCCTGCTGAAAACACATTTTGTTTTGATTTTGCCCATGCTGGGCTTACAGTGTTACTCACTTCTGTACACGTTTCTGGAATGGCTGCAGGGCTTTATGGGCCAAACCGATGGTCGCGAGGTTTTTGCAGGTTCCTGCTGTTTTCAGTGACACTGGCCCAACATCTCCACAGTCTCCACATCTGGTGGAGTTCCCAGTTTACCTTGAACTTCACAGGCAAAATTTCCAGTGCATTTCCTGATCCATCCTGATGATCCATCTCATCTCCATGACACCGACATCACAGCAGGAGCTGTCTCTGTTGCACAGCTTTTTGAGTTTTAGCAACAAATCACAAGCTGCTGTAGGTATGACTATTAGTGATGAATAGAATGGAAACATTTGATTTTGTTATTAATCACACTGTTTATATGTTGATGTAGGGGAAAAAAACAACATACTTATTGCTCAGTAATAAGCATCACTGAATCATAACATTACTGATACATAATATTTAATTTTTCCTTTCAAAAGCTGTTTGTTTCAAGTCTTTGAACAGTGGTGACTGTTTATGCTTAAGGATACAAGAGTGACAAATTGTGGCAGAATGAATGCTAGAAATCCACTGGGATAATAATGAATGATCAATTATTTTGTGGTTGTGAGGAATTTGTCGAACTCTTCAACTACTCTGAGGAATGCACCATGATGTAGACCTCAATTTACATTCACCCAAGTACAATGACTATTAGATTTCCCTGTACAGAATTTCCCTCTCCTTCTTTTTTTTCAGGATGTTCATAAACATGCACTCCTCTCTGAATAGATGTTCTTGCCTAAAATAGTTTTGACAGTAGTGACCAAGCTAAGCTACAAGTTAATGTACAACCTCCTATTCTTGAACAATACAGATTTTTTTCTGAATTTGCAACCAATTTTACTTCATAAATTGCACAAAAGATAACATTTCTGTAGTGTAACATATCATGAAAGTAGATTTAATGTACTGCTCTTGAAAGTTACAGTAGTGGCTATAAGGGTGTGAACACTGGAACACAAGAGTTTCACAAGGCAGAGTATGCTCAGCTCTGACAAGGTCTGCCTGGCTCTGGTTTTTGCAGCTACCCAGGAGCCACACAGAATCATAGAATAGGTTACATTGGAAGGGGCCTTTAAAGCTCATAGAATAGAGCTGCTGCTAGAATACAGGTCAGGATCTGCTGCATCAGGATGTCAAAAGGTGCTGCATCCTAACAGAAGGGAAATCCTACCACTGAGACTGTCAAGGAAGCATAATCAGAAGATATGAAATATCCATATTGTGCTAAATAAATTAATTGTGTTGGGATTTATTACAGTGAATAGCAAATTAATTCATAATAGAGATGCCTGAAATGCAGCAAAGTGTTACTGAGCTAGGAAATCTTTCACTGGAGGGAGCCGTTAATGGAAAAGCTATGTAATGGTAGAAAGAACTTAGTTACAGGCTACAGTCATGGCTGGTCTCTGATGATAATAATAAGATTAAGTGTCAGAATCCTACAACTAAGATTGATTTCTTTTTCCCCCCCAACAGAAAGAAGGTTGGAAAAATGCAGTTTCTCATCACTTTTTCAGGTTGGTCCATTACACCAAGAAGAAACAAAGGGTAAGGGTCAGCTCTTTTCTCTGCTTGAGTCAACAGCAGGAGCAGCAGCATGCGGCAGTGGCAGTGCTCCCCCCATGCCTGACTCTCACAGTAATGAATGTGGTGTGTCACTTTTGGGGACTGCACAGTTGACAACCCTGCCTGCAGCTCTGGCTGCTCCTCAAAGCCCAGCGAAGGTCACAGCCAGCGACTTCCTGATTCCAGGTCACTGTTGCGCAGAAAGCTCCCCTCCAGCAGTAAATGCATTTCACACCTAGCTGCTCCTTTTGTCAAGCTGTCATATTTAATTAAAATGCTGACAGCCTTTAAGGATCTCTACAATGTGCAAAAAATACACAAGATCAACGCTTCACACTTCTACCAGTGACTATTCTTTTTGAACAGTAATTTAATTTGCTACCTCTAGTTCTTGAGGTTTTTAAATTATTTTTTCCTTTTGCTGTTCTTCATGAAAGGCAGAGTAAGAGCCTTCTAATCAGCACCTTGAACTCCTTCATGCTAGTCTGCTCTTAGCCAGGACTTTCTCCACCCAGAGAGACTCTCCTGCTGTGCTCACCATTAGGTTTCTGCAGAGCTTGGGGTGCTAAGAGGAGAGTTCATTCTATGCACTCTCTCTCCAGCTCCTTGATCAGAGAAGGATTCTTTTTTTAAACCCACAAGTTCTTTAGTTGGCACTAAATCCATAGGTGGTTAAGGCATCTAACTCTCTTTGAGATCTCTGAAAGCCTTATCCCACTTCTGTGGTATTAATTCAAATGCTTGGTTTCCTGATTTTGTTCTTCGGGCTGAACCATGAGGTGACATCTTCACCACTGGGGGTAATCACAGACAAACACTTTCACATCTCTTTCCTCCAGGCACCATAAAACCTCAAACTTATCATCTATTATATATGATATTATATATCAACTAATTATCATCCTTTTCTTTTTTAAAGATAGCAATAAGATGCTATTGTAATTACAGATAATTTATAAGCAGTAGAATTCCTCTCTGCTTTCAAGGAGGTCTATGAGATATTAATCTCTACCAGCACAGGGCTGTCAGCACTATAATTATATGTGTGCATCTCTGATTTTGCATTAACTCATGCTTTGTTTTTGCCATTCATGAATAACTATGGGGACTAATGACACCTTGTGATATTTGGTCCCAGTTGCAGCAGAGGCTCTAACTAAATAATTTCTGTTACACTACACATCTGACCATGCAGACAGACAGATGTACCAGGCAAGCAGAGAGGAGGAAATGTGTCTGGTGTAACACAAGAAACCAGAGACAGCATCTGAAACAGGCCTGATCCTCATGAGCTCCAGTAACATCGAGTCCATCTTCCTCTCCAATTCCAGCATCTTCTCATCCATGTGCAAACTTGCTCAAGATTAGCTTGCTCAGGCCGTCAGCGTGGCTGTTCACCAAGCTAAACTTATCCCCAAAAATATATGACAGAGGGCCCTTAAACTGAAGAAAATTCAGGCAGAAACCACTGATGAAATAGGAATACTCAGTCCTAGCATTCCCCTCTATGAGTAAGTCAGTAAGAAATCACTCCCTAAGTAGTGTCTCCACTTACAGAAGCCTAAACATTGCTACAAAACCAGCCTTCCCCACACACTTTGGGAGCCCCTCTGGAGCAGGTTGGTGCCCAGGCTGCAGGAGGGGATGGGATGGGGCAGGTTGGCCCCCTCCTCCCACCTGATCACCTTCCATTCCATCAGCTCGTATTCCCAACACGTATTCCCAGCCCCAGCTCCTTTGCTCTATTTGAAATCAGGTGCAAATAATTTCTAAAGCTGTTCAAGGGAGACACTTAAAAATGGCCAACATATTAAAAAATAGTATCTTTCAACAATTCATCTCTATAAAATATGCTCAAGGGAGCATTATGGTAGAAAATGGATTTTGCTTTGTAAATGTAATGATTCATATCATGATTATCTGTGCATTCATCCAGTCACAGCAGAAGAACAATGTCATATTACACATCTGACCAAACACAACTAATCAGTATAGATTGACTAAAAATTGAGATACTCACAGAGGAGTTTTGTTGTTCTGGTCTTTTCTTTCTTTTTTTTTTTTTCCAAATCAATCAGTATACATACATAAAAGTAGTATAAGACACTGAGTTGGTAAAGAAAATTATGATTTTCTAATGAAGTTTAAAGCAAAAAAATCTGTATAAATTACTGGTTTTGATTTAAATATTCAGGTGTAAGAGCTACTTATTCTATAAATACATCTAATGTATATGCATTTATAAAGACTAAGACAGTAAAATATAAGTGGCTATAAGATCTAGAACTCAGGAGGATATACTTCAAAAATTATTTATATCTATTGATTTAGAATATAAAATATTACTCAAGAACTTAAATTGAACTTAAATTCTTTAGCATACATGAAGTTTGTTTAAAGCTCCAGACTCACTTTGCTAATTTTAAAGGCCATGTTTTTGAGAAGCTGAATGTGCAAAACTTTGTGCAAAGACATTCACATTCATGAAAGAGAAGCTAACAGGAGGTCATTCGTAAGGTCTTTGCGTGGGACCTGAATGACCATGCTTAAAAAAGGTGAATACAGATAAAGGAATGTGCTTCAGATCAGTCTGCTTGAAAATACCTCCCTATCTGAAATTTTTCAGAGGGCTTGTGCCTGCATATTTCTGACTCCTGAGTGAGCTCCTGAGTGTCCCCACGTGCACTTAGTCATGAGAATGTGGGGTACTTCATCCAGCAACAGCTCTGCTTAAGGCTGGCTGAGGAGGTACACCCAAAGGGAGATTATTCCCTTGCAAACTTTGTTCAGAAGCAGAAGAGTATGTTGCATTCCTAAAACACAAACTATAGGCCATCCAGCTCTGCAAAGGCCTGGATCCAACTACCACTAATGGCTTAAATTGATTGTGTCATAGCTGAAGCTGTACATATGTTAGGAATTAGGAAACACGAAGCTGCCAAGCCCTTTCGTGGCTTGTCAAGCACCAGGATGCTTAGTACACAGGCACTGAAACAGGCAGGTTTTCCAGATGGCATCTGGACACCCCTTTCATGACTATTCAGTGGAGACAGTCCATTCACAAAGGCTGCTCCACTCTGGGGACTTGCAGACTTGGATCCTACCACTTAGACAGAGGCTCACTGAAGTGCTTCAGGTTTCCTAGGAAGGACATTATTTTCCACATCTCCTGGTTTAGACAGCTATAAAGCTGGTGCCTGTTCTCTGCTGATTAGAGCTGGAAGGTTTGGCTGCACCTACGGCCAGCTGCAGGGTGGAGGAGCCCACTGTCACCTGCTGTGCTTGTCATATCTGTTTCCTGATTTACCCAGGAGCAGACAGGTAATGCAGAGCAGGCTGTTCTTGGTCCTCACAGATTTCTGGCTGACATTACAGGACTCTGCTGCCTGATGAGGTCCCAGCATTGCTGTGAGTGTCAGCTGGTGAGTGCCACTGACCCACAGTGTCTTGTCCCTGCTCCCAGGGGCTGCGTCTCCCTCACCACACCTGCCAGCTGGGCTGCAATGCCCTGAGGCAGAGAACTCCAACCCTTCCTGTTGCAAGCAGAAACCCTGGGCAGTGACAGCTCTGCATGTAACATCATTTCCTCAGCTTGAACTGTTCACAGGGATGCTGTTCCAGAAAATATCTAAGAATCTCACGGGCATCACGTTGGCCAGTACTGCTGGCCAAGAAATAATAAAAACAAAGGATATTCAAGGCCTCAGAGAGGGGAGGAAAGAAGACCTCTAAGTCCTTTTATATACTGTCAGACATTGGATTTCTGGATGACTCCATTGTTTCCTCAGGTTTTTTTGTTTGTTTTCTTTGGGTTTTTTTAATCATTAAAGAGTGTCATAAAATAGTCAGGGACCTCATAACACACAGAACTATACTACTGCAAGACACAAGCATGTGCTCTGAAATGCGATCACACAGACACATCAAAAAGGACTACTTTCCTGCATCTGCTTTTTTTTTCTTTTTTCTTTTCCTCTTTTCCCTTGAATATACTGATGTCTATTGTTCTCAGTATTATTCAAAGTCATTGAGAACCCCAGTGATGTGGCAGAAGGAACGGAAAGTGATTCCTACCTAGCACATGTCAGGTTATTGTCAGCTGCCTGCTCTTTAGTTGAGCACGTGTTACTCCCATTTCTCTGTCAAGCTCTGCTTTTTTATCTGCACATCTCAGCAAAAGCTTCTCTTTCTCCTTCTCTCCCACATTGCAGTTCCATCATAAATCTCAGAGTACAATGAAGTGTCACTGTGTTTATCCAGAACCAGTAAGGCAGGAATATATCACAGCATGCAGAACAGGCTCTTAACTCTTCACTTGTTTATTAAACTGCTTGAAATGCACAGGGAGAACACGTCGAAAGTGCTAAGGTTAATGACATTGATTCATAGCAAGAGAGAGCCAGCATTTACAGTCAAATGATCCTTAGTAATTGTTGTAATAAAGTCTGCAGATGAGCTCTCAAGGTACACGGGTATGTACAGTGTCTCTCTCCAGCACAGCTCAGAGGAGGGACATCGCTGGGGTTCCTCACAGAGGAGTGGCAGGCACTGGAGGGAGCAGAGGAGATGTCCAGCATACATCTAATTGCCACCAGCCTGAGCCATCATCTCTCCTGTTGTATGGGGCAGTGGAAAGCCCACTGCTCTCCTCAACAACCTTCTGATGAAGAGATTAGTACTTGTACCTCCCACCATACAAGAGATGATGCTGAGGACCAGTGCATGGTCCATTTTCTGTGTGGTTTATAATAGAGATATATGGTGAGGTGAAGAAGAGTTGGCACAGAAACAACCATTCTTTAGAACGGATTTGTGTCATTAAGCAGCATGTGAGAATTAACAGCACTGACTGTCACCGCTCAGATAATAATGCTGTCCCTTTCTGTAAATGAATATTCTAGCTATGTAGTTTGTGTCAAAAGGATGAGATTTGCTGGAGAAATTATTTTTAACCTGCAACTTCAAATGAAATGCAGACAAAATTATCACAATTCCCACCAGTGAACGAATGACATCACAGGAGTTGTGTGAGGACAGGTCAGGTACAGGGGAAAGAAGCAGAAGCAGCCTCTCATCTCATGGTTTAAAGTCAACAGGAGGCTACATTCAACAGGGGGACTTTGTTTTAAAATAACACCACCTAAAATTGGGACTTCTGGTGGCCCTAGCTTTCCTCTGCAGAAATATTCACTGAATCACATGCTGCTTCTACCACAATCTAAGAAAACCACCTGAACTCTTCCTGTCTCAAAGATCATTGCCTTATTTTAGCTGAAATAGCAGCTCTGAGTCAGAGATGAGAGTCAAATCTCCTGTGCAGAATCCAGGAGTCCTTTAAGCTCTAGACTATTAAGTGAAAGGAGAGCAGCCCAGGTCGGCTTTGTGCTGCCCTGGGCTGCCCCAGAAAATGCCATGTTCACTCCATGATAGCCATTGTATATGACTGTGTAGCTCAGTACTCAGGCAAATATGCATGTGATGAAACACAGAAATTGAGGCACTTGCTTTTCTGCCAGCAAACTTCCTAAGTGCCTTCAGAGCTGACATGTTTCCAAGGTGAGACATGGGAGAGCATCACCCTGCCAGCAAACACATGCCAGCCTCAGTGAAGTGGTTCACTACAACACCAAGTGGCAGTAACTTTGTGACAGGGTGGGGGAAAAAACTCATACTTTGGCTGCTCTTTGTCCCGTGAAAATTCTGTGGTTTGCTGGAGGGTGTTTTCATACTTCCCTATCCACCTCCAGACCTGCCTGAGAGAGGCAGCAGTAATACATGGCCACAGTACACTCGCTGTGTTGGTTAAAGCCACATGTCCATCTAGGCAAGGTAACCATGTACTGGGTGACATTTCATTATTTTGCCTTACTAGTTCAACATCAGTTATCCTGGAGTCACTTTATATAATTAATTTCCATCTTTTGAATTTTCAGAGTTATATTTTTCAATTGTTTCCACACAGACTGAAGAAAAAAACCTCATCATTTTGCATTGCATACATGGATCATTATCATGACCTTCACTGACATGAAGTCAGATGCACTGTTCTCCTCAGAAACAGAATCTCTCTCAGTGATTGGAAGAGATATCAGTCTCACCTTGTTCTACTTAAAGACCTAGAAGAAAGAGTGAACCTGTGATAAAAGAAAGGCCTTAATCCCATTTTAGGTTTTAAGTACAGACATCCCTCTCTTCCTCTGAAAACATGAGGAACATCCTTCCTGTGCATTCCTACATGAGGAAGCTGGATGTGAAGAACAAGCAGGAATTGCTGTTTAACTTCAAGGACAGAAAAGGGAATGGGATTTAGACTTCATTTAACCTGCATCCACACACTGTACTAAAAGAAGATTTGAGCTTTAGCTGAAAGGGAATAATTAGCAATAATTAATTTCTGTTGCAAATCATTAGCAATTTACAACTCCTATGAGCAAATGAAAGAAAAACCATGGTTCATCAAACTCCTAAAATAAGCCTGAACCAAGTCTCTAACAGCAAGGAAGGCAGCTTTTCCTAAAGGGCTGGAAGGCACAAGAGCCCTCCTGTTCAGCAGCTGCTGGCTGGCTGCACTCCAGCACACAGAGAGGTCTGTACTGGGATTCCAGCACTTGCGTTCCTTTGCACTGGCAGGTCGGAGTCAGGGAGGCTCTGATGGCTTCAGATACTCAGTTTTCAGTAAGTGTAATTTTTAACACTGTCAGTTGCATTCCTGGTGGTTCCCCTTTTTCTCATTAACAATTTTTCAAAGCTAGAAACCGACTCACTACTCAGATTATGTTAAAGCCCTCCAGATTTAGAGCTTTATTTGGGAAAATTAGCTGAAACAAGAGTCTCTGTTCAGCAGGTCTGTAGGATATATGACCTCAGCTATTTTCTACCTGCTATTAGGGACTTGCAAGTTTTCTTTCAGACCACAGAAATGAGATTTCTTTCAGACCACAGAAATGTGATGATTGATTCATATAATTTATTTCCCTGCAAATCCTAACTTCTCTTGACAGATACCTCAATTGTAATAATAATTTCCTTCATGTGTTACTTGGGGAAAACGCCAAAGTAAAAAGATAACTACTGTATAAGCTTGTCTAATTTGAAATCAAGTACTCCAGGATGCTAGAAACTTCAACAGAGGGCTTCACTGCATCTCTCATTTTGCATCATGCCAAGATTCTCTTCAATTAGGAATTCATTAACTGAAACCTGGAGCAGATCTTTAACAGCCTTTCCCTGCCAACAAAATAAACAGTCCACATTTGAAATCCCTTCAAGAAAAATTTTAAGCCAGAAGTTTTCTTGCCTCTTCCCACAGAAACACGCACATCTCCACCTGAGTCATACCTGACATACATTACTCATACTGATTTCACTGAAACTATTACTGAGGATCTATTAAAATGGATGGGTAATGTTTAATCAGCTCAGCTATAAGCAAGACACTGACTTGTAGTGTGCAAAACAGACTGAGATCCAAGTTTTCCATAGCCCAGGCTGTCCCCATTCTTCATTACAGATGTTGCTCTGGTTGGGCTGAAACCTAGAGCTTTGAGCTTTCCTGTGGCTACTGAAAATAGCTAGGAAAAGTATGATTTAACTGAAATCCTCAGAGAAAGAGAGCTTCCCATCCCTGTCTTGTGCAGCTATTTAGAGCCAGCCATGCCCTGAGCAGTCCAGGGAGGCCTCCCATCAGGCCCCAGGGATGCCATAGCTCAAAGCCTGCTGGAAGCAGAGGACAGTGCCCTGGGGCCCCTCATTGCTGTATGGGGTGAAATGCTCAGGACAGGGACTCCCCTGCTTCCCTGCAGCAGTGCCTCATTGAAACAGAGTATTATCCTGAACCCAGGATTTCCAATACATTTAAGAATAATTAGTAAAAATGATAGCAGCATCTCAAAACAAAATTTTCCATATCACCAGCTGTTATTTTTAAAATGCTTTCAGGATAGTCTATGTACTGTGCATATATATCAAGAGTCTGAAAGAACTGCTAAATTGAGGAAGGTAATGTATTTCTGCAGGGCTCTGGTTTTAGCTTCAGGTAGAACATATTCATCAGTACAGATCTCCACCCAGGAAAGATGTCTTGAACTTTTAGCTTGAACTTTAATAATTTTGAAATGCTAGAAAGGACATTTTAGATTCTGGACTTGCAGATTAAAACACTGTAATCGCTTTACTCCTGAATCAGTTACTGCACTGTTTTATTGCTACTTACATATATATTTACAGACACCCAGTATCACTACCTATGTGGACTGTTAAAATAACTGATTGTTTATGGATATGGTCTGCAATCTGAGGAATTTTTGGCTGAATTCCCAGTCGCCTGTATAAAAGTTTTGAGACCCAGGGAAAAAAAAAATTATTCTACTTCAGATTTCCTATCTGAAAAAAGATTGAGAAAATAATGGAGATAATGCCTCTTTAGACATTCTTTGTCTTACAGAATTACATATAATAAGAGTAACCTCTTTGAGAATGAAGCACTTTCTACAGCATAAATTTGTGCAGAACTAGCAGCCTTGGGGGATCAAGGATAATATTGTAATATAAATGATAATTAATTTATATATTACTGGGAAATTTGTACTATAAATACATCCAGAACAGCAGTCAATGGGAGATCATGCTATGAATCCCCAAATCAGATGCAGATCAGCTAATAGAAGCAGAAATACATTAATTTGTCTAAATACAAGAAAGCAGTGAAATTATGTTGCCTATGGTCACCCAAACTGCCCCAGGACTGGAGGTGAGGCCGCCCCAGTGCAGAGCAGAATGGGACAATCCCCTCCCTTGCCTGGCTGGCGATGCTGGGCCTGGTGCCCCAAGGACATGTTTCACTACAATCCTGCCCTAAAGTCCAATCCTTTGGCAAGAGCAGTACTGATCTGCTCATTGTGTCAGCTCTTCCTGGCAAAGCACTCTCTTGTTTGGGGAGCTTTTTTCCCTTCTTCTTTTTCCCAGCTTTCCAGCTCATGTCCTTCCCATATCCTCACTTAAGAGCTAGTGGAAGCGGCCTCAGCAAGCCCATAACAGCCTCTGAGGATTTTCCATGGGCTGTGAGAACACATTGCCATGTCTGTCA
The DNA here is from genome assembly GCA_013398175.1 of Climacteris rufus. NCBI lineage: Eukaryota > Metazoa > Chordata > Aves > Passeriformes > Climacteridae > Climacteris > Climacteris rufus. The sequence continues at coordinate 1,850,929 of VZRZ01003270.1, forward strand.
TCATACCTAAAACATTTTTGGAGCATGCTTTGTGCTTTCAGTGGCAGATCTGCTTTATCACTTTTCCTTTTCTCTCCAGGGGAAATAAAGGAATGAAGACCGTGTTGGAAGGACAGCAGCTCCTGGCTACCCCCGATCAGTGCGAAGCAGAGATCTGCGAAGAGTGTTGTCAGCGCACTCTTGCTGACACCACCCAAAATGCTTGGAAAGCCAACATTAATGTGATTGCTGTGGGCAAGGTCAGCAGCCCAAACCCTTTTTAACTGTTCCTGCCACCCTGTGCAGTCCCCACTCCTCTGCTGAGCTTGGAACCAGCCGTGACACCTGCACCACTTCAGGACCACGAGTAGGACACAGGCCTGCTTACCAACAACTTCTGGGTTTGATGAGATCTTTATGAAATGGTACCAACATACATCACACAACCTCAGGCATGGTAGTGCCCTCCTTTCAGCATCTTCTATGGAGACTTTATTTTTCCATTTTCATGATTAGTTATTACTATTTTATTTGTTCCTACAGTAACAAATATTATTTGGCGGAGTCTGTAGGCACCTACAAAATGTGAAACCAACTATACCACAGTGAAAAAATGATCTTTGTATCTGTGCCAAAGTTATCTTTGTAAAAACTAAAACACTGTATCATGTTAAGTTTTTTTCTATTCTATTATTTTGTTTCATAGATTTTAAAATATTATGACAAATATTTTCTAATATAAAGTCATATAAAACCCATAAGTAAATACGTTCCTTTAAGTGCTGGAACTAGAGTCTTGAAACTTTCAGAAACAGAAAAATAAAATTACTGACGTCAGCAAGTGTTAGCAAAACATTTTATTGTCGTCAAATTTGCATATTTTGCAGAAAAGTTTCACATAAAAAGTTTCACTCAGCACCCTGCCTCCATGAATTTTCCCTTTACAGTCTGTTAGATGTATATCCTTCGTGTTACCCTCCTACAGAAAGTGTCTGTTAATAGGTCACCGCTATGGCTGAGAAAGACAAAATTAGATCTGTCTGAAAATTAATTTCATTCTTTTTGTGTACCACCATCAGCCTTATGTAAGCATTTCTATTCTGCATCCACAAACTCTTCTGAATTCCTTTTCCTTCACTCTGATAAGGCAAGGATACTGTCTTTCCTCAAATATTACCTCTACTAACACATCCTAAAGAAATTATTTGAACAGTGTCTAGGTTGTGTAGAAAGAAGAAATTATAAGCTAAGTCTCCAAGGAGGGCCTCAAGCTACAGAGCTCATGGCAGAGTCTGTTGGGCAAAACTTCCTCTCTGAGGGAGAATATAAGCAAAGAGGCTCTCTTTGATTGCCACCCTACATCCTTTCTTTAGCCTCATCAATAGTTAAAACATCACCTCACCTGGCAGATGAGCTCTACCCTTCAGAGGCTTGTTGGTGCTTCTAGGGCTGATGATGCAGTGGCTCATGTAACAGAAGATGTCTGAAGTCAGATAGTTTGTATTAATCGCCTTAAAGAACAACGTGAGCTAAAATTGATTTTATAGTTTTGAAATCAGATTCTTTATAATAATTGTTTGATGAACAACATGAAGCAAAATTGATTTTATAGTGTCAGGGACTGATTTATTCAGCAGTGCATAAGTCATCATCCAGTGCCTATAGCCTGCAGTTAACTGGCACTTCTGAATGTCCTTTCCAAGCCCTTCTTGCATCCACTTGAATATAATTACAAGTGCTATGTATAAATCAATTCACTTAATTATGATTAAAGATTCCAAAAGAAACCCTCACAAAGTGACTAAATCCATCTGAGAGGAGAAAGTGCAGCATGATAAAGAGTTAAGGAAGAAGCAAAAAAAGATTACACCAGTGTAGCTACTGCTCCTTAATAAATAGGGACAATCAAGGATTTCCTGACAAAGCAGATGTTTTCTCCATCCATATCTGCTTTTGCACAACTTGCTTTTCAAAGCAAGGCTCTTGCCTGGAGAGCACATTTTGAATCCCTCTCTAACCCCCATGGCACCCACAGGTTTTCTTGCAGCTCATTCCAAAAGTTGCCAGCATGGAATTACTTCACCCTGTCCAACATGTCAGAATCAGATACAGACAGTATCAAACATCTTTCGTTCAGCCTACTGTAAGAGCATTTCTGTCCAAGCCAGTGCAACTTAAGAGACAATCTCTTCATTATACCAAAAAGTGTTAAATTTTTTTAAAATGTCTGTTTCTCCACTTTTTCTTATTGGTTTAAATTAAGCAACTTTTATTAATTTGTATCAGATTTGCAGCACACTAATTATTAGTAATAGGAGTATTATCATAACGTTTTGGTAAGTCCTAAATAACCCCTTTGTTTTCTGCATATACTAATTTTAAAATTCTAATTTAAATATATAAATAACACCAGAAAGCAATCAAGATTTCTTCACTGTATGTCTCTCATAGGAAAATTTTCTCATGCATATGCATTAAGAGCAAAAGATGTGTTCTGCATACTGACAGTAGTTATATACCTTGGTGTTCTTGTGTGATGTGACAGGTCAACACTTTTTCATATTGAGTTTTTAACTTAGTACTTTTTTATAATGACAAAATATTCCTTGATTTGGTATGCTAACTTTCTTATCAAACTTACAAACAACCAAATATATCTACATGGGAAAAAAAAAAGCCAATACTTCACAGAAAATGAATGTGTCTTTTCCTCCTTTCTCTTCTTTATATACCATTAAATTACATCCACACATCTAGCACCACACTCCACTAAGTCCCATCACAAGAGAAAAATCATGATGCATTATTGAATATAGAATCTGAGAATGGCACAGACAAACACAACATATTTAAATCATCTCCCCAGAGGAAAAACAGTGGTAATTCCGAATTAAAATATTTCTTCATTTGCTACTGGAATATATCAGGTTTTGATTTGCAGCTGAAAACAAAAAGTATTTTCAGCTGAAGTTTTTACAGAAAGGTTCCACATTTTTCAGTAGTCACTTCCATTGATGATATAAACACCAGCTGAGAAGCATTTGTAGCAGCTGAAAAATATGCACAAACTTGCAGTATTTCTGGAAGAGAAACTTCAATTCTGTAAGAAGTTGTTAATAACAAACATTATTATTACCACATCCACGACTCATGGTATGCAGACTACAGCCAAACATAGCCACGTGGGTAAGGGAAAAGGACAGTTCTCTTCATAGATGTGATTGCTAATAAATAAACATGGTTAATATCAAACACTGAAAGAACTGGTCTCCTTGCACCACTGAAGTGTCCTTAATAACTCACTGAGAGTGACAATAGAAAGGATCTTCTTATTTTTTCCAGTATCTTAATGTGCTTCAGGGCATTTTTTTCACGAAATTTTGCTTCAAAAGCAAGTTCTGCTTTACAGCAATGACTTCGGCAGTGAGCTAGGCCTGATTTTCAGACGGGACTAGGCATTCTTTAGCGAACCAAGTTATTTTTTTGAAAAATAATTTAGTAATACCAGATTTCACTAAGCACTGGTGTTTGTGGATGCTGAAATGTCCTACCCTGCACATCCTGCCAGCAGATGAACTGCACATTGAATGCACTCACAAACATTCACAATTCTATATGCCCCGCATACATAATATACACTACCATCACACAAAACAAAACTTCAGCAGAGAAATCTGGGCAGCTTCAGTGCAGATTTTTACAGAGCTACTTACCAGGAGAGTTCACACAGAGGCAGTGGCCCAGAATGCCTCCAACAGAGGAGGATCTCACTGCACAGAGGTCCATCCTTTTGTACAGGATCTGGTCCTGTAAAAATGGCTTGGGATTTCTCAGAGCAGGGTCTGAAAGTGAAGTAAGGACTTATGTGGGTTTTGTAGATCCTGATAGTCCTTAGGCTCCAGCTGTAGGGTTTTTCTAGGTATACTGTGAAGAAAAACTGTATATAACAAGGGAATCTTGCTAAGAGAACCATGACCAATAAGAAAATTAAATGTAGTCCAGGGTTAGATGCAGATGAACAAATATGGTTCATTTATGTCTTAGGCTCTATCACATCGGAAGCCATCCTGTGGCTCCAATCTTTTTATTATTTAGAGAAGTGTTTTGTTGCCAATTAGGAAGGAAAAGCAGTGGGAAATGAAGGATGAGGTTTGTTTGTAGGTAAACCTGTGTATGAACCCTGCCCAGGAAACACCAGCAGAAGATTCCAGGAAAATTCACCTGACCCATCCTTCATTCCCAGAGAGCCACAAATTACAAAACTATAATTCAAATTATATTTCCCTCAACCATTTATAAAAATTTTAAATATTTAAAAGAGTAAAGAAAAAAACCCATGGATGCAACAAAATTAGCAGGACAGCCACTTTGCTGCTGTAAGTAGCACCCTCATTACTGACCTTCAGAAGAGGTACAGTGGAAAGGCAAGGAGGTGAAAATTAATAACCCTTCTTGCAGATATCAGAGAGCTGTCACAAGTTATGCAACCTAGGAATTTTTATCCACTCCCCCCATCTTCCAGAAAGACATAATTAATTTACACTCATTTTAACCTGCAAATGACACTTGTACAGTTGGAGGACTGACAATCAACTTCCTATGCTGGCAGCAGGGCGCAGACATCTGAGTGTTGCAGCATTCCTGTGGATGCATTGAAAAATATAATTGATGGGACCTCCTACCTTGTTAAGTACAGTAGCTATAACTACACACAAGGCTTGAGGGATACACACACTTCCTTAGCAGAGAGAATCAAAAGAAAATAAATTAAACAGTCCTTTAAAATACTACCTTAAGGAAGAGTTAACATAATGCTTGTATCTCTCTGTGTTTTAACTCCTAGGATGTGGTAGTGTGTATGCATACACAAACTGTCTGGTGCACAATTTTATATGCTTCAGATTGCAGTAAACTTGGGATGTGATGTACACAGTTTCTGCTAGAACCCCTGTAAATTACAAAGGTTAATGATAGTTCTGTGAAGGAAAAAAAAAAAGACTAGGAACAGCAGACGTGTGTGTATATTTGTATAATAATTCAAGGAACCATGGGTGACAAGGTCTCCTTTGCTGAAAAATTGTTCGAATAAAATGAGCCCACTTTAACAAGATTGTAAATACCAGACAGCATTTTCAAAATCTAGAATACCCAGAAAACAGCCTTAAATTTACAAATCTCTCCAACTATCACAGGTGCACTCAGGGCTCTATGGACAACACTGTGTTAGGAGGTGGAACAGCCAGTCTGAAGGGTGGGAGAGCCTTCCAAGGGCTTAGGTTCCCACTTTATTGAGCCAGACATTTACTGTGACCCTCCTGTGTTACTCAAGTAGCATTAAAGCATTTTAGTTGGCAAAAATCCTTAGTATTTTTGTTAATGGAGGACGTAGTCACCACAGGGTCTGTCTTCCATCAAAAACTGCAGACTTGTCAGGCTAGGTGACCCTACATAATTACCAGAAAATCTGTGAACCAGTCTCACTTGCTGCATTAGTTCCTCAGTTACACATTTCCATACCCTCACTCCACTCCTTTTCATTTCCTCTATAGCCTGGCCTTGCATCCAGCATCCCAGGATGGTGAATACCAGGCACTGCAAGAGAACAGCTCGAGGTCAGGTTTTGCTCAACAGCAAACAAAAGAGGCAGTGCCAGTCAGCTCGTTAAGCAAAAATGCTTCCCATTTACTCAGGCTGAAAAGTTTCCTTTATTTACTGGTGAAGGAAGACCTTTTGTACTTTGCAAAAGTACAAAAAGTACATGTGCAACCAGCTCTCTTTTCTGCCAGTTCCTTCCTCTCACATCCCTTCCCAGTCCTGTATGGAAGTCAGCAGTACCACACTCCCCCAGGCTGAGCTGTTTTGCCAAGATGCTAAAGGGTCAATATTCTTATTGCAAATTCACTTGCTGCATAATTGTAATCTCAATGTCAAAGGAAGAGCCTCTGCCTAAGAAATGTGTAGGAGTGGGAGATGCCCACCCTGCTCTGGGTTGGAGAATACACCCAAGGAGCTGTTTTTTCCAAAAAAAGTTAGAGAAGCAAGCTCAAGCATAATAAATATCACACCACTGGTTTAAAGTGGTAGAGAAATGAAATGCATTACTTCCAAGCTCAAGGACTTAAAAGTGAGGTTAGTCAGGAGTTCATTAAATATCTTGAGCAGCATAGCAAATATAAGCCTGCTTTCTGGAAGTGGGAGCCCTCCTCTTTTGTGGGAGCAGCAGATGCCCTCAGGGCACTTAGTCATGTGATACTGTACCACTGAGCTAAAAATAGGGAATTGTGTCAAGCTACATTTATAAGAGATCACTTTCTCTGTGTGCAGACAGCCTGATTTTAAATTTATTTATTTGCTCCAACTGCATAAAAGTGTTCCCTCCTGAACACCTTCAGATGCCATTAAAAAGTCCAATGTAATATAACTCTAGTGATAGAACTGTCCCAGTGCCACCCACTAGGATTAAAAAAAACCAAACCAACCAACCACAAAAAAAAAACCAAAAAAAACCCAACAAAACAAAACCCTATCCACAACAAAAAAACAAACACCCCTGCAACAAAACCACAAACAACACAAAACAAACAAACAAAGACAAAACACCAAAAACCAAAGCAACATCCTAAATACAAAAACCAAAGGGAGAATGAGGGGAGACCTGCAAGGATATGCAGTAAATGTCACGAGCACCAGTTTCTGATCCAAAACTACATGTAACCCTAGACACTTAAAAAAGTAGTATCAATTTTATTAGGCGAAAACCAGAACACAGTTGTTTTGGTCTTGGTGGTTTTTCTCAGCTCCTCTTCATCTAATCACTTTTCTTTTAATCACAGCTGAACTTAGTTTCTCTTTTAATTCTTCTCTTAGAGGTTCTACAAAGAGTTTCTAGTATGCCCCTGTTTATCTCCCTAACCCCAGAGTAGAAGACATGACAGCATGGTATAAAAGTTTTATTGGCCTGTATTTTGGCTGACCAAATTACTCATGAGCAGTGAACTCATGAATAAGTTATGAAAGTCATTACTTCAAGTGCCAATAAAACCTTTTTTATATGGGATTGTCATATATTCTACATATGCAACTTATTTTACAGGACAGGAAAAACTCTGTATAAGACACTTTTTAGAGAGTCTTAAAAATTTTTATGGGGACCATTTCTTCTATCCTGCTACTACAAACCAGGCTTTAATTAAAATAAGCCATGCTGTACTGTGCTCAGAGGTACAGAAAAATTAAAACATCTCTCAAACTCACTGCTGTCAGCTTTTACTTTTTCTCAGAACTCACAACCCACCAGAATTTGAAGAAAGTGCTGTCACACTAGAAAATTATAACTTTTCCTTTTCCCAAAGATGGAGACCTTGTAGGTACAATGCTGGATGGTCACACAGTTAGAAGCCTTAGGTTTATCAAAAACCCAGGGTCAAATGTGGTATATTCTGAACATTAATAATTACAGTTTTCTAATGGAGGGAAAATTCCTAAAGGAAAAGAGGGACACATTATGGTTAACTAGCTTTATCAGAAAAATACTAACTTTCTGATGATACTTATTAAAACCAAATCCCAAGATGATGAGTCCAGAGAGCATCAATGAGGATCTCTATACTTGCTCCATTTTCATTTGCCCCACAACTATGGGACAACAAGAGGGGAAGAAGGGCAAGAAGGATAAGTGTGTACATGCACATTTATTTTTTAAGTTTTATAAACCCATCCACTTTTAGTCAACCAAATTGTGATAGAAAAGATGTTTCTCGGATTCTTCTCAGAGTTAAATGCTTGCAGGTATTTTTTTTCCTTGCTGAAATGTCAGACAAAGGCTCAAATCCCCAGGAGCTGGTAATTGGCATTGTTTTCAGGGAAGCTGCGGGCACACAGGGTGCAATTAAATATAAATATAGATAAATATAGGTTTTTGCATATGAGTGGGTTGTTTGGGGTTTTTCTTTTGTTTTGTTCTCTTCAGGAACAACTAAAAGTAAGAACTTTATCAGCACCCAAGACAGACCAGTTTGAAGTAAAGAATTTGAGTTATGGAAGTGCCTTCTTCCCCTCAGCAGCAGAGGCTCTTTCCATAGCTCTCCATTGCCTTTCACCATTTGCAGGCAGGCAGAGATGAACCCAGCCCACAGAGGCTAATGCTGGCTGCCAACTTCTCCACCAGTTTGCTCCACACACAGCCATTTACACGTATGTAAAATTGGGCATCAAAGACCTTTTAAACTCAGTAGCATTATTAATTCAGATTCTGCCAGCTCTGTGACTGTGGAGCGCACAGTTAATTTGTCTGTGATTTTCTTCTAGCAAGAGCAGCACTCAGTCAATGACAGGGCTTCTGCTGCTGCTGGATCTGCAGTGTGGAGCAGATTTTGGCATACTTGCTAGATACGTAAAGATATGTGCTGGTTACTTTTTTTCAATTATCAGTTGCAATACTGTAATACCCTTTGCTTACCTATGTTGATTTCTGAAGTGATTTGCCACTGCTGTCAAAATGCCAACAAATCAAAGAGCAAGAGTGTAGGCATCAGCAGTCCTCAACAACTGCTAGCTCGGCGTCCCCAGTGTAATTCTTTCTCAAGAAGTTTACAGGCACAATTTACTTAAGCTATTAGTACTTGTGTTTTGTCTTACTACCCTTCAAACTCTGAGACGTCAAGTGGACTCTTGTGCTCTTGCTCAGGGATTTTCAAGGTGTATTATATGCAGCCAGTGGGGGAAAGAAAAGAAATGCCAGACGTGGGCCGTGCTCCTACTGTTCTCCTGACTGCCGTATGGAGCAAAACCTCCATTTTCCTGCCAGAGACTCCAGGTTCCTGCTGTGGAAAGGGGGGTCCTCATAAAGCAAGAAAAGGCAAGATGTGACAAGTAATAAAGGCAGAGCACAATGTATGCAACAGCTAAAGGAACCCAAGCCATGGCAGAGCATTCCTTGTGCCCAGGCTGTCACTGGGACAGCCTGCCCTGGCAGCCATGGCAATGAAGCCCCAGGAACACTGGGCTGCTGACTAAAGAGGCAGAAGGGACATTCTCCCACAGTACTGAGCAGGAAATACTCAGTTCACAGCACAGGACAGCAGGGACACATGAGGATGGGACCTTTTATAGTAGGATTCAGTCTGCTATGAAGAACTAATGTGGCTGTACTCTGTGTCGTACTGGCATGGATTGAAACCTGCTGGACAGTCATTCAAACAGTTTGATGAATCTTGGCTGACCATCATTTAAATCCAATGTGTGTCCTTTATGTTAGCAATAGAAGGTAGTTTGGGATTCACAGGTCAGCATCCAAGCTGTGGGCACATGGAGCAATTTAGATTATTTTCATAATGGCTATTTTCCCCAGATTCTTCTGAAAATGTGATCTCCGATCCTGGTTTTTTTTTTTTTTCTTCCAACCTACCATCTCTTAGCCCAGGCTTTGCCTCTTGATCTCCATCACGTGTCAGTGGAGATGGCCTCACTTCACCCCACAAGCAAGTTGGGTGACTGCTTTAGGAATTTTATTTCCAGTTAAAGTGAAATGACAGGGAACTGCACAATAAGGGAACAGAGCAGAGCACCAATGGTGCTGAACTGCAAAAGCTGGAAGCACTTTGGAAGAGGGTTCCTTCAAGCATCTGTCACAGCAAGCTCTTATCATCTACAATTTAGGTACTTACATCTAAACTTGGGAAACGAGGGGAAGAAAAGCACATGAAATATATCTGAGTTACAGGGCTCTAGCAGAAGTTAAAGGAGCAGATACAGAAATTGTTAGTGGGAAGGGAATTGCAGTGGGAACAGTAGGGAATTGGAGAACTGTGGAAAAGAACATTTACACTAGCTGGAAACACATAAAAAAATTGTCTTTAAAATGCACACCACCACCAAAAGTAAAAAAACCCAAACAAGCCAAACACAGCAACAAAAAAAACCTCACCAAAAACAACCAAACAAAAACACTCCTCAAAAACCCAACAAACTAATCTTGAAAAAAACCAGATTCTATAGAACTGTATGATGTGGCTTAAGAGTATCTGGACGTCCTAAATATTAGGCATTATCTCCAAAATTCAACTAACATTTGGGATGGTGTCTTGCTGTCTGGGTCCTGAGCCCACTGACTTCAACAACACATAAAAAAGGCATGCAAGCAAACCCTCTCTCAGCACAGGGAGAAAGGCTGGACGAACACCCAAGCAGTGAAGCAGAGCTGAATGCACCAGGCAGGATGTGGGGCAACCCCAGGTTGCTCTAATGGTTCCAGTGGGTCAGACTGATCTCCAGGTTCACCCAGGTTGACAAATTTGCAAAGGAAATTTAAAGGTATCATATCCAGGCTGAACAGGGCTTGTTCTCTGCCTAGTTTTAGTGGTCTCTTCAATAATTACAATAAAACAAAGCCCATCCACTCAGGATGTTACTGTAAGCTGGGTGACAATGTCCTGGAGCAAACATGGACTATGGGCTTGAACACCAGACCCTTCCATTCTAACTCAAAAGATGCAGTTAATTGGCCTGGGCACATTGACACATTGGCTGAATCACTGTCGTTTAAATGGGCATGTGCAGCAGCAAGAAACTGAAAGGACAGACAACTTTCTCCTTTCATGTGCTTTGTTCTGCAGCCACATTCATTCCTGCTGTTATTTGTGTTCCTGTTCAGGTCTGGTCCTACCTGCAGCACAGTTTAGCAAAGCCCAGCCTCACCCAGCAGATCCATCACAAAGCTGAGCAGTAATCTAGACACCAAAGCAGGAAGCTCAGCGCCAACTAATTCATCCCGGGCTCTAAATTCACAGCCAAGCTACATCGTAACCCGCATCCCAGGCATTCCCATTGCGTTTCTCAGTCCTAAAATCCTGATCTCTGTTTTTTCTTGACAGTTTTACTTGCACAGACCTGATGTGTAGCCATCAAGATGGAAAATGAGCTGCAGGATGCAGAAAGAATGTTAACATTTTAGTTATACCATTTTTATTTATACCACAGTGACCCAAAATAACTTCTGCATATAGATGTGGCTGTAAACATTGGTTGTATTTATGCCAATTATTCTGACTGACTCATTGATTTTCAAGATAATTCTTCATAGGTTTAACACTTCCCAGAACTTTTCTAAAATCCAAGAAAGTCCAGCCTGTCAGCAGGGGCAGCCATTACTTTGCTTGTCAGGGCAAGATACTAAGGGACCAGGACTTCAGTAACAAAGTTGTAACAATAAAAGAGTATCAGTATCAGACAGATTAACCTGATCCAGCTTATGATCATAGTCTCTGGTCAGTTCTAAGCAAGGGTAGTGTTTTAGGAAACATTTCTTCTTCAGAGATCTTTTCATTCCTTGTCAAAACATAAGCAACTCAGGAAAATACAAATCACCCTCCCAGAAGACTGAAAGGAGACAGTACTGAAAATACCTATGATACATTCCCTATCTAGGGCAGCAGTTTTAGACTACACAAAGGTTTTCCAGCGCCTGGGGCTGAGGCCGACATGGGAGGCAGCAGCTCTGCCTGATGTTTCTTCAGACAAGCAACCAGCCTCTGCTTGCTACTGCTCTAAATCTGGGGCACTTTATTCATTCCTCCCAACCAAATGCTAATCTCTCCCAGAAAACCAGAGCAAGCAACGCTGGGCTGTGGCAGCCCAAGGCGGTTCATTTGTGACAGAGCACATATACGTACACACAGCACAGTCTAACCTCAGCTAAGGCAAGGGTTGGCCTCAAGTCTGGAAAGGCCAATGAGTTATTCCAGATCAGGCACATTATCTTCGATAGCTTATGGAAACCAGACAGAGGCCTGCTGCACCCAAAGCTGTATCCATTGATCCCTCACCCCCAGCTGGCCCCTGCCGGCCACGCTGAAGGCAGCTCTCAAGCTCCACACCAGGCTGGCACTAAAAACCCCTGAATCCCAACTACCATATCTTCATCCATATGTGCTCAAGCAGCATCCCAGACCGTGCAACAGATGGCTGAGAACAGCTGTCCATGAAACACTCTGAGAAACATGAATGAGCACCAGCAGGAAAATAAAGATTCCCAGGGACTTCTTCCTCAGCAAAGGGGTAAGTTACTGCTTGATCTTCCAAGAACCAGACAGCAGAAAAGCTCTTCTGCTCTCCAGCAGAAAATTCCTGAAAAGTGGTCAGTGTTATGAAGTTACACAAATGGTGAACAGCCTTTGCAAAGTATGTTCAAGAGAAAATGCAAACAAAAAAAAAAAATTAGAACCACCACTTTTATTCCACTTGGAATATGGTTTCAATTCAAAATTGGCTTATAGTCCAGTATAAGGTGAAATAAGTCTTGAAAAATATGCCTGAAACACCACCCTGAAGAATATTTTCACTGACTTAGCAGAAATATCTTTTATGAAACACTGTATCAACAAAACTAGACACATTTACAAGATTAAAGAGAACTATAGATTTTGAATCACTTTCTCAAAAGACAAAAAGAAACATGAAAGGAGAAGAGAAAAACTAAAACATGCCTTTGATAGAAGCACTATACCTTTTTTTAACAAGGTTATGTTTCTATATGCCTGAGAAAAACATAAAGTTAAATCAATGTTTAACATAGGCAGACCCTTGCCTAGGACTGCCTGGCTGAGTAATTTCATGTCTTTGGGAACGTGCAGAGAACAGTGCCTCCTGAAAACTCTGAAGGATGGAATCCTGGCGCAGAAAGGACTCCATGGCAGCAGCTTTGGAAAACTGAGAATAAGCAACACAGTCCATTCAGGAGCACCTTCTGTGTGCAATGGGGATTTCAGCTGGTTCCTGAGCCCACTGAAGCACAGTAGCAGGCAGGGCTGTGAGGCAGGAATGAGCTGCACTGTGCTGGCTCCTGGATCAGCTACGAGCGAGGTGGGTGGCTGGACAGAGTCTGCAGCTCCAGAGCAGCAGTGGGTGGCTGGCTGCATGAGGCTGCCAAAGGGGAGACCTGAGGCAAGAACACACACACAAACCTTCCTGCAGCTCTCATGGTTTCAGCAGGGGTAAATTCAGCTGGGGTAGGGTGGCAGAAATGCTGGAAATAGTGGCTTGCTTAGAGCACGAGAGGAGGGCAGTTCTCCCAGCCTCAGGATTAAGCATAGTTAACAAGGTCCCTAGGCAGATGCAGCTGCGAGAAGAATACCAGGTCAAAGTCCCCAGCTGGTGTAGCTTGGGTGGATGCAATCTGCTCACCTAATACAGAATCATAGAATCATTTAGGTTGGAAAAGAACTCCCAGGTCATCGAGTTCAACTGTTAACCCCACACAGACACCTTGACCATTAAACCATGTCTCTAAGTGCCACATCCACTTGCCTTATGAATAGAGATTGTGATTCCACCACTTCCCTGGGCAGCCTGTTCCAATGCTTGACCACCTTTTCAGAGAAGAAATTTTCCCTAATTTCCAATCTAAACATCCCCAGCACAACTCAAGGCCATTTCCTCTCATCCTTCTGCGAGAGGACACTGACCTTGACATCAGGTGGTTCTAGAGAGCAGTAAGGTCCCACTAAGGTCTCCTCCAGGCAGGAAAAAAGGAGGCACATTTCCTGGGTTTTACTGCATTTCTTTCTTTGACACTCTGCTTTCCTTCTTCTAACTCTTCAATTAATGAATGTAGAGTGGAGAATTCCTTGTCTGTGATGTCACTGTATGTTGCTACCTCACTTATACTTCTGGTTAGTGCTAACTTGCGGTTGTGTTGTCTTCAACAGAAATCCCTAGAAATGGAACCTTACACATCTTACAGCCAGTCAGTTCCCAGCAAGATGACAGACAATGCTTCCTCGTTGATAAAATAATTTGCATTTAGGCAGCTAACATATATGATTTCCTAAACACATCAATGAATACAAGGAGTATCCAGTGAGTACTTCTAACATCTGTTTGCTGATAAATAGCAATGCTCTAAGTGTTCCTGACATGAGCTTTTTGATACAATTTTAAGCCACAGACTGGGATGTTTTGTTCCTAAACAAGGTTTGGATACCTCTCCAACAGCTGAGACCACAGAGAGCTGAGAAGGCAAAAGGTCAGGCTGTTTAGCTTCCAACAAGCTCCTTGAAAGCTCTTGTAATTTCATTTGCTTTCAAGGAGAACATTCGGTGGGAAAAAGATTGACTTTTCTGACCAGCTCATATTGCCAGCTCTGCCACCGACCCTGCTGTGAGACCTTTTGCACAGCTTTGTTTCCCCATGTCCTCTCTTACTCTTCACAAGTTTTTCTTATTTAGAATCAAATTCTTCAAGAGGCTTTTTCTTACCACATATTTTCACAAGCCTTGTCACAATTCATCTTTAATCTCCCAATGATGTCAAACAACACAACTTTGACACTGCAGTGTTGAGAGCCAGACCCACGCAAGGGTGCATCCTCCAGGAACTCTCACCAGCAGAACCTCCACTCCTGGGCCGGGTCTCAGCATGACCCCATTCCTGTTCCCGAGGAGCCCATGCTTTGCAGACGTAGCCAAACACCCTCTTGGGTGGTGTCAGCATTTAACAAAACAGCAGAAGAGGGGAAATGGCTGCCAGCCAAAACCTTCCAAGCTTGCAAAGCACCTCAGAGGCACATTCCCAGAGACCAGTCCTTCCCTTCAGCTTTCTGTGGCTGCACTTGTTAACTATCCCATTTATTACTATGGAGGATACACTGGTAACCTGTGCATCTTCTGCAATTACATGAATGTGGTTGGTTTTATACCAATATAGCTCTTTTCCAGAAATTTGATACTTGTACATGGTTGACAAAAAAACCCCAAAAAAACCAACAAAACAAACAACAAACCCTAAACTATTACTCTCAGTTACATCCAAAACTGGATGCAGAAAAGCACAGTGGACCTAATTTGGCTTCATTTCGTGTGTGATCAGACTGCCTCAATTTTAGCAGAAATTAGCGCAATGCTAGGGCTGCTGGAGCCTGTCACTGTGCATAAACAACCTGGGCAAGAGTCTGGGATCAACATTGCACTTCTGTACTTGACACAGACAGTCAGAGAGCACACTCTGCTTTCTTGAAAAAGGCACACACAAAAAGACATAGCCCTATTTAAAGGAAAATTAACGGCACCTTTTATCCCTGTCACCAGTTCTGTGGTTACTTTAAGAGCAGATGGCAGTGCTGCGTGCAGCAGCTCTGCTCCAAGCCAGGGTCTTTGGAAGCACATGGCAAGAGATGCCTGCAAGGGTAGGCATACAGCTGTCCTCAAGTGCAATAAGATTCCTTCTCTCCCTTGTTCTACTCAGAGCAGCCCTTTCCCCACACTCCTGTTTGATATAGAAGCAATAAGGTCTTATGTAAATAAAGTTAAGCATAATTTTTATTCTTTTTTGTTAATAGGACTTTCAGAAGAATCATTCATTCATACAGACTAAGCGTTACTTCAGTAATATTTAGGGGCACAAGAAGGATATTTCTTTAACCAGCCCATCTCTGCTAAGAATGCTGGTGCAAGATTGCTGTGCCTTCAAACAGCCCTTCCTGAAGCGGAGGGAAAAAAATAAACTAATTTCCATTACATGTACTTTCCATTTTTGAATTTTTTTTAAACTCAAAATGCAGCCTGAATAGTTTGTGAGTTTTTCTGAGAAAGCAGACATATTAGCAATGCCTTTCATGTTGCAAAGATGACTAAGGCAGGATGCTAGATAACTTCTAATCCAACAAGAAATATCTTACTCTGTAAAAATGGCTTATTACAGTCCTTTCAGGTAGTTCCTATAATGCTCTGAAATCTGCAAAAGTCAAAGGCAGAAAACACTTTCTACAACTCTCATGTCCCTGTTTCCTTCATTCTCTGAGCAAACTTTAGGAAACCTTCACCTCGGCATTTATTTTTGCCTCACTATTTACATGATCCAGTAAGCATCTTCTAGAATTTGTGGAATTAAAATAAAGCAAGCTGTGACTAGACAAGTTTCAAACTATCTGAACTTGCATTTGTCTCACACAGAAATACAAAAGAGAATAAGTTGTGGAAGTTTAGTATTTGCTCTTGCCGCATTTCTCCAGGGCAATTCTTCCTCTGGCCCCAGGCTGCATTCACACATCTATCAGCAAGTACTTCCACTGTGTGACCAACAAGCTATGAATGCGATGACTTGTTCTGCCTGCTTACCCTCCTGCTGTATTTTAACAAAAGCAGTGATTTGCAAAGGCAACTTGCAAAGCTAAATGCCTATACTTGTTTCGGCTTTCTGTAACGTAAAGGATCTAAGCCAGACATCATGGAAATGCACAATACCATCTGTCCTATATGCATGTTCTAAAGATGTGCCTGCTCACAAATATCACTGGATTATTTGCCAGCTTCTGATTGCAGCTTATCTGCTGTATTTGACCACCCATTGTACTGAAGCCCTTCCAGTGATTTCTGCTAGGTTGCTGTATTAGCCCTTTTACAGGAATCCTTTTTGTGCTGGATGCTTTCTTATGAGTTCTTAACTATACAGATTCCTTATTCTAAAAATTTATGACTGAAATCCAGGAGGGAATGTATTTAGCAAAGCCCCCAAACCCCTTGGATTTTAACTGTTGGGTGGTCCCTGACACTGACATCTCTGACACTGGCTGGGAATGCTGCATAGCTACACTGTGTGGGGGCAAATGTTCTCTTATCGCTGCATTAAACTGCTGAAGTGGTTGATGCTTTGATCAGGTAACCATAAGAAATAAATGAGCTTGGACTCTGTTGGGGACCAAGTTGGGCACCTGCAAAATGAACAAGTAGCATGGCAACCTCTTTTTCACTGTATTCCAACTACAGATCACCTACAGGGCTGAAATGAGCAACCTGAAGCCTGGGTTGGTGGGGTTTTTTTCCCCATCACTGCAAATTTCCCCATGACTTCTTTTAAATACATTCCTTACTATAGCAACAATTATTTTTTATGCTTTTCACAATAACTGAGAAAATCACTGCCATTCATTCCCTTTGTGGGAGCTGCACAAGTGGGAAATATTGATTTCTTCACATATTGTTCTGCTTGGTATTACTGCTTGGCATGTTTCTTCTTTCATCTCTCATTCCCACTATACTCTACATTTCTAGTAGTCAAGCACTATTGAACACTGTCATAGCTACATAATCACATTTAGCTCCAGATAAACTTTTTGGGTATCTGGAAAGAGTGACTGCTTTTGGTAATGCATGTGTTTACTACAGCCCTGAGCTGCCTGAAAATATGAAATGTATAAGATTATAAACATCTTTTGTTGAGCTTTGCGAAAAAAGGAAAGTTAAAATTATTAACTTCTGACACACATACAACTCAGAATAAAGTAAATCATAGAAGAGAGAAAAAACCACTAAAACCTTGACCAGCTGTCCTCCCACCTGCTTTGTCTTTTCAGGCAGATTCATTACATGGTTTTATTTGCTCGATAACTTACTGAATCACTAGACACAATACTGTGCACTTTGGACCCTAATAAAGCTCTGCTGTCACCTCTAAAGCCAATGTCCTGGCTGCCCTCTCCTCTTCACCGAAATGATCTCCAGTAAAAATTAAGCCACCCAGCTCTGTGCCACATGCCTCCATCCCCATGGACTTTTCTCCCACCGTGCAGGCCCAGAAGATTCCTGGATGCCTGGGGTGAGCAGGACCCCCCCACCCCACAGCTCACCCTGACGTTTGTGCAAGGGATGACGGCAGAACCGAGCCAACAAAACGCGCAGTTCCAGCCTTGGTGAGCAATGCACTCAGCACAAGGAATAACATAGCCTCAGGCTCCTTGTCAAGAAGAAGGAACTACAGCCCACAATGAGCTTGAAAACCTTATAAAAATTAAATACCATCAGGAAATAACAGCCTGTTCAAACAAGAAAGAAAGAAATCTCCCTTTACACCTCTGCACAGGCCACCCTGCCTGTGCCTTGCCATATGCACAGTAATGAGGGAAAATTTTGTTCCTCTGCTGCAGGTGCCCCCCAGCATTATGATGTCTGAGAAACACTCATCTATTAGCCAAGACACGAGTAACATCTTCTACAAGATGTAGCCTAAGAGGCTGAGAAGCTTTATTGTTGATATTACCTGACAATGAGAAGCCTTGCTTCCCTAGAATGGATCAAGGAACATCAAAGCTCCTTCCAATGCAGACAACATCTGGAGCCATTTGCACCTTTTAATTTTGGAGCAGGGGCAGGGAGGAAGAGCAGGTTTTTCAGCTCTCAAGGCAAATATTTATTTATTTGCCTAGATCCTGAATGAGTGGTACCTCAAACTGATCCCACCCCTCCACCTCTGTCAAGGCTGTAAGAATTGGGTCATGCCCAATGCAAGCCATTTCCTTGAGCCACTGGTGGATTTTCCACTCATTTCACAAGCACAACAAAATTCTGTCTACCCTGGGATGAACCTCACCAGCTGCCATTCTCACAGAAATATTTGTGCTTATCATTTAGGTAATTTTTAAATTACTGAACCATGGCTGTGCTGGATGCAGCCCATGCAAAGGGGCTCTGCTTTGCCCTGGCACCACTGCCCAGCCCTCAGCTACCATCCCTGCACCGGTCAGTGCCAGGGTGATGGCTCACCAGGAGCTCTGCTGTGGCATCCCGTTGCACCAGGACAATTACTAACACGCACTTCGACAAGTTTAACAAATGTAATTGTCCTTGATTTGCCTTGTACTTTACTATAAATTGATTTTCCCCCTTTATTTTAGCAGTTCAAGCGGAGATTTGACTTCCCCAGCTTTTTGCTTCCTTTGAACCACACTGTTCCAATTATTGCTACAGCCAGTGATGCTTTAGTGTTTATTTTGCATCCTTTTATGAGCATGTCTTCAGTATGCAGTGTTCTTCTTGACGATAAAAGATTCAGCCTATAATTTGAGAAATCTTTGTGGTTTAGCTTTAATCTTTGAATTTTACTGGTTTCTCTACATCTATTAGAATAGCTGAAGAAACTTATTACCATTTCTATACTTTTATTTAGATAGGGTATTTCTATACTGACTGGGTAGCTGCTGTTGTATTTTTCTTTTACTTTTCCTTACCCCACCCCCCAAAACTTCCAGCTGCAGTTCAAAGCCCTCTTTGAACACTTTCCTTATCTCCTCAGCCTTCTCCATAATTTTTAAGATTAGAGAAGAACTTGCAAGTCAAAACTCAGAGTACACAACAGCACCATAAAAGAAAAAAAAAATGTAAAAGAATAAAAGACAGAGAGAGGAAAAGTTCTCCCCAAGCAGGACGTTCACCAAACCAATGCCATCTGCTCTCTCTCCCCACATACTGCAATTCCTTGCTCCTCCCATTCACTACTAGGGATGGCTGAGATACAAATAAGTAACATCTGATCCATCATTAATAACAGGAAATCACCACAACTCCATTCTACCTCTCCTTGACAACAGAACCTTAATAGAAAAGGGAGCAACCCAAATCAGTCCATCATACATCACACACCAATATTGCTATAGTGTACCTCAGGGTTTCTTCACTTTGTCAGTGACAACATCTTGTGCATAGCTACAAAATGAGGTACCTAAATTTCCTGTGTAGCCAGGGGAGGGAAGTAGGAAACACAGAGACTGTTCAGGGCACCACAGCTCAATGCTGACAAACCCACATATTCTTTGATCCCATCTAAAGTTGTCATGTCAGTGTCTTCCCTCTAAAAAGCCTTCATGAGAATGCTCTTCACTTACATGTGACAAGTAACTGAAAAGCAGTAGAATATACCTCTTACTTCTAATGCAACTGGCCCTGCCAAAAACACCATGAAAATTCATATCTGGTATTAAAATTTCTTATGTATCAAATTCTCTGATTTTATTCCATGAGCATATCCTTCTTTACCATTAAGAGATGTAACACTGTTGGCTCTAGGTCAGAGATGGGAGGAAGAGGAAGATGTGCTTTACCCAGCACAGACCACGACATGAGAACTTGGCAGCTTCTGTGTGCTTTCTGTATGGCCCCATTCCCCCTCAGTTTATTTTACACCTGCACCTGTGCCAAGGGGCTGTTTGAATTCTGCACTGGTCCCAGGTTCTGGTTTGACAACTCTCAAAGTTGAAATAATTTATTTATCTAGAGAGCAGGTCTTTCTGCCCTGTTGAAGACATTCAGTTCCTACCTGGCCTTCTACTGTAATAAGGAGGAAAGGACAATTCCTCTCCCAGGCTCATTCATTATTCATAGTTCTCTAATGAGACTCCAGCTGACGCAGCCTAGCTGCATCAGGCGAGACAAAGACTACTGCCAGGAGAGGACCCCTGTGAGACCAGGGGTTCATTTCACACAGTGCTCAGCTCATGGTTCCAGCAGCAGTAGAGGCTGAATTCACACTGAAGATGCTGGAAGTTAATTCAGCTCTGGGGGCTTCTAAAGAAGAAAGAGGAAAAAGCTGAAACCAAAAGAGCCTGAAATTAATTTTCTAAATATATCTGTGAGCTGTGCAGAGAATGATAATTCCTACAGACTGAGAGTTTTAGCATTTTGCTTTATTCCAGTTTGGAAATATTGGGAACCTTCAATGGCTCAGGAGCCCAGAGCATCAGACACAGAGGTTTTAGATTTTTGTCTCCCCCTCAACACACAGATGGAGTGAGAAGACCCAGACAGACAGCTGACCTGGAACCTTCAAGGAGATCATAATCTTGGCAAAGTAAACTGGTAGGGGGCCAGAGAGGACTCTGATAGTCTGTCATCAATCAAAATAGTCCCCCTGGGACAATTATATCCCAAAGAATCTGCACACACTGACAAACCTCTGCTGCACAGCAGGATTTTGCATTGGGTCTAATGACACTCAGGTATCAAAAGCACTGACCCACTGTCACTTGACTCCTGCAGAAGCTGTTGCCTCCAGAGTGCTTCTTCAAACAGAAAAACATCAAGGAAATATTTCCAGTCCCTGCATAGGCATTCAGAAACCTTCCTTCAAGTGTCAATGCTTCTGCCTGGTTTAGGTTTCACTTTAAGTATCACTTTAGACATAGAAACAAAACTTTGAACACAAAGGAAAGCTCCTGAATCTTTATAACTAATTATCTTATGAGGTCAGAGTGGAAGGACCTCTGGAGCACCTCAAATGGAGTCTCATTTCTCTGTGCCCCAGAAAGACCCCTTTGAAGCACTGCCTCACTCACTGCCATTCCATTTGATTTGACAACTGCTGACCATCAGTGCCATGAGCACCTTTGAAACTCTAAGTTATTCTTGACAAAACCCCTAACAGCACCATCAAGTGCAACTTATGAAAGCTTTCCCAGTAAACACAGCCAGTTATCACTGCTCTCCTTCCAATCAGCCATCAGCCAAAGCAGCAAGCATTTTGCTTTTGTTCTTCCCTTTCAAAGAGAAGTTGCAATTGAAAGCAAAAGTGTGAGGATTAACTGGGTTACTCAGGTCAGAAAAGCAGGAATAACCAAGATACAGCAGAATTGGGACACTTATTTGCCATCGTCAAAGGGTGAGAGCAAGGCTCAGTGACCACCCTAAGGCAGGAGAGTAACAGAGAAGGCTAACACTGAACTCAGACCCTGCTCCCAGGTACTGGTGAGGCATCTGTGGTGAGCTTGGTCTGATTTGCCTCAACACCCAGGTTAGAAACCTGACAGAATCAGTGATAGCCTTTGGTGGGCACTTGGCACCTGCACACCCAAAGCGAGCAATATGGTCAGTGCCCACTCCCATTTCATTCACCACTATGTGCCATGCCCAGGAATTGGTTCTAAGAAGGGTCAGGTGAAGGCAGGTCAAACAGAGCCCAGAGCATTTACAGTGCTCTGCATTTACAGTGTAATGTCTCACACTCATGAAAACCACCACATACTCGCTCTTCAATGGGGTTTTTCCTCCAGAAACTTCCTTTGTTCTTTTTCCTTCAGAAATTAGCATGCAGCAAGTGACTAAGTCTATTAGAGAAAATTGACCTTGGAGTCATTTAGCTAAGGATTTGCCAAAGCCCAAAGGTATTTATTATTCTTATAGGCAATGAGGCATATGGTTGACTTTTCCAAAGGCCATTTCAGAAAGAAAGAAAAGTAAATGACCAAGTCTTGAAATGAAAACAAAAGATATTTAAGAACCTTTAGTCCAGATCTGGGCAGGAAGATTTCATCGTAAGGCTGTACAAAAATGCACAAAATGTGGAAAATTAACACTTGAGAGACCACGTGGCTTCTCAAAGGATGGTACTACTCAACCCACACTGTGCAAGCACAGAAGATTCAGTGTCAACAGATGGGCAAGTGTTTGTCAAGTGGCTTTCATACCTCTGCTCCAAAAGATAAGTGAAGATGGTCTAACCAAACTAGAGGAGGATTATTTATTTAAGAGGGTACCAAGGTCTAACACAAAAGCCTAGAGAAATTTCATTTTGAATAGATTGAAGTTTGTAACTCAGACTTGAATCTGCAGGGAGATTAGATTATATGGGGGTTCTGAATTTTTGCTCTTTTTTTTTGCTTTACCAAAGCTCAAGTGCTGTCCATAAAATGCTAAAATAGTGCTTTGGCAAAAGCACAAACCAAAAAATACCTTTGATATAAATTTAATCAAAACCAAATATTAGTTATTACCAAATAGCAAAAGAGTTAGCAAAGACAAAAGATACCATATCATCAGCCT
The DNA here is from genome assembly GCA_013398175.1 of Climacteris rufus. Taxonomy (NCBI): domain Eukaryota; kingdom Metazoa; phylum Chordata; class Aves; order Passeriformes; family Climacteridae; genus Climacteris; species Climacteris rufus. Next base: position 1,873,485 of record VZRZ01003270.1, read on the forward strand.
CAGACCAGAGGCACACCTCTGTATTTGAAAACCTTCTAGTCTTAGTCAAGAATTTGAGAGCTTCTGTGCACAAGAACAAGGTGAGTAAGCCAAGATTAGAAAAAAAGAAAAAAGTAAAGAAAAATTCTTATGTTTTTTCAGCACTATTTTGATTACTTATCTCTGCTTTGGAAGTCAAGAAAGGCCAAAGACTATCCCTTAAAGAGCTAGCGTAATAGACTTAAACAGTATAATGTAACATCTGACTTCAAAAATAAAACTCAGTATACTTAATGGACAAACTACTTAAACAATTTGATGAGTATGGCCATCAGTGAACTATTTTTTTGGTAGCAGAATAAATTATTAGACTCAAAAAAATTCCTGTGCTGGGTTTTGTTATGGACATAGATTAAAATATGTTCTTCAAATATTCTACACTCAGTTGGCTGCCTACAGCAGAAGTTGGTGCTGCCAAATATAAGGTCTACTTTCCCAGAATTTAAAGAGCCCTAGTTAAAAAAGAGGGGCAGTAATATCCAGGCCAGAGAGGTGCACAGATGCACAAAGCATTAAACAATGCAGAGAATTCCACTGCTCAGAGGAAATCCAGAGACCCATTTCTCTATGTGAAATGTTCTGTGTACTGAAAAAGTGCATGGCGACACTGAAAGTATATTTATCATTTTTCTACCACATACAAAGTCTCCTATAAGCTTCGTTTGCAACCTGCTTGGCCACTCAGTAGCCCTTAGGTTTACAGCTCAGCTGCTAAAGGTTTTTTCTAACAAATAAACTGACTGTGCTGCACGTGTGTTTCCAGAGCTGTACCCAGCCACCAGCTGCCGCCAGATCATCTTCACAGCTATAGACAGAAACACTGGTCTGCCTTGGAAGACAGAAAAACCTCAACTCCTGAACTTAAAGCTGCAATGAATTATGTTTTGTCATGCACTGAAAAAGAAAGAAAGAGTGCCAAAGCATGTTAAAATAGCTACAAGAAAAACACAAGCATAATGGTTCTACACAACAGGAACATTCACGTGACATGGAATATTCCAGGCATGACTGGTTCCACACACATTTTGCTTCACTGAAAGCATTAAAAAGGCATTAGGATGCCAAACCAAAATTAATCAGTTCCTATAGAACATCATTTGCTGCTGTTACAGAGACATTTCTCCATATGAAAATAACACTTTATTAAAGCTCAGCTACTTGTCATTTACAGCAAGTCTTGCTTTCTAGATTTTTAAAATATGTAAGTTGAAAGAGTGAAATATTATGACCCTGCTATAAACACAGTTCCATTCGATGAAGGAGAACTTTTTTTTTTTCATAAGATAGGTTAATTCATAGTTAAAGAAGCTAGAAAGTAAGCACTGTAAATGAATTTGATTTACATGTCTCTTGGGCATTTTGGACTCCTGAAAGTTTCCAAGACAGGCTGTTCATACTAATCTCAGATCCAGAATTAAAACTTTCATGTTTCAAAATTCTTTTGCATTACAGATTCATTTCAGCGACCAGTTCTGTTCAAAACTTTTCAGAACCAGGCCAGTTTGTAAACCTGAGGAGTAGTTCTGAAGCACAAGCTTTTGCATGGCAAACGAAACTTGTTTCATTCCATTCTTCCAATGGAAGAATCATTCGGGTTTTTCAGGAGTCACTTCCCCTGCTCTGTGTTCATGATGCAAGTGTCGCGTGTGAGTAACTCGAGATTAACTTTCTTTGACTCAAGCAGCTCGTTAGATGCTAGCATTACAGTTTTCTTTGAGTTGCTAATCTGGTGGCGCTAATTAAGGCTTCTAAAGACTGTTGCAAAACTGTAATTACATCAGCTACACGTCCTTTAAATCCATTTACTGTGTAACAAAGTGGGGTTTGCAATCCGCATTTCTCAGCACTACACTCACAGGAGCACGGTATCTCTTCCCCGTGTGGAGATTATTCTAAAATTCCAACCATTAGACAGACAAAGGAGGAAGAATTGGAGAGGGCAGTAGATGCTGAATATCAGTATTGTTTTAACTAACCCTGCTCCTGGAAAAAGCCTTCTTGCAACTAAGCATCAAACTATTGTACCCATTACAGGCACCTGCTCTACTTCAGATGCCCCTGGGAGGATAGAACACTTCCCTCCCATCCACACCCTACTGCTCTAGCCCCAGCCCAAGAACACCTCCAGGTCCTTGGGTTATTATTCATGGCAAGAATAAATTGGTCTTTTCTGGACCCCTGCAGGTTTGGCTCTCCAGGGGTCCCCTCACTTATCTCCATCACACAAAGTGCAATATAGGGTCAGTGCTCTGCCCAGACAGCTGTGTGCACCTACATTTCCTGGGAGATAAAAACAGCTCTGAGGTAAAACCTTTTTCTAAGATTTTATTAAAATTTCAGTCATCAATTTCTAGTTAAACTTAAATCTCCTGATCTAATACATTCCAAAGCCTCTGGTTTTCTTGCCCTTAGTGCTGAAAGTGGCAGGTTCTCAATTAATGGAACATGATTTGGTTTCAGCTCAAGGACTTTTAACCACTTCCTTTGTGTCTTTTGCAATAATTTCTAATCTGGCAGAATTCAGATAGCTCAAAGTTCACTTTACCTATTTGTGCCAAGTGTGCTTTGTTCTCACCGCAGTGAATAACAAGGCAGAATACAGATCGGACAGGGAACATCATTCCCTTATTTCCACCTCTGTAAGCTTGTGTGACCCACTTCAGCTCACAGAACTACTGAACAATTCTGCAGTTCTTGCCAATCCAAACTGGGTTAAAAAAATCTCTCAAAGGAGCAAACTGAAAATCTGAAGAAAAACACTACACATTCCATGTGTTCAAAACAATTTGTTTTTATTTCAGCTTCCCAATCACAAATTCACTTCTATTTCAAACTGGAAAGCTCTCTTGGGGTCCAAAAGCTTCCTTTCCATATGTGTTAGAACTAAAATAAAATTCACTACAGTGTGAAAAGGAAAATGAAATGCAGTGCAAAGTGTATGGCTGGTGACACACCAAAGGGCTGGAAACCAGCGTTTGGGAAGTTTTAGTGCTGAAAAGAAGGGGAGGCAAGACAAGTTTGTGGAACATGAAAACTTTTCATGTACTACCACATAAAATTATTACCCAGCACACAGCTGTGAGTAAAGGACCAGGTGAAACTGAAGGAGGGTATTACTTTAACAGAGCAATGAACTCATCCAGTTAACTAATGGCAGGACAAAAGGTAAATAGTTTCTAATCCTCTGATGTAGAGCTGTCAGAGGGGATAAAAGGTGTAAAACTCAGTATCAGTAATGCAACCCCCCCGCCCCCCCACTCGTCATCACAGAACAAGGGACTCGCAGAGAGCACTCCTCCTAAATGTCAAGGCTATTAAAATACTACACATACAGCTAAGAATAAAGAAAGCCAGGTTAGTCAGGCGGCCGTTCTGTATCTATTGACACTTGTCTTTTAATGTTTCTCTTCTCTCATTTATAGTGTTTTCAGCCATGCTGTTTGGAGGAAGAAGAATAAAGGAAGGGGAAAGCCATGCAAAACAAGAAAGTCCTCAGCACTATTCTATCCCACAATTAATATTGATTCCTTTTTGATTTTCATAGGAATTTGTCAGAACCCTGTCAGTGTAAGATTGATTTTTGTACTTCTGGGAATGGTAGGTTATCAATATAATTGCTACCATCAGTGCATTTTCATAATCCTTCCTGACATTTCTGCTCCAGTGGCAGATCAGTGCCATGTTGACTATTTCCTCACCTGAACCAGCTACCAATGCATCAGGATTTTATTTTCACTTTTTTCCTCCCTGATAGCAAACACCTACTCCAGCCCCAAAGCACCATTTTTCTAATATTACTGAACACCACAGAAGCATTATCCAAAAGCCTAAAAGACCAGATACCTTTCTGACACTTATTCCAGCAGGCAGGGTTTTTTTTCCAGGCAGCAATTCTGTATGCACACAAATTGCACCTTCTCAATGTTTGTACCTCCTGTGAGAGCACAGGGAATTTAGTGAAGCTTAAAGCTTATGCTGCATTACTGCACTTCACAGGTAAATAACAAAGCAACAGAGTCAGACTGGTGCTGATCATGCAGATAAATCAAGTATGTGTTACAATCAAACCCGGGGGCTGCTGAGCAGCTCCAGGCCAAGAGGAGATTTTAGTTTCTCATCACCTTTCTGCATCAACCTACCAAAACGTGCTCAATCTCTCATCAACCAACATCTCTGAGCAGATCAGATCACCACCCTTTCATACATGTGGCACCCAGGTTGTCATCATCCTAGGTCTATTGTGAGAGGAGAAAGCATACCGGAGGAGCAAGAGCACTCACCCTCACATGAACCAATCCACACCAGCTCCCTAAGGCCAAACCAAGTTATTTATGACCTTCTCTCCAACTCCCCACCAAGAGAAAAAGCATGCCATAAGGGCTAATTGGGGACCTATTGAAGTCACTGGGCTTTGGAGAAGGCCTTTAATTCCAGCCATTACAGCTTACCTGTGGCTTCCCTACATACAGAGAGGTGCCTTGGAAACATCACATCCCCCAGTAGCAAAAGCCTCAGACTCTCACTTCAACTGAGCTTTGATTCACCTCTCAAATGATAAAAGATTTAGGATCTTCATTGAGAAGTAATAGCAGGAGCTTTACTTCTGTGGTGTCCAAGCCTTCATACTAGCACATCCTCTGAAATACAGCAGGTCAGAAACCTTCCACAGGAAAAAAAAAAAAAGAAGTTGCTGTTCTTTCCCTTTTCAATCCGAAGATTTATTAAAGCAGAAGCTTTCTGTGAGAAAGTATCAGCTGGAGAACAAAGTATTTCTCAGGACAGCATTCTAAATGGAGACCAGTGCTTACCCTCTGAAACAAAAGTCAGGGCATATAGCTGAGTAGAACATGACAAAGCCCAGCCTGTTTGCCAAAAAGGCACCTGTTAGTAACATGGCATCCCTATCCCTGGGATACTCTAATTCCTGTGCTGTCTCTGGAAACCTCCATCAGGCCTCTGAACAGTCACATGCCTACTTTTAATTGCAGAGAAACAAGCGGTGACAAGTAAGTATATTCCTTTTGGTTCAGTGGCAGTTTGTTGTCAAGCCAAGCCCAGCTCTATACTCCTGCCATTTCTCTGCCTCTCTCAGGGGCTCTCAGGCACCTCCAGCAGCCCTGTCCATGTGTGGCTGCAGTATGGAAAATGATGTGTTAGGAATTCATCTGATGATAACAGGACTGGCAGCAATAATGCCCTGATTGTGGTGAGCAGGAACTCACAAAGTCTCTGATAAAACCCTGCTTCATTCTGTGAGGTGCAGGTTTGCTGTACATCTCTGTAATAGGTATAAAGGTGGCCAGAACCTGCTCAGACAATAGAGTATGCTGGCAGCCTGGTAGACAGGCTGAGCTGAAGCTGCATGTAACACCAAGCCACCGTCCCAAGGTACACATCATCTTTACTGTCAATGTGTAACCACAAATTATTCACCCTGTGTTCAACACAGAGCTGTTGTTTGCAAGGAGAAGGCTCATTTAAATGTTAGCAGGGCTGGTGAGTAGCACTCCCAGCAGCATTTCAGGCTGCAGAGACCTCTGCGCCCGAGAACTAATTTGGCAGCAGCTGTGGTATTACAAGGCAAGACACAAATTCTCTTTTACTGAACTCCTGACCCATCAAACATACATTTACAAGAGATAAATACATACAGCATAAACAAGTTGGAGGGATTGGAGGGATTACCAGGATTAGCCACAGCCTCCTCTGCTACTGCCAGTGTTTCAGGCAATCCCTCGTATACAGCAAGGGCAGCATATCCCAAACGCACGGTGCCTATAAATCACACCCACTTGATGAACGAATGCACTCACTGTGAAATGTCACAGATATATGTAAAAAAGGCTCTGATATCTGCTCCTTCCTCCTCCCTACCAAAAGGAAAATACTGGAAACTCTGCACACAAATGAATAGCATCACAAGGTCAGCCAGTGCTGGGCCCAGCTCTGTACTGGAGCTGACAAACCAATTTCAGCACATGAATCTCTTTCAAGTGAAGCCTTGAACATACTAAGTTAGCCTTCCAGAGCACTGGGGGCCTGCTCACTTTGGAAAAGCTTACAGAAGCATCTAGTTTTTGCTACCTGTAAGATACTGAGTGTTGGAGTGTTCCACTGTTTGGCAATGGATGCTTCATGCCCCAAACCACAGGAGCATCCTTCACTACGATGGAGAGGAAACCAGAAGCTGCTACAAGCACTGAAGTTAGCTTCAAACCAGATATATTTGGGGTTTTTTGCCATGGTTATAGGTGGGGAGGTGGTTATGCATTTTTGGTTTGTATTTAACTTGGAGAACTTGAAAAGTTTTGTTCCAATCCATTACAATGTCAACACACAACTCAGGCATCTCATAGTATTTGAGGTGACTTTGGGTATTTCTATAATAAGTGACTGGTCAATTAGAAAGAGCCCCCTTTCTGAAAACTAGAGGGGTTTATTTTCTATAAAATAAAATTAATGCTCTTCTATAATCTACAGGTATGGACACACATATCCACACCCACCCACCATTTATTTAACAAATAATGCCTCGTTTATTAATATTCTACAGTAGTTAGGCTTGTCTAGTGAAACATTAATACAACACTTCTCAAAGTTCTGGTTCTGCTTGATTTATTTGGTAAATGTTTGGTAATCTATCTTGATACACTGCTGTCTGTCAGGGGCTGCTGCCTACTTCGTGCATTTTTTAGACAAGGCAGCAGCACTGTGAGGTACCTTCCTAGGACACTACAGACCTTCTTCCTTAATTATATGTGAGAACAGTGTCACTGATTTTGAAACTGATGTGAAACATGAAGAATTAGAACTAACGTAGTATTTATGGTCAGCATTTAACAATATGTAAAGGAATAGCAATATTTAACACAAACTAGAAATGTCTCCAGTCTTCCTCTCCTACACTAACGATGAGTAGAAGCCTTTCACCAAGGATTTAATATTGTAAAATTGCAAGATAATTTGCATGGAAACATATGGCTTAATTTTTGAAATTTATTTCTCCTGTATGTACTTTTTTGGGGAAATTTTTTGAGAAGGATTTTTTTTTCCTAACAACTTTGGATTTTACAACCTGAGCTAATTTTATGTCTTCATCCACTTAATAATATCAAATTTGATAGACACATAATATGATTCACCAAGGATATTTTCAAAGAAAATATTTCACTAAATTCCCTCTGTGGGGTTTGCTGTACATCTTCCAAGATGCTGGCTGTCCATATATGTTTTGTTTTCTTAAGGAAAAGATAAAAAGTCGCTGACTTTTTTTTTTTTTTATTACTATGAAAATTACAGCAAACCTCTAAATTATTCTAAATCACTAAACCTCTATCACACTTCATTATTGCAAGACTATGGCCAAAAAGCAATCCACTACTAGCAAGGACTACCTGTGTAGTCATACACAAAGCTCCTGACACAGCACCCTATTCAAAACCAGTAGGTGACATGATATTTATGGTGTTTGGGGAATCTTTTGGAGTAGATACTCCTTCTAATAGGTGACAATAGGTGTGCAACTGGTGCCATCCAGTCTGATATCAAGGTCGTTGTTCCTGACCAGACAAACCACCTTCAACTGAAGGAGCAATGCCCAAGGAAAAGCATAATGACTGCAGAAAGACAGAAGCACTCGTGGTGGTAGGGCTGGCCAATGGACAGGGCACAGACTGAGCACTCACAGTGTCACTTGTTACTGACTGCTGTTAATAACAGGCTAAAGTTCCTCAAAAGTACTAAGTCCCTCAAACTGGAAATACAAATCCAGGCACTTCAGCACACTGGCATTTAGGGTGGATTAAGAAATCAAGATGCAGAAAAAAATTATTTCACTTGCTTTTTTTTTCATGCTGTAATTTCAACTCACACTAAATATTAGAGAACAGGAACGACTGAGACAAGTTCTCCTGGACAACATGGATGTCACTGCACAGGGAGGGTTGGGATGACAGGGTAAAGCTGCCCAGGCTGCACAGCTCCAGCCAGGACCACAGGGTGTTCCACCAAACAGCATCTGCACATAGAAGGAGCACTTCTGAGCAGCCATGAGAATCGGGAAAAGGTAAAACACAGGTACGTGCAACAGGGTAAAAGAAAGCAAAGAGCTGGATGGGGAAGTCAACCAAATTAGCTTTGACACAAATGCAAGCTGTTGTTCTTCCCCCATCACAAGTCCTCTCTCTAAAGGGCAAGACATTGCTTAGCTACTACACCTGGTCTTTATGTAACTCCTAATACTCCTCTGCCATCTGCTAATGGAAATTCACTGTAAGAGTTCCTAAATTGCCTGTAAGTGCTGTGAGTGGTATCTTTTCCATGCAACTATTAGCACAATCCCTTAAAAAACAAACTGCATTTGCTATCTAAGTTTGCATATGTTGGCAGCAAATTGAAACTATGATATGAAGCCAGGGCTTGTGGATTTAAGAGACAGGATTTGTGGTACACAAGAGCTAGGGTTGTGCACGGTGTGCTGCTGAGCATGGCCTCAGAGGAACACATTCTCTGGGTTTTCCCCCTGCCTGGATAAGGCACAGTCCTTGAGTTTCTCCTTTTGGATGACAGCAGTATATTTTCCTCTGGATTTCCAAGTAGCTTGCCCTTCAGAGATACAAGTGCTCTTGTACAAAAAAATAGAGATTATTTTTCAGGGGAGCTTTAGAGCTGTAGAAAATTAGCCTCTCTTTCTGAGGAAAGACAGGACTCCTGGCTGTGAGCCAAGGTCCTTGCTAATCAAAGAATAAGACACAGAACATTCAGTGAGATCCCTGTTTTTCAGGGAGTCAACACCCCTTGGCATGTGAAAATAAACAAATGGGGATTTCATTTGACATCTGCTCTACTTTTTACTGAGGAGAAAAAAAGGGACCCTTTTTCTCTAAGAGAGCAATAGCTGTCCAAAACCTTTTTGTTCTATGCAGGACAGTTCCAAGTAAATTATCTTGCTGCACAGGGATGCAGGTGGAGCTCACATTTACCCAGCACTGTCACTGGGTCAGGAAATGTAACTGCTAGTTTACCCCAGACCATGGGGGAAGCATCCCCCTACCCAGCACTTACACTGTGTTCCCCATATTTAAATATACTGTGTGCAATGTGTGCACACAGGCAGCCACATGCACAGGGCAAAGAAAGACTCTGCTGGCTACTTTAGGGGAAGAGGTGCAGCACGAGCTCAATACGAAACAGTCCTGTGTTTTCCATCCAGAGACATTCACCTAACATTAGTAACTACTGGAAAAGTAGAGCAGAAGTGGCCTTTGAGATTTTGGGAAAGTTTGAAGAGTAGGGTTCTTTGCCAATGAAGCAAAATCAGTGTTTGAAAGGGACTTCTGTGGATCTCAGGCCTGGGCACCTGGAAACAGGAACGGTCACTTCTCATTTCTGTTTAACCTTGAGATCATAATTGCTAAAGCAGCATCACTGTGTTTCTGCTAGTAATTGGCAGTCACTGAGCTGAAGATTAAGCTAGCATGAAGACTGAATTACCACTCAAGTCTTATAATAAATTGGAAAAAATAGCTAACTAGCCTATATTACTGCATAAGGACTAAAGGTTAAAAATGGCAACCCCTGCTCTTTGGGTGCCTAAGTTACCTGATGCACTGAAAATAGGATCAGTGCTGACTTCAACATGATACAGCCTACAGCAAAGACAGAGAAGACCTTCCCCAACTATACTAATACAGAAGCTGTCTTTTTTTGTTCTTTTACTGTGTTTTATTTTAAATGTTGCATAAAATATCCAGTGCATAATGAAAGGATGCTTGAATATTTAGCACGGAGTTCCTTGCTAATTCTGCAGTTTTCTAAGGAATATTTCACAGCAGTGGAAAATAAAGTTTTTGCAGTTATATAACTCCAGAAATAGAAGAACCAGGCCAAGAGAATGGGATATATTTTGTGGAATCAAAGTGCACCTCAGACATTGTTTACCTCTCTCATGGAGGAAAGCCAGCTGTCTCCACACTAAAACCAAGAAAGCTGCTTGGGTAAGGCTAAAAGGAGAACCAATGGACTTCATCAGCTCTCTACTCAAATGCCTTTGTAGCTGCAAGCTGTAATCTACCACAAATAGCCACATTTAAAGAATGCAATTACATGGAACAAAGCTGATGACTCTTTCAATGCACAGAGATCATTAGAAAATGGTAACCAGTTGCAACCTATTATTTCCTCGCACCAGAGAAATAAATTGATTACGCGTCAGCTGATTTTCCATCACACATAAGTGGAGGTGTGCTTATAAAAACTACTCAAGCCTGCCAGTTCTACCCCTGATGTTCACATGGCAAGAAAGGTAAGTTGGTTCAGGGATGCCAAGGATGCCACAAGAACTCCATTTGCTATTGCGGACACTAATGCCCAGCACAGGTGAATACAAATTACAGCATCATTGGAGCTGCACCAGCTTGCCCCAGAAAGCAGATTGCTGTCCAGAGTCAGGGCTGAGAAATTGCTTAACATGCTACTTGTGCATTAAGTCCTAATAAGAGAGTTTCTGAATGAGGCTGAACTTGGTACACCTTCACTTTTTGCCACCTCTTTTTGCCTAAAATAATATGGTGAACACTGAAGTATCTCCTTGCCATTTATTGGGCAGTCAGTCTCTCGCTGCAAAAACAATTGGGGTTTACTGTCCATAAGGTGACTCTCTAGTTTTGTTTTTTTTTTTTTTAAATCATTAACCTGAGATTTTCATTATACATCCATCTCACCCCACAGAGGAGAACCTGAAAAAGCTTGGACTCATTTAAGGCTTTCTGTGCAAAGGTTGGTGACATCACTGCAGGTTTCCAGAGTAACCAGAAAATAGTTTAAGCTCCAAGTTTTACAGCATCCCAAAAGAGTGTGCTTAGGTGATTCCCAAACCATAAACTTTAGTAACTAAATTATGAGGTTTGCTACCATTATCCAAGTATCTGTTCCATTTACTAGGATGCAGCTATTCAATCTGCTGCAGACAAAAATAACTCCAGGCTCTTTTCCCATGTAGTTCAGCTGTCCACAGTGATGAAGAGGCTTTGTCATTCAGAAGGAAGATTTGCTGAACAGAAAATATTCCACTGAAGTTTCTTTTATTTCAGTCCTATTGTTAACTCTCAGTACAGGAATAAACTAGCATCTTTTGCATAATATTCCAAATACTTTGCATTCGAAGAAAACTGGATTTGCTCCCCACTTTAACTGGGAGGGAAAGTCTTCCAGTAGTGATAAAATTCACTCAGTTTATCCCCAGAGAAACTCCACATAGGCACCACTTATTTTAAAAAAATTCTTCATTTAACTTGTAAAGCTTTAAAAATAAAAAGTTTTGAACATTAATTGAAATATCAAGTAGTTCGTGTACAGTAAAAAACACACAAGCAAAAATCCCAAGAAAACCAAGCAATCTTCAGAATCTCACCTTAAAACTAAAACCCAAAAAACCCCAGAACTCACAAAAAAGGAGTCAAAATCATCCCTTTACATTCAGAGAAATCCTGAATTACCCCGTGCAACTCAAATTACCAAAGATACAGGGCTGAGGGGCTCGCAGGCAGAATCTTAGCGAGCCGATCCCTGCTCAGCAGCTCCAGCACTGCCACGGCTGCCAGAGGTGGCTCCTCTGCAGGACACCATGGGCATCACTCCACCTGCCGGGCAGGTGCTGCTTATCTCTGATACAAGGCTCTGCCCAGAGCCATGACCTTGAAAAGCAATTTGCTCATCACTATCTGCTAGGGCTTAGATTAAAGCAAGAACATGTGCGGGTAAGGAGGCTGCCAAAGCTGCTGGGCTGGTAGAGACCATGGCTTGGCTGTTTCTTTACTCTTTGCTCTTCACTGCTGCACCTATGCAACCAATTTCACCTTTAGTTTTCAACCACTTGTATATATCAATACTTTTACCTGTCTAAAATGAATGAAAGTCTAACAGGTTTGTTGCACTAATCTTGTCCCAGATGAGATACTCTTAAACCAGGGAAGCAGCACCACTCCTACCTTGCATGGAGAGGGCTAAGCTCCCACATTAGAGAAAGGGCAATGGGGCAGCTGCATAAGTCATAATGACCATTTCAGAGATACCAAGAAAACCTACTGTTTCCATCACCCATTCATAGAGAGGGGACTGTATCTTGGGAATCTTCAGCTGATGCATCTCAAAGATCAGTTCTTTCCTTTAACCAGCCTTATTTGCAATAAAGGGTTAAAAACAGTCTCTCTTGGAGCAAACTTGAAATTCCCCTTTGACTTCACAGAGACTTATTTCAGCTAAGCAATTTCAAGCTTTTCAGACAAAGGAGTTATAACCAAAGGAAATTCTGCACCAAGTAAAACCTTGGGGGAAAAAAAAAAACCAAAAAACAAAAAACCCCCCACAGCTTTCTAAAAATATTTAAATAAACACTTCCTATAAAATACTTTCCAAAAACAAAGCCAAATAAAACAACATTAAAGAAATGCATTTTCCAAACATCATGGTGGCATGGTCACAGCTTCATTACTGTCACAAAAAGCTTAATTGCCATAGACTTTCCCAGCTCCATCTACCTCTCACTTCCCATGCAGACAACAGTATTAAACATAAAATAGAATGGCTTCTCTTCAGGAAGTGTAATTAAATAAAATTGGGAATATAACTAAGGAAATGAGCCCTTTAAGATTCATTTAAGAAACAGCACACTGGTGCTGGGAATCTAGCAAGGACTGTAAATCCTGGCTGAAGAACAGGCATGGGGACTTCTAGAGAGATGGCTGGGAGTCTTCCAGAGACAATAAGTGATTGATAAAGGCAGACAGAAAGTCTTAAACCAATGGAGACTCGAATACAGAATTTGCTCAGGGAATTTTAACCCTCACCTTTTGGCTCCTCTCTACTCCAGAGATGCCAGGTGAACTCACACGGTGCTGGCAGCTGGACGTTTGGAGAAGGGAGGCCCCGAAGGTGGTGGCCTAGGGTCCCACCTGGGTCCCCAAAATGTTAAGGAAACCTCCCAGTGTGACCATTCCTGAGACTCCCTGGCAGTCACTCCCGACTCCAGAGACTTTCACAGCAGGGACTAAAGCCCCTTCACATCGGGCAGCTCCAGTGACCCAACAGGTCCCACTCAGCTCCTACACACCCCACATTCACAGCCAGACCAGCTTTCCTCACTGCCTCGATCCCAGGTTTTTCAATCCCAAAGTGCTCATGCAACGTTGTAATAATAACAATAGCATCTGGGAACACAGACAGAGTATTAGGTATTGATTGCTTCCCTCTTCAGGAAAAAAGTTTCTTGCAAAGAGATAGTGCCTTCCAGACATACCAAGCTGAATTAGGGATGTTGGTGACAAAGCTTTCCCTACTCTTAAAAAAAGACCTCAGATTCAATTGACTGTTGGCCTTACTACAGATAAAAGAATAAGTGAATCTCTGCCATATGTGAACAGAAGGTGCCTCTGGTATATTTTCACTCTTTCACCTTCTGAGTCAAGAGCTGAAACCTCTATTTGTATAATCCTTCAGGGCATTTTCCCTCATTCTACACAGAAAATGTTTTTTTCCCCATGTTTAAGAACCATGATAACTCCTAATACTGCCTCTCTGTATGCTAGGAATGGCTGCATTTTCTTACTGTTCCTAGCCTGTGGAAGTACCCTGATTGTGGCTTTAAATCCTATAAAAGCTCAGATTTCACAGCCAGCATGGAAATCCTTTCAGCAAGATCATTCTGAAAATATATATATTATTATACATCTCTCTCAATTGACATTCAGCTCCCACAGTGACTTAGTAGTGACCAGAAGGGTCACCTTTGCCATATTCTAATTGTGACACCCATAATGATTATTGGGATTGCAAAAACCACAGGCTCAGTAATTGACCTCTCATCTCAAACAGGGAAAGGGTTTCTTGCTTTGACATGCAACCAAGTCGTTTGTACCTGTGAGTGCTCAGCACACAGACAGACAGCCTCAGCTTTTAGAGAGCAGCACTGGGATACAGAAGGCAACAGCTATAAATGGTTTCTAGCTGAAGGAAACCTGAGCCAAACCATGGACAGATGGGGCAATGTCCCTTTATTCTGGCCAGGACAGGGAGGTTACAGTAGTTAACAAGCTACAAAAGTGGCATTTTAGTTTTTTTGTTCTGAACGGGAGATGGTCCCCAGCTCCTCCATAATTAACCTTTACAGCAGGGCAGGCCTTTTAGACATGCCTCAAACTAAAACAATCTGGTGACTTTGGAAGGCAAGCGAGCCAATACTGCAGAGGATAAATTCTGATATTCTGGAATTACATTTGACTATTAATGTTTCATATTCCATCAGAATCACTGACTCTGGGGCAGTGAGTCTTCAGCAATAGGTGTCATTAAAGAGGCTTAATTCCCCTGATTACCTACCGGTATGAATAAATAGATATTACCTAGGAACTCAAAACAAAAGGGTTTACCCTGAACCCACAAATCATTTAAGATTTCAGTTTAACAAAGAAAGCACTGAAAGAATGTAGACATACAGTTGCGGACAATACCTAAAAAGAAGTATGCAAGGTAGGAAGGGTAAGAAGCTTCAAATCCAAGCAGCCTGAAAGGACAACAAAAACGCTTTCTGGTTTTCTATTATTTTCAACAGCATCTGACAAAAAAAGCTTTCCACAAGATGACCAGCAAGGAACAGATGAGCTTCTTGCCATTTTCCCTGCCTCAGTACCCTTGGTCACTCCTGACTCAGCAGCACAAAGTGAGCTGTGGGTCAGATTCCAGCTGGAAACTCCCAGGGAGACAAAAACATCATTACCCTTGCACACTCCTGAGGGGAACTTCCATCTAGCAGTAAAACAGCAAGTCTCTCACCACTGCATCCTCCCCACTTTCTTTTTGTAAGCATACAGATAACCATCAACACGCCAGTCACTGAAGTAATGTGAAACAAACCCATTTTCTCCCCAGCCATATGGACTGCCTGTAGCTCAAAGGTGTGCAACCCAAATTTTCAGACTTTGGTCTAGGCTTTAAATACTGCACTGGGGAGAGCACACAACCCTGGTGTTCCCTTGGGTTCCATCCTTAGCACACATTATATTGCCCTGGGGAGAAGAGCTTCCAAAGTCTGCTGTAGGGGCTTTAACAGCAGTATCACTTTTATATAGTTTGAAATAAAAACACTGACACCACCACAAATCTGGCTGATTCTGGCTGGACAAATAGTTACTGGAAGCCAATGTCTGCTTAAAACAGTTGTAGGTTTATCGTGGACTTTACTTAAAAATTATATTCAGTGCATCACTTGAGAAGCATGGTGAAATATCATTACCCTCTCCAAAATACGGAGCAGCTCTGAGTGACAGGGAATGATTACATCCTTCCAGACAAGAACACAGGGAAAGGCGGCTTCTTTATGACATTCCTTCTCACAGAGAAATTGGCCCAGCTCTGAGTCAACAAGCCCTTTGGACCAGAAGTCTCCAAAGGATATACTAACACAGTTCAGAGGACGGGAAGTGACCAGGGGCAGAAACTTTATGGGGTAGGAGATGTCTACAGCCAGGATATGCAGGAATTAATGTGATGTACATCTGGATCAAGTAAGTAGGATCCCATCCAGTACTGTTTGCTACTCATTCATCCCTCACCAGAAAATTTTCTACATCGACTTCAGGCCCACCAGTTGTATTTTACTGGCTCAGGCAGAGACAGGCATCCCAGGGGAGCACACCACCATGGCAGAGGGGAACAGGAGCTGGGCAGAAGCAGAGCCTCCTGCACACCCTCTGCCCCACAGTCTCTCGAGGGTCCTGGAGGCAGCCCCAATCCAAGCTGCCAGGGAATCCATCACTGAGCAGGGAAACACTCAGGTCTTGCTCTTTTTGAGTCCAGTCCCCTGAAATCAGCAGGCACAGCCCATGCAGCAGGGTCTGTGCAGAACAAGTGCGTAAGGCGGGCGGTGGGCAGCGGGGCAGACAAAAAACCCCCCACGCGCCACGCCAGCTTTTCAGAAGGAAAAAGCCATACTTCTTAAACCTCTCATGTCCTTTTGAAAGGTTCACAAAGGATGAGCCAGTTGACATAGCAAAGGTGCATTTTCAAAAAAGCATTTGAAGCTGTTTCCCAAAAGTGCTTTTTAGTGTAACTCGGTTGTTAAGAGATAGCAAAAGATCTTTCCTTGGATTAAGAATGGATTTATCTTTTATCAACTTCTCTTTACACATGACTAAAAGATGAAAAAAAAAAAAAAAAGGCGGAAGCAATTGGTCACTTTTCAAAGAAGTGCATTCCAAGAAAAATATTTCCTGGCTTTCTGGCCAAAAATAGTCCTTATTCCAGTTTCATACACAGAGGAAAACAACAGCTTTCTTCATACATAAAAAAAGCTCAAAGATGCATCTCAGGTGGCAGTAGAAGATGAATCCATTTTTGACAAAGGGAGGTATTTATTTAATATACCACAAAATCATTTCGTTTTTTATTATTTAGCATTGAGAGAATAAAGGCTTTTACTGCTGTATAAGAGTAAATATTTCAATTAAACTCCATTGGGATGTGTCAGAACACTTCCAAACACATCTATATTTTAATAATGTATCAGTGATATATCAATTATTACGTACCAATAATCCAATTAAAAATGCACTCTGAATAAACAGTCTGGCCCAAATCCAAATCTCCAGACTATTTAAACAAGCTAATGGAAACATCAGGTGTCAGGCTGCATATTTTGTTTTCTAATTAAGGTAGTATTTGGCTGACATAGAACCAATTTACATGTAAAAGCCAAACGATTAAAAAGGTCACACAACTAAAACTTAGGCATTTCACACATGCAAATTGAACTACCCAGTAGAAAACAAACTCGCACAGGCAAACAAGACTGAGTTACACTGCACATATAAGTGCAGAAAGAGAGCCACAGGGACATATACCCAACCTGTGATTTCATCTACATCTTCTAACTGCCTACAATAAAACCTAAAAGAAGGAAAAACTTATATACCAAGATTAGAGGTATGAATAATAGATGAAGATTCAAGGCAGCCTTCTCTCCCCAGTCGCTGACTGCCTGTCCTCTGCATCAGGCTGAACACTGAAGCACTCACAGCTGGGATCTCAGTTCCGGCTGCCCCAGCTCAGGTGTCATCCCTTCTGGGGATGCAGGGACACAGACGAGTTCCAAGTGTTAAACGAGAAATGCTCTGAGGAACACGAAACACGAAGGCTTGGTAGAAATCAGAGCCCAGGAGTGGGGAGGTGAGTGCTGCTCTGGGGCAGTGGGGGACAAGCAGGCAGCCCTACAGAGCTCCAGCAAGGGCCAAGTCTCTGCCCAGGCACCCCAACTTTCCAGCCAGTGGTGATGTTCCAAATAAAGGATAACTGCGTGATGGCTGAGAGGATAACTTACTAAGAGGGAGAAAAAAAGAAAAAAAAAAAAAAAGAAAAACAGGAATTGCTATGTCTCAGAGCATGACAACTTAGTTTACCACTTCATCCAGCACTGACCCCTGAGCAAGGCCATGCTCTGCAGCAGCAGCTCTGGTACTGCTTCTTTGTACAAAACCAGCCTCAGGCCAGGCTGAGAAATCCCTTGCTTACACCGGTGATTATTTCAATATAAAACTGCTAATATACCATATTCAGGGGAGAAAGTTGCACATCTTTACTGTCTAAACAGATTTATCCCCAGACATCAAAACTTAGATTTTGAAAGGATTTTGCTATTTCCTTTCTGCTGGATTTCCCCCACACACACATCCCCGAAATTTTTCCTCTCCCTCAGCTGCACAAGTGTACATCAGCCAACAGGAATATAGGTATTCCTGAAATCCCAAGTTAGTCTGTAAAAAAAGTAAGTGGCTCTAGTGGAAGAAATATCTTTTATGTGAGCCATGTCAAATGCAGAGTGGACCATTCCTTCAGGAAGGAAAAGGAATTTCATGCAGACAAGTCCCAAAAAGAGAGGCAAGGAGCAGTCAGAAAACATGGATCAACTCTCATGGATAACCACAGCTGAAGGATATGGGAAGGACCAGAGGAAAAGACTAGTCAGAAATCTCATTTTCCTGAGGAAAAAGACAGAGCTCCAGCAAATCTTGCTTACAAATAAGTCATTATGCACCTGCAGCCCCAGTAAGTAGTCACGCCTGGTGTGTAGGCACACAGTTCATCCTCACACAGGAAGGAGTGGAATGCCTGTCTTTCCCACTGCTTTTCCTTTCCTTCAGTTACAACCAGATGGGGGTTTTATTCTGGTTAGAACATCTGAGAAAATTGCCAACTGTGCCTGTCACAGTGCAGAGGGGTCAAGCCTCAAGGTGACATAATTAGGCACTACGTGATAGATCACATTTCATAGAAAATCATCCTCATTTACACCAGCCATAGCAATACATCAAAGCTTTTAGTTCTCTGGGAAGTTGAGTAAGAACTGATTATGGCTGAGTCACAGAGATGACAGATCCTGCTAGACAGAAAATAAATCCCTGCTGTTAAAGCTGAGACCTGTAAAACATTTTCTTCGGGACATTATTCTTCATCACAACAACACGAACACCTACACAACCCACAAACAAACAGAAAAAATCTCAACCTTATAATCTCCCCAAATCTTCTCTGCCACATGTATCACAGCAACCTTAAAAATAAACATGTAAAGGAAAGCCAGAGAAATATTGCATGTTTTGTCTCCTCCCATGCAAAATAAAAAAAAAAATTAAAAAGGTATTTCAAACACTTGACAGCAAAACCATATCTACCTAAAGAAAGTAACAAAACATTTTAATTTCAAGGTTTTCTGACAGGCAAAAGGACCCTATTTTGTGCCCCATTACTCAAAAGTGCTTTCACTTTTTCAGCCAGATTGATTTACTTACACAAGATAATTCTTTGTGCTTTTAAAATTAGTGCACTTTGAACAATAGCTGCAGTACAGCAAATACAGATAAAAATAAATATTCCTTCCTAATCCGATTGAAAGACGCAACACCACCTTTGTGTTTAAACGCTAATATAATATTTTAAAAATCTATTCTATCAGAAATTGGAGGACTTATTGAACTAAATTAACAGAAGAGAACTGAAATGTACAAACAACATTAGCATTAATAGAATATAAGCAATATTTACTGCAGGTTATTAAATGGCCTCTGCATTAACAGTCCTTGAAACACACTTTCTCTCTCTGTACACAGCATTAGGAGTGAAGTAATAGCTGTTTACAATGCTGAAAGGCTTCTGTATTGCTTCTATTTTAGAACAGCTGGATTTTTCCATGGGACTTAAGGTCTCTGTGACCCACAAAGGGGGGCTATACAGGATATCTAGTAGAAGGCATAGGTAAACACTAAGTATTTGAAGATCTAATCCATCTGAAGTATTTTATATTATCAGAATTCCACAAAAGCACATCTCTTTCTATATTATGAGTTGTACCACAACAGAGACCAAAGACACTACAGTGTGAGGCTCTGCCCACAGACAGAACAAAGTGGCAAGTACTCTGGGTGTCTTGGTTAATAACTGATTTAAAACCCTCTTTTCAGTATTCTCTCCTGGCAGAAGGGTGCACTTGTCTGAAGTTTTCCAATTATTAAGATGAAAATGTATTCAAAATAATGAAAGTTATCAAAGTAAAATAAAACAAAATAAAAAAAAAAAACCACCTTCCACAAATATTTGAGTAAGAGTTTGAATTAATCATCCAAACTAGTGAAACAGCTTGGAAATCTGAATCTATACATCTGACACAACATCCACAAGATAGTGATGAGTTGACTTCCACTTCGATCAGGCTCTATCAAAGGGCTCTGTAGAGTTAAACTTGTTAAGTCCCATTGAATTTAATAGTTTGGATATTATAAGTGTCTTAGACTCATCATAGAACCAACTTTTACCTGTTTTTTTTTTTCTTTTGGCTGTCAGAAGACTTGAGCTATTTCTTTCTAGTGCTTGAAAAAACAAAGGCAAGTGACATCTAAACACAATCAACACGTGCCAGCGTTCAATCTCTCAATAATCACTTAATAAACCCATCATAACTAAACTCAGGTAATTTAATGCTAATTATTTCCAATTAACTGCTTCTTTTAAAAACAAAAGCAGAGTGAAATTTTAATGTTTCTTTATCAACTCTGAATACTTCTAATTTGCAGAGTAATCATTTCACCTTTTGGTGATATTTATATAATGCTGGCCAGTTAATTCAAAACCAAAAACCTATCCAATTCACAACTAAATGAATTACAGACCCTTGGTTCTAATGTAAGCTTTGATCAAAACTCAACTTTAATATATTTCAAAGAAAAAAAAAATAAATCCAGAAGCACAGGAGCCGCAAAGCAGTACATTTTTTTTTGTATTTTTTTTCTTAATACATTATCCTATCTGTTCATCAAACCCCACATACACAGAGACTTCTGTCTTTGAGAAAATAAGCACTTAATTGGTGAGGAAAAAACTATAATTTTCCCTTAAACTTTATGAATTATTTAAAAAAAAAAATCTATCTTCTCTTAAATGCTTATTTTTACAACAGTTTGAGGTCAAGCCACTAAGTGAACCCAAGTGGCTGGCGTTGATCCTGCTCCTGTCAAAAAGCACCATTGTACCCTGGCAAGCCCTGCTGACACAGACTGAGCCAGAGTAGAACCACTGCCCATTCCCACCTTCAGCAAAACTAAACCCCAAGATCCCATTCAAGAGTGGTGCAATTCCTGGCTGCAGGCACTGTGCCCCCAGGCCTCACTCCAGCCCCATGGACAGGCAAAGCCAGGCTCACTGCTGGCCAGGTTTGCCTCCTCCATCATGGCCCTATCTCTCCCTCCCTGCTCAGGCATTAGTCCTGCTCCATCTGCCTCCACTCCTGTGACAGCATTCTCCAGTTCTCCTCCTTCCTTCTCTTCCAGAGGACAGCTGCAGATTTCTGCAGCCTCCCTGAAAAGCAGAGAAGGGTTTGCCTTAACAAGCCACACAGGTAAAGGGATTACATGATAAAGACTAATTAAATTGACAGTCTATTTTAACACTTTCCATTTTGCATGCTTTTACTCTATGCTGTTTGACTTCTTAATAAAAGGTTTAATACACTTTTCATGGCACTTAATACCGTGGAACTAAGCAGCTTTATAACTAAAGGTCTGGGACTTGCCCAACTGTTAAATATCCAGGCTGGCACTTTAGGATGCTTCTTTTGCAACCTCATGGCTTTTCATGGCAAAATACCTATGCCCTGTTGGAAGTTGTGCTCTGGGGCCAAGCAAGCTGTAAACCTGCCCTATGCTCTGATACTGGCTTTCCCTATTTTTGAGAGCTTTCTCCTGTCACTGCCTTCCACCACCATGTTCTGGATGTGATATTCCAGCCCTTAGAGGTGTACCTCAGCATCCAAATCCCACCAGGAAGGGCACAGGAGAGCCTTCACCTTTGTTCCCCCCACAGACTGGGGCTGGACACTCCCCCAACTCCACTCCAAACCCCTCTTTCTGTCCTCAGGCAGGTGGACTCTCTCTGAAACCATGGAAGTTTTTCAGGCATTGTCTCAGAATAATGGAAGTTATTGACTGCACCAGCCTTCAGAGCAGCCCAGGGATGATCAGCAGCTGCATTGAGCTGTCAGGAACCAAAAATGACATGTCCCCAGATTAATGCCCCAGCCTGTCAGGATGGCATGTATTTGCTGTGTGCAGAAGATGAAACATCTACTTTCCAAAAAGCAAGACTTGCTTTACAATAGACCTCTGCATTGCCCAGAGCAGCGATATTTTTCTGTCACTGAACATAAACAAGCTACAGTCTGGAGTAAAATATGGTTTACTAAACTACTGAATTGATAGAGCTTCATATTCCTCCATGGCAGATGTTACAAATACACAGACAGACAGTCCTTATTGATCCAAATGGTTTGCAGAAACTCCATTTGAAAGCATATGTTTCTCTGCTTGACATTTTGACACGAATGACAAGACAAAGCTAGGAATGTAAATGCACAAGAAGAAACTGTTCTTGTGTTGTAAAAGCACATTCCTCCTGTCAAAGAGTTGGGTAAATGTTGCACAACTAATCACAGCCCAGAAAAATGTGTGAGCCGACCTATAGACACAGAACAGGAGGGGAAATCCAACAGCATGGACTTAAAACAGCACGATAGGATCTGCACAGCCCAATACAGCCACTATTTGTTCTCTCCACGTGCCAGAGCCAGTCTGACTGTGAGTTCCACCATTTAAAATCACAAGAATTTCAGAAAACCTTTACATAAATAATGACAGCAACATCCAGCAACTTCAGTGTTCCACAGTCCATATGCCAGAGTGCACTCATACTCCAATACAGCATTTTTGCCATTTTATTTCCAGGCCTCATCTATGGGCCTGCACCATCAGCACTGCTTTCTGGAGACCTGCAGTCCCCCAGCTCCTCCTCCTGCTCTCCAGGGTTACCTCCAATTCCTCTTCCCCAGCAGCTTCCCATCCCAGTGCTGCTCTGGGGTTCCCTGCCCTGCTCTGATCCCACAGCAGCAGGCAGGAGCTCTCTGGGAAGCTTGTGGCAAATGCTGCCAAACTCCACCTCACTCCACTGTGAGTAGAGCTGTGGGCTCTACTGCCACATTAGTGTCTGCTATACTGGCAGTTGAAAGCTTTCATGACCAAAGCACCCTCCAAGCAAAAATTGGTTCTCACCATCATTCAAGCTGGCTTGAGAATCAAGAAAAACATTGCAAAATGTTTTCCCAGCCAGCTCTAAAATGGCAGTTGAAAAGCAGGAATGACTAAATTTCAACAGCCTGAAGATGCTATACCTGCCCACACCTGGCACTCGTCAGGAATTTCTCCTATCACGTTATCAGCCCTGCCACAACCAACACTGGAAAGCAACATCCGTATGGATAGGCAAACTCACAGCACACACGGACATATTCCACTGCCTCACCCTGAGCAGGACCCTCCCGGCCCTGCTTCTGGGGGCAAGGGGCAGCAACCAGCACCAAGCTCACTCCCCTATAATCCTTAATAATGGCCCAACATGAAAAAGGGTCTGCAACTGCTGATTAACCAGTAACTGTGCCCACTTCAGCAGACTGAACTGATGATTTCTATACAAGACTAAAACATTTCAGTGTCTGCCTGGATTTACTCACAATTATGCATTTCAGCACTTTGGTGGGCTGGAATATTTTGCTTCTGCTAAGTATTTAATTTGGCAGGATTGATTCAATATAAATCACATAAAAGTCCATTAAACAAAAGTCAATTTTTTCTGCTGATACATAGCAAAAGCTACATAATCTGGAATCACTTGTCTTCACAGTTTTTTGTCATGGTTGCATACTCTTTTGTTCTTTAGCTGATATTCTCACCTGAAGTGTAGGGCCCTATTTTGTTTTATTTAACCACTTTGGAAATAATTTCATCAGAAAACAAAAAACACACATTTTACAAGATGGAAAGAATTTTAGAAAAATACTGAAATGTAGAAAAATCTCCAGGATGTTTCTTTTAATGACCAAGTGACTCTTCGGAATCAGAGTCTAAAAGCAGATTGATAATTACCTACAGCTGTTTTAAATCCTCAGGTTCCATATATCCCCCTCCCACACAGTTTCAGCCATGGCATTATAACAAAACAGTTAATAATAAAAGAAATTTCTTTATCTTGAAAACAACTTGGAGGCATGTTGAGCTGTTATTTGTGATTTCCACCTACAAATGTTTCAGATGATATTTACAGTACACTCACATGTAGCATATTATTCAGAAACCAGATTCTGTCCTAGCCAGTCTTCCAAGCATTTGAAACTCTGGCAGGATGTGCAAAGATTATTTTTTTTTATGTTCAAGTCTTTTCCTTACCTTGCTAAATTTCCATGTCTGTGTATATTTATTATTCTGAGGACTTATCCCCCTCCTTATGTGATATAGGGGCCAAAACAGACATCCCTAAAACTACAGCTCTTTATAACTGCATAAACAAAACCAGTTAGTGAAAGATAAAACATCTTTCAAAGATCTTATTAAAAAACATCTTATTAAAAAAAAAAAAACAACACAACAAAGACACAAAACAACTCCCTCATGGCTGTGCTCTACCACAACTTGACATGAAGTTTCTAGCAGCTGATTTTGAAGAAAGCTATCTAATATCAACTTAAGTGTGGAGAAAAGAAAATAATTTCAAGTCTACAGCTGAAAAAACCTCTAATAAGGCTGACAGTAAATTTTGGAGAAAACAAAACTCAGAAAAAAAGCTGAATCTCTAAACACTACTCATTTCTCTTATTGGTTACCTTGCAAACTTGGAGAACCCACACTTCTGCTCTGCTTCCCTCCAGCATGAACACAAGAAAAGCAACATCCACATCCAGGAATCCAAACACATGTGCAGCTAAAACTGTAAAACCTCCTCTGCTCCCCACAGCCCGTGAAGTGAGAGGTTTGAGGGTGGCTGATTGAGGCTGATTTGTCCCAGCTGCAAACCTGAGCAGCCCTTGGGAGCCTCTCCCAGCTGCCAGCTCACAGCTGCTTTGGGTGCAAGTCACTGATGGAAGCTGATTCTCCCCAGCTGAGTGGCAATCAAGCCAAAAACCAGGCATCATCAAACAAATCGTTCCAACTCTTAAATAATATAACAACTGTTTCTGGTAGAACAAATGCTGTTTTTATTTGTTTCCTAAAAATTAAGAAAAATAATAATTAGCTGAGGCAACTGCTTGTATGATGGAATTGAGGCTTCTCGTAGAAGTGATACAGCTTTGCTAAACATGAGTTTTAACCATCCTTTTCTCCCTCCCCCTTCACTACATGTCGGTTTTTACCTTTAATTTTGCGTTTCTTCAGAGTTTTCTTCTGACTTTCTCCTTGCCTTTTCCAGGGTTGCCAAAGGATGTGGATTCTTTGAGAAATTTCCAACACAGGACCCCAAAAGTGTTGTGTTTAGATTTATGTCACTCTTTAGCTGTTCACAATGTAAGTTCAAGTCAGTAAAGCAAAATAAAAGAAAATAACAAGGTCTGATCACTGTGGTTGCTGTACTGCCCCAATAACAGGATTTTCTCTCAATGCTCCATTTGTCACCAACCCAACAGCTCTAAACCTGTCTTTGAGGAGACCTATACCTAAATTTGAACAGTTTTTAGGACAAATTTTTTTCTCTAAGCAAATCCAGCATACAGTTTAAACTGTAAGCCATGTCACATGCTCAAAATTTTAATAAAGTTCCTCTTCATGGCTCATTTTTGAGATATTTTCCTTTTCAGAGCAATCACTGAATAACAGTTTATGGAAAGCAGTGCTCTTGAGCCCAATATTAAGAGCTAAACCTTCACCTGCTGAAACTCAGTATGCTTGACCTGTTCACTGGAGGGAAGCTGATTTACACGGGTGAGAACCCATGTTTAAGTAATTTATTCTATCAGCAAACTTTGAAAAAAGTGAGTTGTTTTGCTGAGACTTCACCTACAGTGCAGCAATGATTATCAAAGCAAGGCAGATATTGGGAATTTCATTCTGCAAGACAAGTATTGCACACATGTAGTTGTAACTCAGCATAAAAATGTTCTGTAAGTTTCAGCTCTGAAATTTAAATGCACAGTTACTCTTTTTTTCCCCATTGCAATAGGAAAACAAGACATACTAAGAGATAAGAGCAATGCGTTCTTCAGATTGAAAGCAGATTGCCCACGGATTGCAAGCAAATAGAAGAAACTGAGTCACATTTTTGTAAGAAAATAATTTCTAAACTAATGGATTGACAGAACAAGACACACTAGAAGTGCTGTGCCACAGATGTCACTTTTGTGAAAGTTCATCATCAAAAGAGCACAATAAAAGGAAGGTACATTTCATGTACAATCACCTTTGCAATGTAAACATCCTGGAGGAGCTGGAATATTTGGGATAATACATTATTCCCTATTTTAAATACACTTAAGGGAAGTTCCATTTGAGAATCCAGAGCACAGTTTGGTCTTCAAAGTTTTCAGAAACTTCTGCAGTTTTTCTATTTCAACTTGACGGATATTAAAGGTGAAGGGTCAAATCTGCAGGTGGTGTAAATGAGCACTGTTCTGTGAGAGCTTTCACCTTATGCTCATTTACATCACATGGAAATTATATTTCTCACTTCTTCTGTGAGTAACTGCATATGTATATATATATATATATATGCATGTGTGTGGTGAATACATATAATATAGAAAGTGAATGCTTTGATCTGTCAAAAGGAAGATACAAATATAAAACTGGAGACATGATAAGAAAATCATACATTCTGCATTTACTTTGAAAACTGAAAGTTATGGGGAAAGAAACATTGTTTATTTTCAAGGAGAACCTGGTGATTTGCTTAAATAATCTAAAACCAAACCACTATCACATGAAGGATTTAACAGCTTTCTGTCAGGGCTGACAGGCTCAAGCTATGACTTGCTAACTTTTATATAAACAAATAATTACTAGACAGTGAGAGATCCATTGCAGATTTCTCCTTTTGCAGCATAGACCATGGTGCAGCAAAGCACTCAAGACTTAAGGTTAACTTAAAGCAGTTGAGTAGTCCCAAGGAGTTTGGCAAGCTCACTCACCTGCTTAAAATGAGGCACAGAATTTGAGATGTGCATTTTAACTGCACCATCAATCAGCAATGCACTTCACCTGTACACAAAGCAGGTGCTCACTATAGGCCTTACACACATGCCCAAACACTTTTCTGAAAGAGGCCTGCATGGTTTGATTCTTCAAGAGCTTGATCATCCTAGATGTAATCCTGTAGAGCATTCAAACAGGTGAGTCATATTCTATGCATAAGAATAAGGGAGATCTAACATTGCTTATAAGTTAAACCACACTTCCAAACGTCATAGCACATAGCAAGATTAAGTCAGTAGAACACTGAATATGAAGAATGTCAAAACTAATCCCCAAAATATATAGTATTCACAATTTATTCCACAAATGCAGGTCAGTTAAAATTATTCAGTATAGTATTTTTACCTACAATATGAAAAAGATATAATACATTTTGCGAAAGCCTCAGTAAAAGAGGGTTTCGTGCCCCTGCTCTGGGCTTTGCTGCAGCACACCAGTAGCATGTTTTGTGAGGAGCAGCAAGGGAGCAGCTCAGGCAACCTCCAACAGGCTTGTGTGCCACGACAGATCACACCCTTGTAGCTACTCAAGCACCTCCTTGCAGCTCTTCCTCAGCACGTTCCTCTACTACTGCTAAAATCTGAAATTGGTCATAAAACTAGAGATTTTTCCAATGCAAAACCTTGCACTCTTCTCCAAAGCATCTTGACAGATTCCTGTGTGTGCATAGTTTTTTAGTGCAGCTCTTTCTCCCATAACTAATTAGTGTATTTATGGAATTTTTTTTTCCTGTGGCCGTAGGTTTGTTAAGATAACAAAAAGAAAAAAATATGACGAAAGAAAAAAATTAAATCCAAAGTTTTTGTGAGTCAAGTCTCTAAATAGCATAAATCTAATCAGCTGACTAGAGCATTATTCATTTTTAATTAGTTTGAAGCAAATAGTGCAATTTGTGCCAAGCTACAAAATTGCACCATCTTCATGAGGAACCAGCTTGACAACAGAGACAAATTAATCCCTGTAAGAGTACTCCTTCTGTAAGCTCACCATCAATATTCCTCATTTAAAAAGTAGTAGGCTGAGCATGCTCTTCCATAAGGCTGGTTTTATGTCACAGTTTGACTTTTCCTCCCTACTGCTTAAAGTAGAAATGTAAAAATGTGGGGACTTTAATCACCCCATAAATATACGTGTTGTGTAATTATGCAAATCAAATTAGGAGCACTGAATAGAATGTTTATTTATCCAAACCTGACCTAGATTGCCTGCTGACTTTCCTGGGATGTGAATGCATTTTTACCTCTGTTCAAACAGAATTTTTCACCTTAATGTAGACAGTGATTTTGCTGCACCAAGATCTACAGCCTTTTCCAAATAGCAGTGTTCTGACAGAGTGAAGAAATCCAGCTACAAAGGGAAATTACAACCTAGTTATAGGGATACATTTGAAAAGACACTAAATTATCCCAGTTCTGAAAGAGAGTGATGGTCCATGAAGAGTATGTGGGGGGACAGGAATCCATTATGCTTGGCATTCAAACTTCTGTTTGGGAAGGAAACAATGTGTTAGATTTTGTTTTGGGATTTTTTTCTGTCATATGAAATTGCACTGGTAATATTTGTATGACAAGACATGAAATTAGCTATATGTGTTGCTCTATCTTTGTCCTCTGTGTTTCACAGACAAAGAAAAGGTTTTGTACAGCCATTTCTACTGTGATTATAGACATGGCCATTAAAATGTTTCTCTTTACAAAATCAGTGGAAAAAAAGCAGAGCTGTGCGTATAGTCATGAGCTTAGTCTTGTCATTCAGGGATATCAACAGGGGGTATTACATCCATTATGCAACAAATTCATTGAAATCTTAAAGAAAGAGATGGCACCAGAGGGCACAGTCACTGCAGTGCCATTATCTCCTGCCATTACAGTTCTTCCTTGCCTCACTCCATTGGTTCCTCCCCATTTTCAGTCATGTACACAAGAAACAAAAAAGAGCTGAGATTTTGTTCTTAAAAGCTTTCCCCTTAACCTAAAACCTGTTGTTCATCAAAGCATTTATATATATAATATATACATCATAATGTATATCATATATATTATATATATATGTATGACAGACCACAGAAAGTTAAATAAAAAGAGCCACACAGCACAGCAGACATGTATAACACAATCCAATAATCCTGTGCTCAAAATTAGAATCTGTGTGGAAGTTTAAATCCTTGTTAGAAGGAAAATGTTCTCTTTCTGTTTATTGTTTGTTGGATTTTAGTTATAATTCACCTTTAAAGCATTTTTTACTGCTATGCTAATACCAGCTGTTAAGTTCTCCGAGTGAATCATCATCTTGACTACAAAATAAGAGTTCTGGGGAAAGGAGAGATCTGAGCATGGTGAATTTTTCTAGCAAGAAACAAATAAACTTTTGCTCTTAAGGAAACCATACCTGTAAGGGAATAAGTGTTGAAATCCACAGAAAAAAAAAAAAAAAAAAGAAAAAAAAAGAAAAATATTCTTTTCAGTCCCAGTAACAGGTCTTCTTTGGCACTTGAGAACGACCACAAGTAGTTTGCCTTTTTATTCATATAGAACAAAATTTACAAAGTCATTCATACATTTTTGTTTTTTGTTTTGTTTTTTACTTACTTCGAAAATTGGGAATATTCAAAATACACTTTTACCCCACTTCATTCTTTCATTATTTACAAGTATATACAAGAAAAATGTAAGAGTTTGTTTTATCTTTTTTCTTCTTTTTTTTCTTTTTTTTTTTTTTTGTTTCTTTTAAATTTTGTATTAAAAATCTCTGCTGGTTGTTTCACTGTTTGTTTTCGTCATATGGATGTTCCATGCGAGGGCTCCATTGCTTCTGGAATGACTCCCCCTGGCACGGACTGGAATGACATTGGGATTGGGGTTTTCACGGGGCTCTGCCGGAAGAGTCCTCCATTGGGCGACCTGTGTTTGCACTGTATGGAGGGCATGGTGGCTGAGCTGCTGAGGGGCAGCGGCAGGGTGCTGCCCGAGGCAGCTGTGAGTGTCCTGCTGGCACCATGAGTTGTCTGTTCTGGTAAAAAGGTGGTGACAGAAAGTTGTGTGTTCTGGTACTCGCGCACTGGCTCCAGGGTCTGAGCTGGCTGCATGCCCCCAATCTCCAGGGCTGAGATCTCGATGGATGCTGGAGAGATTTGCTTGTGGGCTATGTCTTCATCAATTAAACTGTTCATGCGTCTGTGGACCTGCTCCAGGTTCACCTCTTTGTCCTAGTGAGGAAGAAACCAGAACAATCAGTCCAAACACAATGTCCAACCCTGTCTGGCCCCCCTTCACTTCCTCTGTGCAACCGGAGCTGCTGATCACTCATTACATCTCTTGGATTTCAGTTGTGCCTGTGCAAAACCTCGAGTCTGCCCAACATCTCCAGCTGCAGAGAAACACCAGCTCAGTCTCAGCCTCCAGAAGCCCCTGGCGTTGTAAATCCCATCCCCCTTGGAGGTAAACTGATGGCTGTGGCTCAGCTAACAGGATCTGGCACCAGGTACCAGCATATCCCTCAAGCCCTTAGCTCACCTTGCACAAGCACAGAAAACAGCATATGGCAGGCAAGCAAATGAGCTGGGAATCCAAATTCCAGTGGGCAGCTCAGCCCCTTGTAACCACATGACAACTCACCACTGTCTTGTCTTTCTGCAGTGCCCTTGCTAAGGAACACCTCAGTAAAACAAGTCAATAGAAAACCCTGGTTTGGGGTAGTTGCTTCATGTGTCAAAATCTACAGGGGTTGAGGTGGCGATTAATTCCCTTCTCATCAGGAAGCCCTGGGTGACCTGTGACACCCAAAATAGACTTACTGGAACAGCACTGAAAGATACTTACTCTGGGAACCCTGGAGCAGGGACCACACATTTCTGGTTTGAACACATTTGTGTGACAACTGTAAGCTGTCTATCACGTTGACACATCAGCCGGAAAAAGCCTGTCTGTGGTCAGGGTTTGGGAAAACAATGCTGGTCTTTAGAAAATGCATCACCAAATTCTGAGAATGCCTTGCCTAGGGTTCCCAGAGCAGCCTCATCAGTCGACTGTCAGGGCCACTCACTCAATGCATTTTAGCTTCCATGAGGCAGCAAAAGAAGTTGTCTTTAAAACCTGAAGCAGCAAAGACCTACAGTGGGCTGTTTATCACCTCAGCACAGCATCCAGGATGCTCAAATTGGGAAGCAACAAAACTGGCAGGGTAAAGTCAACCACCTGGGATGCTGCACAACTGAATTTTAACAGCTAACATTGTATTGCCAATAAAAAGGTATTACATTATATCATTTACTACATTTCATAAAGCACAGCTATGATTGCAGTTGTAGTTATTTGATGCAAGTGTAGCATACAGCAGAATAGCAGCAAAGCATAAAAGCCCAACAACTCTGGAACTGGAGAGATTCCCTGGTCTGACAGAAACCTGTAATTCCATTAGTCAGACAGAGAGACTCCAACCTAGGACATGGGACTACGTGAAACTTCTGTGTTCCAGTAATCCCTGACTGCCCAAGGTCAACTTGTGCTTTAATGTTGGTTTAAACCAACAGCAGCAGCCTTACTGATTCATACCAAAGTCTGAGCTCTGGGAACAGAGAAGGACAAGGTGTCACAGCCACTCACTCCTCACAATCTTTTGCCACTAGTGTTCAGGTGGAGCACAGAGAATCACAACCTGAGTCCAGTGGTATCCTCTTCTATGCAACTTTTCTTTGCCCTGTAAATTGACAAGTCCAAAGTCCTTGATTCCAGTCAATGTCAACTACAGATTCAGTTCTAACCTTGTGATTTAACACCCCTTTTACATTACTCAAGAACTGTTGAATTTGCTGATCCCTGCATGGGTTTGGCAATGAATTAGTGTTACATGATGTAGAGTCCAAACCTGTATCCTTAGCTTAGGCTAAATCCATATTGATTTCAACTGGAGTACAATTGCTCCCCAATTACAGGGCTGAGCTGTGTGTTGCAAATTCTTTGCTAATCAGTACAAAATGAATTCCTATTTAATTTATGTCATAAATCCACCAAGATCCAAATGAAGCTCCCAGAAACCTGGGGGATATAATCTTCCTCACCAAAGAAACAACTTTTTAAAAAAATCCTGCTTTTTCAGCCAAATCCTCTAATCAGATAATTTTGAGTTGGAGAAAACCAGTGGATAATAAAATAAAAAAATAATATTTTTTGACATGAAGGGATCACACAACACTTGCTCAGATAACCACTGCAGCTGTATTAAGTCCTTCTTGCCAACAACCACACCTGACCTGTCAGGCTCTTCATTAATACATAAGACAGTGCACTAAGCTGACAATAACTCAGAGGTTTTTTCCTAAACTCTGTAGACAGGAAAATTAAGGATTTGTGGTACATGGCCAGAGAATTACACGGATTTAGTTCACAATTGCCCTTGTTTCTTTTTCTTGAAGTAAAATTGTCAACTAGGAGCAAATGTGAGAGTTCTTGTATTATTCCCCGATGGGAGTAAGAGCTTGACCTCTGTGGGTGGGTTCCTTTTGAACAGATGTCCAGCTCCTCACCACTGCATTTTCCTCACCTGTTTGCCACCAAAACCTTGCTGCAAAGTTCTTCTTGTCCACAAACTTCAGCTGCCACTACATATGATGATATCACAACTAACTCCCAGAAGCCCATCATGTAATGCCTCTTCAGGTAGCCTGTACTATTTATTTTCTAAACAATTCTGTTAGCTGTGATTTAGAGTCCTGGTTGGCATTCTAGCTATCTGGGACTCATATTCTTGTCAAGCCCCCACTACAAAATAAAGGGGAACAAAAAGAACTCAGGTTAGAACTGAGCAAATATTAGAACAAATTTTCCGAAATGAGACTTTGGAGACATGTTCATGACTCATTTACATTTTTCGGAGCTTTTGCCAAATACAAACGCCTTCTTCAGATCATTTCAAGTGAAAATACACATCAACATTTTATTTGTAGTTTAGTTTTTTGATTGCAAGTACATCCTTAGTGCATTAATCTTTTTTTTTGCCATGGGAACAAACAAAATGTGTTTTGGATAAAGCCAAGCCAGAGGGAAAGGTAAGGTTTCAATAATTGGAACATTAACTGTTTGCAGAGTAAAAATGAATTTGTGAATAAAGCAGCCTTTTCATTTGGAGCATGTGTGAACAAAAGCTCATAAAATTCAAAGCATGAATTAATCCTGGTTATTTATCTTAGCCCTTTTTTAGAAGTAGACATGAAGAGCCACAGATGGGATGCTCAATACACATCTCCTAGTCCAGCCCACAGAGATTATTAAGGACCACATAGTTTGCAATGTTCCCCTCCACTGACCTAGCAGGTCTTTGGTGATCTGTACAGTCCACCCTGGGACAGCACTCTTCAGAGAATGGTGCATTTGCAGCTGTTTATGTTTCACAATACAAACTAATGTTTCACTGTGCTAAAGTTTTCACACCCAACAAAATTTAAAACCAATTCGTGCACACAGATATCACTCTGTCTGCATCAGAACACTTCATGAAGTAAGTAGATAAGTAAATGCTTGGGATTTTTTAAGAGGTAAGAATGAGGACTTCCTTAGCCTACTCCTCTTTCTTTAGCACTAAGGACAACTTTCTGGCCTTATAAAGATCAGAGAAAACTTTTTAAAGGCTTTCAACAGACCAGGAACTCACATTATTCCTTCTTTTCATTGTCAAAATAAAATGTTTGCAAAGGTTATGGAAAACAACTTGTCTCTGAGGAATTATAAAATCACATTTTTAAAGGTTCTTCTCTTTTTCTTTGTCTTATTAGACAAAGAGCAGCTAAATAACTAAATGTCAAGGTTTGTATGAAGACTATTTTAATGGTGAATTAATGATTTTTCAAATACTTTAAAAAAAAACTGAGATAAAATTCAGAAACCCTTAAAAAGGTTAGTTTGTCATTGTATACTGTAAAACTGCTTTGAATCCCAAGATTTCCAGAAGTGAAGGTTTTGGGATAGCTTTATGTGACAAGTCAACCTTTCAGAATTTGTAAATTCTGTAAACCTAATAACTTTTTCCTTTATTGTTCTTCTGGGAAATTCAGTAACATGGCATATATTACTGAAAACTAACAACCTAAATGGGAAAAGGCTTAAATGGTAATAAAGCCAGAAAAAGAAATCTTAAAAATTATTATGTTTTCCTCCACTGTCAGCTCCATGTTCTCCTTTATTTTTAGTTCTGTAATTCTCATTAAATATCAGTAATTTGTTAAAATTTCCTTTTTGCACTTTATATACAAAATTTAGTTAATATTATAAATATGTCACATCTTAGACATTTCATGCCAATTCAACTTCACTTTTCATCTATGGCTGTGTTGGATACAAGAATATATGCTTGTGTTACCAGAAAAGGATAAAATATTTTTCCTTTGCTGGCTTCATAATTCTATTTTCAATATTAATGTTGTACTCCAAATAGGTCATTTGAAGAAATTAATCAGTGAAGAAAAGAAACGTGTGAGGAAAATGAATTATACACACAGGCTTATCCTCTGCAGGCTTAAGGAACACAGCTAACCAAACATTGCTCCTGGTCAGGATATTATCTTATTCATAAATACCAAATGAAATGTCATTCTCCCCCGATGAGTTTGAGTTCTGGAAGTGCATTTGAAGGTCATGTTTCTGATCAGTCCCAAGCACCTGATGGTGAGCCACAAGTTCAATGGCCTATGGCTGACAGCAGGAGCACACCCTGGCTTGAAGTGGATTTGAAGGATGCTCACCAGAATTATCTGGGAATGACTAAACCTGCATGGCCACACCTGCAAGAAACTACCACTCCCTTTCAGGACTGACCAAGTTTGGCCTTATCACACAGGGAGAAATTATGGGAATATAAAAATGCAGACAGGATGATTTACAGAGTAATCAATTTTTTTTTTCTAACTTATTTTCTAGGACTTTTGACAGTGGGTTCTAGTAAAAGTCCACGGGCAGTTATATTGAAAGAATATGAAACTACGTGGGACGTTTGGAGTCAGTTAACACGATCAAATTCAATAGCATTAGAAAGGAGCTACTAGCTGATATTTTCAAGAAATTGCCTACATCACTTTAAACACAATTAATTAAAAGGTAATACTGCTCAGCTGACAGACTTTCAGCACTTGGGATTTTCCAAAGGGGAGATTTTTTTGAGAAAAATATTTTTATTAAAGACACCATTGTGGCCTCTTGTTTTCTACTTGTGATTTCTCTGAGCTTATCTCAGAGTTCAAGAGAAGCCACTTGAACACATAAAAATGCTACAAGATGATGAAGCAGTTCCAGTAATGCAAAAAGTAAGACAAATGCCCAAACAGGCAAGTCTAATATCTGCAGAAATGTAATGCTAAAACTATGCCAAAACTGTGATAAGTTGCATCTGCATCCAACGCATGCAAATAAAAGCACACCAGAGAAGAAAAAGATTGATGGCCCTGACCCTAAAAGGACTAAAAATTCAGAAATGTAGCCAATATGGGCAGACAGGTTCATACAGGGAGGGAATATCTTGAATATGTCAATACCTCCCAGCCAGATGCTGGTATCTGTGCCAAGAATTAAAAGCCTGTTGAAGTAGATGTAATAAGACTCAGGAGATACGCAGAAAACAATGCTTTTAAAGTAATATAGCCTTAATCATCATTCAGGGCACATTTCTGCTTTGTTTGTTTGTTTCTGTCTTGAGTGACAACATGAAGGATAATCTTTCAGTGAGAGAATGAAACCAAGACACAAATGTTAATATTAGATTTTCATTCTGTGCAAGAACTATTTTTAAAAATGAGGTAATTTTGTGATTAGGACTGGGCTTCAAAATTTGAGACAAGCCCCAGTGCCAGACAGACACTTCCTTTTCTGCCCTGGACTGGGAAACATGCTGGTCTCTCTCCCACTCATATAAACATCCTCTTGACTCATACATGTATGTCAAAAATTACAGGTGTCAGAGGTCATAAGATAGAAGTGCTGGAAGGCACACGTGTACCCAGCTAGACAGAAAGCAACACTCTGAGGCACTTCCATGCACAGACAGACATACCCCAAAACTGAAAAACAAGGCAAAGAAATAAAACTGAAACAGCAGTTTCCATGCTCAGGTACCCACAAACATATTCTCTTAGCTCAGTGTCAAAACCCACAGCTCCACCCAGCTAGCAGCTTCTGTCTGTGGTGTTTCAGACATCGTGGACTCAAACATTTAGTTTGTTAAGGAGAAATAAACCAGCAGCAGCTCTGCATAGGTACAATTGTTTGAGATTATTTTGAAATCCTGTATTCACCCAGGGTCATTATCATTACTTTCAGCTACAGCTACTGCATATGCAAAGCTGTAATTTTAATTTATTCCAGGAGGCTCTGACAGACTTGCAAACCCAGGCATAATTGGCTTGCTCAAGAAGAAAAAGCAGTGATGATATATGTAATAGATGTGCTGTGAAACAATGACAATACGGTGTGGTGTTATATTAATACAAATAACCCTTTTTAAATACGACTCGGTGTATGACGCTCATTATTCCAGAGATTCCGTGGCCAAAAATGCAGTGAAATGCAGAGAGATGTGTAAACAGATGCAGTGATGATGTATGGTTGCTGTCATTAATTTAACACAGGCAACTGACCTAGTCAAATAGCACTTAATGTTACATAAAATTTGCTGAGTGGTTTCTGAGTGTGCTTTGCTCAATGCTGGTTTGACCATAACAGAATCTCATTAGAAATATGCAGAGAGGCACCTCAAGAGTCTACTTGAAAAACTACTGGTAGAAATAAGCCAAATCCTGCAATCAAGCCTCTATTTTTTTAAGTGGAAACTATAACATGTATTTTAAATTAGCAATTAGCTAAATTATCATCCATAAAACACCTATTAGAAGAATGCACTGTGAGTGACATCAGGTGAGGTCCAGTTGGCTGTTACCTAATTGAAAGAATAAAAAAAAAGAATGTTTTGCAATATGTTTTCATTCAATGCTGAATCACCTGTAAAGAAACAAAAATTCATAAAAATTATGTGCAAGAGGCCACCTTTCACTAGTGATGCTGTCCTTCACCAGAGAGCAGAAATTCCTTTGTGAAGACATAGTAATACTCTTTCCCCTTCTAAGTAAACCTGGAAAAAAAGATGTAATAGAATACTGCAAAGTTGATGTTAAGGTGATGGAAAATTGCTTCAAATACATTGCCAAGTGTTATTCCCACCTACCCACAGCCAGAAAATAGGTGTAAATAAGAAATTATTACCAAAAGCCTAGAAACTAAACAAGTAACAGTGACTTGCTACAGAAATTATGCAAGTAGCAAGAACCTTGATGAAGCAGTTTGGATCTTCCCACACTTCTGTTGCACCCTTTACTCAGGCTGGATTTATCTGACCTGAAATCACATATAACTAGGGGTCTAATTTCTAAATGTCCTATGAGTCCTGACTATGAGCCTTGCCAGGAATGCTCCAGACAGACTTCTCCCCAGCAGGCCACACCACTTCAAACCAGTTAAACCTCTATCTTTGATTTCTTTACGCTCTTCAACTGCATGCCATGCTCTGGCACTGTGTGAATAAATGCTCAGGACACAGTACTGATGGAAGAAGCATATTACACACAAGGTGACAGCAGGTTGCCCCACAGTGTCTTCCAGTGATCTGCTCCCACATTCAGCACAATCCATTAACTAACTGCAATCACAGAGATCACAGTCTAGTCCTCACAACTCACAGCAGACTCAAACCTGCCACGTAAGAGGCTGTGCTAGCACTTTCATTTGTTACTCAATATAAAAGGGGACATTCAGCCTCATGCTGAGACATTCAAGCTTTAAAATCCTTACCAACCTTGGTTCACAAGCTGGTAACCCAATTACAAAGAGAATGAATGACTGGTTCATATTATACAGATGTTTCCACAGTTTTCATGAGGTTAAAAATAAACAGGACAGTAGGAGAATGCAAAGAAACACTTTCCAACACAAGCAGCAAAATGCAGAACAGAATGAGTGCTGTTGATGAGCATGCCAACGTCTCTGCAAAGGAACTCGGGAGGAAGGAGAACTTGCAACCAAAGAAACCTCTACGGTGTACACACTACACAGACTGTAGTCACAGGCATTTCCAGCAACACAAAGGTTAGGATCCAGGGGAGTTCTAGGGAGAGGTAAAGATGAGGAGAAAACTAACAGGGATTCATCTGTGCAGGCATTTTCAACAAGAAACCAATCATCTGTATGTTTATTATAAATTCTCACCATACTTCTGAGGCCCAACCTCACATCATTGGCCATCTCCAGATGGAAAGTGAAAGGAAGATGTGGGGAGAAAAAAAAAATAGGATCAAGACAGTGAGGCTAATAATGTAATAAATATTCCACTATTTTCAGCAAACATATTATTTCTTATACTTCTGGTCTGAAATAACATTGCAACAAAAGAGGATGGTTTTCAAGAGGGTGGTATCTTCAGAATTTGACTACATCTAAAATTACACTGCGAGGTGACATTTCTCTGAAGGAAAAATTAAATTCATTAGGGTTCTATTCCAAAACTCACTAAAACTTAATGGATTCTTTACATTGCTTTACACGGCTTTTTAATCCTAAATTATAATCTAGTCCATAAGGGATACAAATTTTCACTCTAGTGAGCCCAAAGCAAAGCAAGTGCTATCCTGTAACAGTCTGATTTACTCTACTGGAGCATCAGGCATAACAGATTGCTCAATACTCTCTTTCTTTACCATTTCTGTCAAGTCTCATCCAAATCTCAAAAGTTCCCATTTTTTCCTATTATGCCAGGAGTAGAAGAGAGAGTTGGCACAGGAGACAAAGAATTGCTTCTGCAACCTGTTTGATTCCCAGTGTTAGCTGACTTACAAAGCCTCTCGTCTCCACTCCAGCTATGTGAAAGCCTTACAAAACTCTTATTCCTGACTATTAGCCACCATTTTTTCAATTAAAAACTGAATTTTGAAAAGGTTCTGCACCCCCATTCAGGCCTATATTTTGGAAACTGCCCAAGCTCCTATTTTGCCATAAGAAAAGACATTACCAGCCAAGCAATTAAAATAGCTCAGCATAATAAAAATCTGGACGCCAGTTTCCCGAAAGAGAACTTTTGCATAGTGAATAACTCTGAAGAAACAGTACTTGTTATGTTGAGTGAGTTTGAGTAGCTCTTTTCTAAATATGTGTTTATAAATATGCGTCTGAACTTATGGAAAATCATAATCAAACCATTGATTATTAAAAAAAACAACAACACATTTCCACGGTATTGTTATCTGTGATTCCTTAATATTTTGCTAATATTGACTACAGGTTTTTTCAGGTACTATAAAATTATTTTAATTCAATGGCTAAATAGGTTTATAAATTGCATGTTAATATTATTGCACGGTAAGGTCAATCTCCAGCAAATAACCTCAATGCACATGTAACCACCAGTTTCTGCTTTATCCATGTTGGTTTCAAAGGAATTGATCTTGATCCTATACCACCAAAAGAAAGTGAAATGTTTTGGTGCTCTGGGTGAGATAAGGATACACCTCTTATTTAATTTTATTTACATGTTTAAATGCTTCGTCAGATCAACACCTAAGGCATTTTACAAACCACAAAAATGCAAAGAAATTTGAGAAAAAATATCACATTTTATGCTCTTTTTATTTTAAAATTTACTGATTTTGTTATTTTACACTCCCTTCAAAAAGTCAGCTTAAAATACTGCTGTAGGCTGAGATAAAACACACAAAAATTAGCTCTGTAAACACTGTGTGAAGAATCTAAAAGAATCTGACACATTAAGGCTCCAATTCAGTAAAATACATAAGCTCATGCCAAGCACATGAGTAGCCACAGAAGTTCTCTGGGACAGGCAATGTAATGCGAATTAAGCAAGTACTTACACTCATTACCAAACTAAAACTTTAAACAGGTTATTTCTTTTTTATTTCCCTGCATGGCAGCATTCATTTTTTAAGCTTATTTCTGTTGAATAATTTTTCCCCCCCTAAGGTTCATGCCACGTAAATCCAGATTATATCCCTAAGGATCCCATTAGCAGAGTTTTCTTACATGACAGAGAAAAATTAACCCAAACACAAATATACCTTCCTTGCAGTTAGGGAAATATGCTGGTACAAAACTCAATTGCTTCAACACTGCTTTGGGTAGCAGCAGCCTGGGCCCAGTGCCATAAATCACAGGGATGACACGTCACTTTTAAATCCATTACAGCCTTGACCAAAATCTGTGGTGATCAATAGCAAGAGTTGACTGATTTCATTGGATCCTGGATGTGCATCCTACCTGGGACCACATATTACAGAATTATCTGCTTCACTACAGGCACCTCCAGAGAGAAAAATCTTCTTTCTTCACTCACGTAAAAAGCCAACATGGAGTTAGTTAAGATGCCCCTCCAGTTATTATCAGTTTCTGATACCTAAACAAGGCAACTTATATGCTATATACTATACAGTTATATAGTCCTCTTTTTTTTTTCTTTTACTGATTCTTCCAGTTTATCATCAAACAACATTAAATTTTGCATTCTGGGATGACTGATTCCTAATACCACTTTCCTGATTTGAAAACGCTAGTTAAATGAAGTTCTCAGCTTATTGCATTCAAAGCTAGTTTGAAACTGAATTTCTAGATGGCATTAAAATGCATTATTTTGCCAGTGTTTGCATGATTTATTTTCCCCAAAAAAAACTTTATTTATTCTTAGAAAAGTAGAATACAATACAGTGGTACAAACAAATGATAATTTATATGCAACTGAGCAAAAAATGTACAAAGGTTTCAGACATGTCATTAAAATACAGAAAAAATAATTTAAAATAAAAACAAGATAAACTATAGAGAACATGCAATATATGCAATGAAGGGAAAATAAAACATCAGTTTGATGATCTCATGTTTCCTTTCATTCTCAAAAGGAATCATCCTGGGGCGAATCAAATTGTCAGATAAAAAGATAACACCACAGAGGAGACAAAGTAAATGAAGTGACAAGGAAAAAGACAAGGAAAGTGAAAATAATGGTGAAAGCAAAAGACTCTTTAATGATAAAAACCAACACTGCTGACACCGTGATGAAGGTACAGAAGCCTCAATTGCCATGGAATAGTATCTGGTTGGAGAACTGAAGTGAGATGAATACAGTGCAAACCACAATTCTTAGCGGTGACAAATTTTCATCCACTGGACTCATGTCTGCCAGCTCATACTTCCATGTGTAAAGTACACTGAGTTTCATTATTTTCTAATAACACAGGAGAGTCTTAGTGGGTGACTTTCATAACAGCTGAAGTTGGAAGAATGAATTTTTGAGGTAGGCTGGAATTTGCACATCAGTGGACACGGAAACAAGGGAACTTAAGGCAGATCACACAAGGCTGCCCGGGCCAGAGATAGAGGTCTTCTTTCTCTCATCCTGCATACTGCCAAGATATTTGTGACAATTTTTCGAGTAATTTTACTACCTCTCACTATCTCCTAGAGCTCACAGGTCCAGACTTTTTGAGATTCAGTACATTTAAGACATTATTAAGCTGGGAGTAACAAGAAACAGGAAGTATAAGGTAGTGTTGCTAGTACACAAATCTGTTCCCACTGTGGACAGTACCTGAATTGCTGCCCCCTTTTAATAATTTAAAAAGAAAAAGTAAGAACAGAAAAGTGAGAAGAGCATTGAATAAAATGATTTTGCAGAAGCACGAGAAAGTAAAGAAATAACAAACTAAGCTGTGAAGACTGGTTGTTAATGAATTATAAATTTAACAGAAATTATGAGACAATGACTAGTAGCAACTCACGAGAGGGAAAACTATGCTATCCCTTAACCAATGAAACCTTCAAATCTTCTTGCACTACAGAATCCCAAACACACTGGGTACAGTTTCTGAAACACTCACATTGCTAGGAATAGCACAGCTGGTTTGGAAAATGAGATTTCTGATTTATCGTATTCTGTGCAAAGAAAGAATCAAAACGAAACTTTATT
Source organism: Climacteris rufus (assembly GCA_013398175.1). Lineage (NCBI taxonomy): Eukaryota > Metazoa > Chordata > Aves > Passeriformes > Climacteridae > Climacteris > Climacteris rufus. The sequence goes on from VZRZ01003270.1 coordinate 1,915,124, forward strand.
GGGGTCATTCTAACATCGTTTTTCAAGAGCTATATTAAATATAAATGAATCAATATCACCTTTTACAAGAGATGCAACAAGTATCAGCTCCCAGCAAGCAAAAATCATCCTGTATAAGGGACTAATTTTGTTTAACATGGGGTTGCCTGTTAATTTTTTTTAGTGAATAATCTCACACACAGTGAAAAATACAAGAATTTAACTTTCTTTCCATGAATAATAATTTATTCTATCTTTGCTTATAAGTTTCCATTGTTTTGTAGTATGTGGATAAACTAGGAATGCTTTCTTAATAGTTCTGAAGAGATCTCAGAAGTAATAATCTTCAAAAGGAATAGAACATCACACAAAGACACAGCTGATAAAACACAAGAGGATGCTGGAGAGTACATGGCACTAAGCAGCTACACTGGATCATAATGACAATGAAGATGTGAAAATTGCCTTTCATTCTTTCAAATGAGATAAAAGATACCAACAATCTGATGATGTGGCAAAGCCCTTGGCTGTTAAATGATCCAAATTACATTATGGCTTACTGATATTGTGACATAAATGCATAGGACTCATACAAAAAGTTACAGAAATCCAGAGACAATTGTCAAAAGTTCAATATTTATATGGTACCAGGTTTTCATAACTTTATCTGATTGCTCAGTTATTTAAAAGGGACATAGAGTGACTGAACAGAGACTCCAGAATAAATATTAATTTTTCACAACTCCCTAATTTTCTGAAGCTAATCAAAGTCAAAAGATTAGGTATCAGTATTGCAGGCTGAGTAGCAGCTGTGTAAATTCAAGATTTTAACACACAGAGATAGATGTATGAGATAGCTAAATTTCACTGGAGGTATCAGATGGCTGGTCCTAACAATGACGTGAGGGTGATTATAAATTCCAGAATATCTTTTTTGAAAAAGATGACCTAGTGTAAATTTTTCTGAATAAGAAATTAATAGGGCATTTTAACATTACCAGATGTCTTTACAGCTTGAAGAGATTGCAAATTTGAGCCCTAATAGCAGGATGTGGGATGGTGTTGCAGATGCACACTTTTTCCTGATGCTGGAGCTAATCTTTCTTTTGTTAATCTGATCTGGTAAGGATTAAAGGAAGACTTAATAGGGATAACATTAAGATTTGTACAGCAGAACTCATTAGAAACATTTTTACAAATCTGCTTCAAATGGAATAAAAATATCTTGTATCAACATCTTGACAAAGATCAACCCAGCCTTCACTCTTCTAGCAAGAAATTTCATTATTCCTTGAATGGTACAATTGTGAACCAATGGCAACTGTGTCTTTGGGAAAATAAAGGAAATTCATCTTTCCTGGAGGAAATTGATTAATGAATTGACTTAGTGGGTAGGAGCAATGCTATTTCTTTCTTTTTTTTCAATTTTTGTGGAGTAGAGTTTCTTCATACGTGAAAAATGTAAAAAATATTCTAAGTGGAAGCAGTCTCCCCCTGATAGAACTCTTCCTATGAAGTCTCTACAAATCAAGATCAGGTTAACATCACAGTCCCAGTTATATTGTCAGGTTTCAAAAGACAGGCTTCCTGTTCCTCCCAGATATATAGTCAACACTACATTCTTCACACACATGGTAATTAAGAGCTGTGATTTATACCATGCAGGCATCTGAGTCCTTGGGCATCAATGTATTGGCTCAGGCTAACCTCCACAAAAGCCTAAAGAATACAAAATGGAAAAAGAAAAGACAACAAACTAGCAAAAACCACCACCGTCATGCCAGTTGAAAACATTTCTTCAATGCCAGTGAAGGCTGTGCACATTCTTCTGGACACAGACTTTACACACCCTCAACATAAAAAATAACAGCCTCTAAAAATGCTTTTTCTCTCCCTCCAGCAAGTTACACACCATCCAATCCTGTCATAAATATGCCATAGAGATGTACATCCACATTCCCAACATTTCCCTTTTTTTTTAACTTGGCAATTGTTGACATGTTACAGCTCACCAAGTGCATGATGCCAAAAAGAGAATGCTACACCAGGGCTCCTCCCTGTTTAATTCTGGTTCCACTATAATTTTGTACAAAGGATTTATAAAGCTCCTAACAGGGTAAGGGTCACAGAAGCCAAATGTTGTCACCTTCTCCTTTGCCTCATAGGCAGCAGCAAAATCTAATCTTAGACTGCAAGAATATCAGCCTTTTCTGTGACCCTCCACAAGTTCTGCTCCACAGAAGAAAATGGTTGGGAGACATCCCAGTTCCCACAATTTTTAGGTGCTATCACAATATTCATGTTTTGCCAAAGCCTTCCCAAAAGCAGAAGAAAATCAGCAGCATGACTTGAGCTTGCAGCTGTTACTGAACTAATGACTTGGCTGGAGTACCAGAAGCAGCTAAGAGGCAGATTTTAATGTTCTGTATATGTTGCTAGTGCTGTAGCTCTATCATTATGGCTCTTGCTGCAGAAATGCTGGATAACACACAGTGCTAGAAATGAGATATCCTGAACACACTCCTCCTGGAGATCAAATCCTCCTCGTGCTTTTGGGCCCCTACACCCGACTCAGCCACTGCTCCTGGCTCAAGCAGAGGAGCACCCAGGACTCCACACTCCCCTCAGCCCTGGGATCCTGTCCTTCCCAAAGTTTTGAAACTTGGTTCTTCTGAACACATCAAAAACCTTCAACCTATATTCACCATCTCTTTTGAAACTTGATTTTCTACCTTAATTGCAGCAGCCATCAGATATCCCACGTCAATCCCTCCTCACTGGTAGCACATAAATAAAATACGACCACTAATCCACCAGGAAATATTTGCTAATTTGTTTGCTAATTTAGTTGAGTGGATGTTGTGGTCACTGTGAGCAGAGCCCCCAGCCCCTAGTCTGCAGCAGGGTTGGAGCCATGTGGCCACGTGGCACGTGTGGCCATCAGCCTAGGCGGAGGGTCCCTGGGGACCCTGCCTGCCCATGGCACTGGGCAGCAGTCACCCTTCCCTCTGACCGCATCCAAAGGGGCCTCTGGCTGCCTGCCTGTCATTGCCTCCTGCAGTCCCTTTCAGGGGACCCCTCACTCATGCCATCCTGCCAGCCTGGCATACCCTCCAGACGCCTTCCTCCTGCCAGCCCAGCCCCGTGCCCTCTCACTGGGAAAATGCACTTTCTCTTTCAGCCTTTACACCTACTTGTGCCTGGGCTCCTGCTGACTCTGTTCCCCTCTCCTGGCAGCACCCCCATCACTGATCTTTCTGGAACCTGCCCATGTCCTGTGCCCGAGTTTAATTTGCTTCTAATCCAGCCTAGTTGTGCTCAAAGGGCAGGCTCAGCCCCACACACAGCGATCTCCCCAAGCACAGCTGTACTGTGGGGGTAACTTCAGTACCCTTAAAAACACAGAAGGTCAAAAGTATTATATTTTTTGTCACAGGAACTGCAAAAGACCACTACTCAGATGTACAGAGCAACCTTGACCAAGAACACACTGGGGGGAAAGGGGAGGAGGAGAAGAATAGGAAAGGGAGAAAAGATGGGATGGGGTAGGCAGGGACATGCAATAATCCTTTATACAGATATAAAAACAGAAGTTAAGAGGATGGGCAAAAAAGAAAATATTTAAACTTGGGAAGACAGATCCTTTTTCTGCAATGGAAACAGAGTATTTAAAACTCCTTGCAATAATAGAGTAATTTCACCTTAGTTATATGAAACTGCCTTTAGGTCATATTCTCATCTTGCTCTACAAAGATACACAAAGGCAAGTCCCTGAGCATAGAGAGGGGAACACACCACATAAGTCTGGTCAGATGAGTTTTTGTGCATACACAGCATGAGGACACTTTGGAAAACATCCCTGCCCTTGCCCTGCCAGGGTTTCACAGTGTGCAGGTTTCATTGCTGGGCTTTAGGCCTTCGCAGTGCTAATGGAGTTACAGCAGGAACAACTTCTACAAAACAGCAGGGCAAAACCATAGGATCATGGAATAGTTTGGGTTGAAAGGGACCTTGAAGATCCCCTAGTTCCAACCCCTCTGCCATGGGAAGGGATTCCATCCACTAGACCAGGCTGCCAATTTGCCAAAACTGCTTACAGATGATAGGTATGTCAATTAGTCTAGTGCTCCTGCAACTTGAGAAACACAGATTAGTATTGATGGGCTACGTACTATTTTCCAGCTGTAGTGCAGCTCACTGCTATTATTTGCTTGTAACAAACATCAGTTCCAAGATGAAAGCACCTACAAATGCTTCAGTGTCTCCAAAATTAAAAGAGGTTAGTTTGTTAAACATGTAATCTATGTAAACAAATACAGGCTTCATGCAAAACAGATCTGACTATAGACTGATTATTCTATCATAGCATTGCTAACTGTTACTGGCTTCTGTGCATGGAAACTTTAAACCCAAGAAATTCTCAGATATATCTTCCTAGATAAAACATGTGATATGAAGGTCAGGTTACTCAGAGGCTCCTACTTTTAGAAATAAAACTGACTTCAAAAGAAAGGAAGCATTTAAACAGTGTCATGGCAATATGGCTTATTCCATTATTAACTAGCTGCTTTATTTTCAATTGCTCATGTACCTCTTCAAACTCAGCCCAGGTCAGCCATGAAGGAGAGCAGCTACCAGATGCTTGGCAGCTGCAGAGCCTGTGCAGGGTGATCATGTATCTCCCAGCCAATGGATGGGGGCTCAGATCAGAGAAAACATCACCAGATGGCACAGCCAGGTGCCCGTGACTAGCATCCCCGTCACTCACAGCAGAGTGGCTGGGGGCATGTTTCTGAACCACTCTCTTACCCCTAAAGGTGGTCTCTCCAGGTCAGGGTTGAGGCACATTGGTGGGGCAATGAGGGGAAGTTTGCACTGCTGCTGCCCATGCTGTATCTGCTCTACAAATAAATAGAGGACTTTAGTCTCCAGGGCTGTCAGTTTGGCACCTTCCATGTGCACAAAAGACATGTTTGTTTGTTTTTATTTTCTTAGAAACCACCCAAAAAGTTATATGCAAAGCTTAGTATGGTGAATCAAAATAAATCGAATTTATTGTATGAGAGCACCTAAAATCCCACAACTTCCACTTGCTCCCTCTTTCTTTCGTGTTTTCTACTTTTAATTGTGATAAGAATAAAAGTTATGGACCTCTTTTGGTGTTTCTTGATGACAACGGTTGCTGTTCCACCACAACTCCAGTGCTGCCACCAAGCAAGCAAGAAGAAGGCCTATTGCTAAAATGCAGAAAACGCCTGCAAAACTGTGCAGCTTGAGTGCCTTCCCATCTGTCTGTGCATTGGTATGGCTATTCAGGTCACAACGTCCCATCCGTGGCCACCACTTCTGTTTAAGGACATCCAAATCTCCACTTTCTTGCAACTCTAGGATCCTGCAGAAATTTCAAAAGACAAGCATTATTTTCAATGATAATTTTTACAGGGCTTTTTTTGTCTTTTCCTTATCTTTCCTTGTCTTTTCCTTTGTCTTTTCCTTCCAACACTCTTAAATCTACCATGCCACAATTCAAAACTCCACCCCATCCCACCACCACCACAGCATGGTATTTTTCATCTGAAACTCTGTTATACCAAGATTTCTTTCTACTCACAGCAGCATGTAAACTCCACCGGGTAACTTTAGAAAAAAAGAGACTGTCAAAAATTCCACTGCAATGCAAACAGCATTTCCAAGGGAAATCATCAAATTCCAGTTAGTCATGCCTGGTCTGGCTACATTCAGCTGCAGCAGCTGGTCCCACTAGTGAAATGTTCAACCCACTCCACTGCTACTCTCCCACAATCATTTCAAAATCATGCAAGGCTAAACATGCTACTGTTTGTGCACCACTTAGTACAAATCTGTTTAAGCAGCGACCAACTCATTTACTTCAGCAAATGTAGTTTATTCAAAAGGATTTTACTTCAATGCTGTTACTTAATGCCTGAATTACTGTGTTAACCGTTGCTAATTAATCATTGTTTTGTCTCTTGTGAAGTGTCCCTTCTCTGCATGAATGATTCATTTTGAATTTGGTTTGATAACTGTTTTAGCTGTTTACTAACAATCTTTTCTCTTGAGGCAGCTTTGTCTCTAGTTATGCAGCTGGAGTTTTGCTCGCTTATATAAAGAAGGAGCAAGATGAGGAAATCTTGCTTCAATTCCCTGCCTGGAGCAGAGCACCCGCTCACCTTCTGCTAAGGCCACACATGCCTGCACAACTGCATGTCTTCATTTCAGGGTACTCATTCACATGCAGAAGATATACCTAACTGATAGCTCAGAGATCACTAAATGACAGTTTTAGAGTCTCCTGGTCTTGGCAGTCCCATGCAATACTCAGCAATTCTTGTTTCCCTGTACCATTGTGAGACTTCAACCTGTCTCTCCACCCTAAAGGATAAACCAGACTTTACTACTTGCTTACTGCAGGGAGTAACACATTGCTTCAGAGCCTGCAGAACATAGCATGAATCCAAGATCTCTCTTCAATCTCTCCTCTACTTCACACAAAGCTCTGAGGACATCAGTCCTTTCTGCCAGAGGCAGTGCTGCCTGAAGGTGTGAGGCCACACATTGTCCACACTCCCAAAACCAGATGCACATGGAGCAGAAACTTTGTTGCAGCCTGAACTCATAACCTCTCTGCTGTCATGTATTCATTGTTCTTTATTAATTAAACCCCAAAATTAATGTGAACCACAAATGGTTGCTGGCTATAGAGAGGAATCCTATAAAAAACAAGCTTTGTTCCAGTTTACCTCTGGGAGAAAAGATCTCTGTAGGGACTTCCATGCTGGAGTGCTATCCCATATCCTTTGCTGCTGATGCTGTTCCCAATGACTGTCACAGAGCATTCATCATCTGTCAGTGCAGCATATTCCACCACTGTCACATCCCACAGGAAAGCATAATTTCCTTTCTTTGCCTGTAAATACAGCATGAACATGACAGTCTAAACTAAACTGCATTTCTAGGTAGAACAAAACCCAAGCCAACAAAAAAAAATTCAGATCTTTTCATTATTCCTTTGTGGTCCTATTTCATTAGGTCACAGTTTATCTGTAGACCTTCAACATCTTAATACATTTCTAACACTCTTCCCTCCCAGCAGGACCTCATCTATTTCAAACCTTGCCAAAATATCTTCATTTTTATAGTAGGAATAAATAGGATAACATAGCCAACTGTAAGTGTAGGTAAGGCTTATGTAACAGGTTATTAATTATAAATAAAAGCTACTGCTTTAGATGACGAAATTTGATGTATGTTTTGTAGGAGACATGGAATGTGACTGGCTTCATCTCTTCATGTAACAAGACTGGCACACTATGAGCATTAACTGATGTTTCCTACTCATCACAGTCACCAAAATTGTAACTTTATTCCTTTGCTGATATAAACATGTAAATAAACAAATTTCCCTTCCAAATAAACACAGCCACTTCAAGAGCTATGTTAGTCCTGTAACAAAAGGCATGCTATGAGCTTAAAGAGCTCCCTCTTTTCTTCACAAGCATCTCATATTATCTCAGTTTTGGGATAAATATTGCTTTATTTAAAGATGCACCCATGCAGATATCCTTAAGCCTTATTTGGGACTGAAACCAATGCCTGCACACAGTGTATATGATGAATGTAAACCACCTTACTTAACACAAGATATAAGATGCATATCTGTATAGGAATTCAGTAAAGCAAAGTAAAACATCATTTTGTTGGCTAAAGTAATAAATGGTTTCCTAATATACGTAAGTAGCTGAAGCCCTGTAGATATTGCTTTATGGGAACTGACTCACCAAGGTCCCCTAGCAAATGGCTACAGCTCTGGCACAGAATTAGTTCATCCTGCTGCACATTTTCAATTTTTGTGTAAGCTCAGATTTTAATTCACCAGTAAATTTGTAAGACTCCATCAGTTATTTCATTACACTGGATTCTTCAGTTGAGCAAATAAGACAATTTACTTCACCACAGTTTGATATAAACCATACTTTTCTGAAGTCCCTTACAGTTGCTTGCACATGACAGTAAATCAAATGGGTGAGGTATCCTCTAGTAGGTAGAATTCAGGGAAACAAAGATAAAAATTATGGTGCCTGGATTTTCTGTAAGCTACTTGCTGCAATCTACTTCTTTTGCCTGCTTCCCTTTTATCTGCATCAAGGCAATCAAAGATCCACAAATTCATTTGCTTCTGGGTTAAAATAGAGTAGAAATGTTACAGCCCTCCTCTTTGGTAAGATTTGAATTTCCTAAGGGCATGCCACTATTGCGAGTTTGTGCCCACTTCTCCTTTGCCATCTCCCTGGTCAGTTCAGAGTAAGAAGTCTGCTCCTCCTGCGATGGGTTTCAACAATTCCCATTTCACACCTGGGATGGTGCTGACAGACCTCCTACCTGGTTAGGGACCAGAGGCAATGGACATCAGTCCCACAGGTGTTTCTGGCAGGGAAGGACCATCAAAGGCCCTGAGTTTACACCTCATCAGGCACCTTGTGTACCATGATAAATAATAATAATTAGGATTTTGCTACCTATGACAGGAAACTGCCAGCATTAAAGATATGTGCTCATGGGACCAAAGACAGCAGCGCTTGTTACCGCATTTTTGTATTTATGCAGAATTTATTCGAAATCGATGCTATTAGAGAATACAAGTCCTGACTGGATATACAGAAATAGGACACCCAGGAAAGATTTGGCTTAAGTCACTGTGCTAAAGCATGTCTTGCATTTCACTAGGGGTTTTATGGTTAGTTGTTTGCTTTTTTGTCTTTTTATTTTATTCTTTCTTGGTGGGGGGGAGGGCGGTGTTTGGTTTGTTTTGTACGTTTGCTTGATTTAAAGAGCTTTATCTATCTCTTGTTCTTTCAGTATTGGTCAGTAAATCATTTTTCAAATTTACAATTGGAAAAGAACACCGACAACACATAATATATTTCTTACCTATCTCTTAATAATACTTGAGGAACACAATCTTCCTCAAATATTCAATTTACATTATAATGCACTGGCTAGAGAAAAATCACATTACTGATCCTACTTTTCAAGACTCAGTTTTCTGTATCTTATTTTGTTTAGAAGAGCTTTGTACACTGACTTTCAATGCTGGACAGCAGGACTTTTGTAAAGGTCTACTTCTCTTGCATTTGCAGTGTCTCTATCCTAAATTATATCCTGCAACTGCAAATGGTCAATAAGCAAAGTCTACCAGGTCTCTTCATATCTATGTTATATTTTTTATTGATATAAATCATTCTATCCAATGTCATCTTATCTGTAGAGCATTATTTCTTTGACAGCCTGATCATTTTAGCATAAACATTTTAAACCCTTGGTTGTGCATACGTCTCAATTCCCAGAAATATTGGGTGTAGGACTGCTTCTCCTCTCTGATTGCCAAAAACAGAATCTCCAAAGACCCCTTTTTCCTAAGGGAAAATTTGTTTTTTTCCAACCTTCTTCCACTTGTGCAATTTTCTTCTCTGACGAGTGGAGACCTCATAATATTAGTGTGTTCATTGTGTGGAAAGCTTTCTTATAACAAAATATTTAGCTGCTGTCTAAATTCAGCATCCTTCACTTCCCTGTTAATATCTGTTGTGACAGCTAAGCAGTATCATTTGTTCAATTTAAGGAAAAGCTGTCAAACTTTGAAAAACATATGTACAAGATACATAACTGCACACAAACATGTGTGTTTGAAGTATGCTGACTTTTTATAAACCTTCACTAGGCAAGCAGTAAAAGCCAAATAAGATCAAATTGACATTTATTTTCAACAAAGTATCAACCCCAGACTTTTAAATGTAGTTTGAACTTTTCTTTTTTTCTTCTTTTTTTTTTGTGAAAGACTGCATGTGTGTACACATGCCTGCCGCTCAGCTTCCAGGCCGTTAGGGTAGAAACACTGGTGAAAGGACCTGTAGCAAACACCAGCTGAGAATAGGTGAGATAGCTTGAATAAAAAAATGACTGAAATTAAACACAGGACAATGAGCTCAAATTTAGACTTTAGACTTCTAATTGTATTTCATATTTTGCTCCTCTGATGTGGCCATCCTATGACTCTCAGCATACAGTCATGTTGCAGAACAAAGCAAAATCACTTGGTTAAACATTCAAAAATTTCTTTATCAGACAGTCAGCCAAAGCAGCATTCATTTATTCCACCCAGGTAGAACAACTACTCTGGCTTACAACAAAGATACCAGATTTATCTTTGGTTTAAGAGATTTAAGAAAACAGATATAAGAAAAAAGAACTCTCTGGGCAAAACTTATATTAAAAAAAAATTTCTTCTTCACAATCATAAAAAAATTAAAAGGTCAAAGAAGATTGCTTCCTAGACACAAGAAGGGCCACAAAGAAAATATTACTCCAGAAAAGCAGTAAACAACTTTGCCATGTCACTCTTCAGTGTGGATGGAGATAGAAAAATATTGTTCAAAGGCTTAGTGATGGTTAAATGATGTTGCTTCAAAGAAAGCATAATAAGAAATAATAATAACATGAAAAAATTAATTCCAGATTAATCACTGATATATCTGTGATTTACCTGAAACTTATGAAGAAGCTATTATACTAAAGACAGAAATGCCAGATAATGCAAAACTCATCATTAATATATTGGCAGAACAGTGTCACTGTATCTGCTCCCACTATATGGCTGGTACCACAGAAATATCAAAAACTGACCTTTACATTGGCATTAGTGGAGTAGTTAAAAAACATGCTTGAATAACATTTATTATCTATAAAAAGCATTTTAACAGCAGCAACACAGTTGTAATAAAAATAAAAACTTGCCATTTAATCCTTTTGAAATGTTTCAAATATCAAAATAATTAAGGAACCACTATAGGATGCCATAGATTCAGCTTTAAGGAAGCATTTGCTTTTGCTTCCAAGGCTCATTGGTCAAGCAATGGAGAAATTTATGAAGCGCCATGAAAGCATATGGATAAGCAACCACAATTCACAATATACAACTCATTGTGGACAATAAATTATTGGAAAAAATAGTTTAAAAAGTCATATTAAATGAAATTTAAATTACTTCTAGTCTCAAAATAAGAATGAACAGAGGTGACTGTTCAACAAGATTGTTCTGATTTAATGCTTAGTGATCATGAAGGAAACAAAAGAGGAAAGGAATAAATTCTTACTCTGCCATTGACTAAATCAATGATGCATTCTCATTTTGTGCTCTGCTTGGTTTTGATCGCTTTTGATCAAAAGTGATACACAGGAAGAAAAGAAAGGATTCTGAGAAATTTTGGCATTAAATTGATTGGACAGTGGAAAAAACAATCTCAACCAAAGCGGAACATTGTAAAATGCAATGAGGTTTGTTCTCCTATCTGTATATATAGCAGATGCAGGATTATATTGGGACCATATGACTTCATTCTTTCAAATCAAAAATGGGTGCCACCAAAGGAAAAAAACCCCACAGGTTATTATATACGTTGGTGTAATCAGTAATTACTCTGGACACACAATTGCCACTGGATATTATGCAAACAATTTGCTGAGATTTACAAATGGATAAGAAAAGTGTGTGATTCCAGTAGAAATGACCACCTGGGGTGAGATGGCAGGAGTACCCACTGCGTGCTTTCTGGGAGTCCTGGCTGGATCTTGACCCAGGAAGAAACTTGCCCTGTGACAGCGTTAGTCAACCCTCATCTGCTGTAGTCCTAGAAAGCTCAAGTGGCAAACCAGCATTTTGCAGGGAATGGTGGTTTGGATGGTTTCTGCTCCTGTGCTATGAAGAGACACTAGGAATAGAAGGTTTTCCATCTTCAGTGACCACTTTCAGCTACCTGGGGAATCTACCTTGGGAATACAGCAAATTGCCTCCCCCACCCTCAGTTCTCAAAAATCCTCCTGACACTTATGTGACACTGAAGAGCATTCCTGCCTTTTCTATGGCTCTCCCAGTGGTGCAAAAGCTGGGCCTTGCCCATGGGAGATGGTGACTGTGGCTGTGTCTGAAGAGAGACCTCTGCCATGGCAACCAAATGCCTTAAAAGCTCTCAGGACTTTCTTCCACTGTCATCCTGAAATGAAGAAAGTTAAGTGGAAGAGAGACAAATACCTGAAACACCTGCCTGTAGCATAAATAACCAGAACTGCCCTGTTTTGCATTGAAGTGGCATTGCTCTGTTTGTACCTGCAGCTGAACCCTGATACTGTCTGAAGAAAACAAAAAAGAGAAGGAGGAAAGAAAGAATAGTAGTGGTTTTCTTCTTTCTCTTTTCATTGTGTCAGGCAAGTCCTCATTCAGAAAAATGTTTTGTGGATCTTTTTATGCTAGAGAGATTTAGATTTCCCATTTCTTACTAAACACATTTGTAAGGCACATTTACATCTCTTTCATGGAGCAGTACGTTTTTATGGATGGAAACTCTCATTTCCTTGGCTGACATCAATTCTCCTTTAGAAAAAAAAACAGAAATTCTAGCTGTAATACTTGACATGGAAAACTTGTCTGTTTATTCAGAGAGCTCAATGAGCTAAGAAGAGTGACACTTAAGCTATAAACACAATAGCTTAGTTGATAATGTTATTAAATATTAATCCCAATTTATGGAGGTGTCTAATCAAATAGTGGCCTCGGTCATCTTTGGGGACTGAAGTAAAATTTAGTTGTTGTTGACATTAATTGAATGAGCTGATCTAGTTACATAAAAATCACCAAACATTGAAATCAAACTTCATATGCAAAGTTATTATCACATAGATAGGATGGAGCTGCCAGTTCCATGCAGACAATATAATTGGTATTCTCAACAGCCTGCCAACCTATAGTTACATTTCTGGCTTAACAAATGTAGCTATCGTAAATGGCAGCATGCAATAGGCTTACAGAATAAGAGAGTATTTACAATTTCATGGATAAAGAGCATCCATTGCCATAAGAATGTTAGGAAAGAAAAAAGAAAGGTAAAATACTGTATATTTTTCTAAGGTAAACTATTTTATTATTGGCTTAACAGCTAGGGTACATAGAAACCACTTAATGTCTCTATTTCTCCTCTAAATGCTACCAAAATATCTCAAAATAGAGGCCTCATTTTCATGAAGTGCTGAGCAGATTAAAAAAAAAATAAACACACTGCACACTTTGCTATTGCCAGAGCTCTACCTTGTACCAAGGAAGAGAGGCTATTGGAGCTGAGGGATGGGCAAAAACACAGCGTGAACCCAAACCTTTGACTAAATACTCCTATGCTAAGAACAAGTGTTTGTATAAAGATTTTGTCCAAAAGTCCAGCAAACAGTTGCGAATGTTTTGCCAAAGGAATTTGAATTGGGAAATGGAATGGCTTGTGTTACTGTGTTTGTCCTCCTTATGGCACTGTAAAAAACTAGTAGATATTGGATACTTTCCCTCTGACTGTTCAGAAAAGGTTTCAAAAATTTAAAGTAGAAGAAAGAAACACAAGCCACAACCCTTTTATTATTTCCCACTTTAAAAAGCCTAAAGAACTACCAAATCAGTGTTGCACTGACAGAGTATCTCTGATCAAATATTCACTATGTTAATAACAGCTGTTAACTTGTTTTATGAAAAAAATCAATTGACAGATCAAGAGGACACTTCTCACTAAAGGAGCAGCACATCAAGCTTGCAGCATGTCTGCATCCCTTCTGCTCTAATGGACTCCTGGATGTGTGTTTGATGTAAGGTGCTGTCTGGTTTTGCTGAGATTCAAGATGAGGAACAGAGGGGAGAGACAGGCTATGAGAGAGAGTGTGGGCATTTGTGGGCCTGATCTGAACCAATACTCTTTATCGCAGGACTCAGAACAAAGATGCAGCATCCTAAGCTGTTATAAGTCAGTCCTTGAATCCCACATCAATGCTCAGTTCCACAAAAACAAACAAACAAACAAACAAACAAACAAACAAAAAATGTAGTCTTATGTGAGAGAAATAAAATTTTGGTAAAACACAGTGTCATGTGAATGCATTTTTCAAAGCTTGGAATAAACAAAGAAAAATCTTGCATTAAATTTGTGTTTTAAGAGAAGTAAGTATACATTCAGTGAATTCCTTGATTCCCACTCATGTTTCCAATCATGAACTCAGAAAAAAAACAACAAACAAACTCTCAGTTGCAAAGGACAAGAGTCAGTACTGGATAATGTAAAGAATGATATTCAAAAAGGCATTATCAAAGCTGCCAAGAAACTGAGAAACCTTATGACCTGATCCAAAAAAGGAATTACATACTGAAGATTTAGGCAAAGCTAAAGTACTTAAATTCAGAACCATGACACCAAAATAAGACACTTATCTGCCATCGAGCTACTAAAAGGAACTTTAGATGGAAATTTAGGGGTTTTTTAAAGGACTGTAATTTCTTTCCTGTGACTTAAGATTAACTCCATAGAAACAACATTGATACAAACTTAAATGAAAACCTCTGTGATCCAGTCTTACCTTCCTGATGCCTTCAGAAGGGTTTGATACGCAATTATCTGCCCCATTATTCTTACTGATAGTCCTCCACAGTTCAGCAAATGTGTTATCCTGCTCCAAAGGGTTGGTCCCTTTTGCTTTAAAGTATTCATACACTGCTGAGTCCCTGACTGTACCATAAGATATATCCATTTGTTTGGACAGATCCTGAAATGTTCTGAAATTCAAGCGATATTGAGATATTAGTATTATGTAGTACATTAGCAAGATGTCAATAATTAAATTATTTCTCTCTATGTCTGTCATTAGTCAGAAAACACCCTCACCAAGTAACATTTGCATATTTCATTCCTCATCATAATAGAAAACCAAGGAGTTATTTAATTGTACTGAGATCATATGATTTTAACTATACCCAAGCTGTTTTTCACCCCAGTGTAGACTTTTTTTTTTGGACAGACAACAGTCATGTTAAATATTATGCCACCAAGATTGTACAAAAACATAATGTGATAAAGACTTACCAGAACACAGGAAAAACTCAGATTATAAACATAAACTTCCAGCCCCATTTCACCAGAAACACCTTGCAGAATTCAGTGGAATTAGTTTGCAGTTACACCAATGCTCCATCTGACTCCAAATCAATGTGACTGTTTTAATCAAACAAATAAAAGTCTTGCTTCCAATTTCCACTACGTCTGTCTTGCTCTGTCTTTTCACAGCCTCTGGTAAAACAGGCATTTTTCATTCACACAGAGGCTTAACTTTCATTTACTCATCATATACCATTCTAGAAGTGTAAATGGGCCTCACCCTGAGTGGCTGTGAATGCACAATTTATTTTCAAATTGTACAGAATGTAATTCACTCCTGTTTTACAGCCTTTTCTGCACCGAAAGGTGTAAATCACTGCCTGCATCAATGAAAACCAGCTCAAAGTTCAAAACGTTTAAGGTGGCATAACTGCCATCAGAAGAAGCATCGTGGCTGTTCTGCCCCTTTCAGATGTTCATTCCCATTCCCATGCCTTCTTCCTTTGCCCTCAAGTATCACTTTTGTGCAGTGCCACCATTTTTTCCACCTAAGCATACAAACACACAAAGACACAGCAGCAGGGACCAACTGGATCTCATAAATAATGGCCTATTTTCTGTTTTATAAATGGGTGACTTCAGATATTAACAACACACTTCTGATATGACCAACTAACACTGCTTGACATCACACTAAAGCAATTCTCCCTGCCTCTCCCCTGTCCCCTGCCCCATTTCTTTTTCCCAAAACCAAAAAATTCCTGATGAATAGATCTGAATGGCCCACTCTCACCACCTCCTCCATTCCTCCAGCTCCTGAAGCCACAAAACAGAACATTTTGCCTTGCAGCTCATGCAGAAGATGTCTTTGCAATGCTCCTCAGGAGCCTTTCCTTGGCCCATGAGCCAAAGCTGTTTCCCACAGCTGAAGACTTGTCATAGACAATATTTTTCTGCCACCCTCTTCCCTGTTTCACTGGGGAGATGCCACTGCTGACACATCACATGCCTGTAAGATTCCCTGCTACACTATTTAAAGCAAAGCAATCTGGGCATATACACAATACCATGTAAAAATATGTACAAAACCACTTCCCTCTTCTCCATGACATCACCTCCAGGTCTATCAGGTTTAGCTGCAAAAGGCCCCCATTGCTGGGATTCCTCATGTGGGAGCTCTGTCCCCAGGCTGCAGCTCCACAGGGCTGCCTCTCAACACCCCCCGGCCTCAAACTCTTCAAACTCACAAGCTGCTTCAAACAGTTTAAGTGGTTTAAGTTCTTAAATTGTGTTAAGGACTTTTTATCATTTTAAGCTGTTAAGCAGCTTTAAGTAAGACTGTGTGAACAGTTTTTCTCTGTATACATTGTACACTTGTGGATTTGGGCTAACTTGAAGAGTTCCATCAAACTCCCAACCTCCTGTTATTTCCCTACATCTGTATATGGCAATTGAAAAAGTACAAAACAAACATCCTGGATGTTGTTGGAAATTCAAAATGTTAATGAAAAATGGGAGAATTTGTTCAGATTTTTTTCTTTCTTTAACAATCCTGAGAGGTCTTTTCTGCCCCCCTAAATGTTTCCTGTACATTCTATGGAATCATTTTCCATCCAATCTTGATCTAAACAATTACATGCTGCATTTAGTTCTGTCTTTATTTTTTAAAATGAGTTTCATGATATGCCATGGAGGTGCTTACATCCTGGGAATGATGATTTGGCTAAATTTCTGTCTATTTTCTGTACAAAGGGAAAAGAAAGATACTCAATATACACAGGAATTTTTCTGTGGCAATCCTTTCACACCAGGTTTGGTGTATAGATTTTGGTGTTTGGCAGAAGCATGGTAGCAGAAATATGTTTAATTAAAATTCTTTAGCAGCTTTCAGCTGGTAGCTTTAGAGATGTCTACTGCTCCTACTGCTGTTCTGTTTGAAAGTTTGAACATGAGTGTTTGGATAGTTAAAAAAATTATTAAACCTGCAACTTTAATATTATCAGTATTTTATTTTTCTCTACTGCTAGGGAAGTTTTAATCCAGAAATGTGCATTTTGTTTTAGTTAAATTGCACTTTATTGACAATCAGTATTTTTATTTTAGCTAAATTACATTTTATTGACAATCAGTACTGCACAAAAGCACAGTACATGTTGCTTTACGAGCAGCACAGTTTGTTCAATTCTCTAAGCATCACAGGCCAGAGTGAGCAAATTTGGAGTGTAAATCAACTGCTTGCAACAAACAGACAATTGTACAGGTGGCAGGGAGAGAAGCACAGCCTCTGGGTGTGGGGAGGAAGGCAACTACCCCTTTAGCTGGCAGCATTTCCTTGGAAGGGAAAACGTGGAGTATTGTGTGTCCTAAGGATTACTTGCACTGTTTCACGTATTGTAAGAACAGCCACTGACACGGGAAATTCTCCATGCTGCACCTCCACTAGAAATATCCTGTGAGAGACATAGATGGTCACCAGATACAGTGCGGGGCACAGGAGGTAACTAAGCTCACAAGAGGTTCCTGTAGCATCCGTTCAGAAGGATGGTGACTGAGTGGGAAAATCACTTCATGCCTTTACCAAATGGACCACTCAGCCAAAAAAACACCTCAGAAATTATCCTGTCAGTGCTCTAAAACACAGTTCTTACTCTGTATAAAAATTACCTCAGTGCTGTATTTCTGCACTGAAAGTGGAGGTGATGGTCAGTACTTCCATGGCTAGAGAAGTGATCAGAAGATTTGGGCATGGTGGGTGCGGACACATACACAAAAGATACTGAACGGAGATGAATCTCTCCTACTTTTTACAGGGTGAAGTAAGATAATCACAAATGCAGGTTTTAAACACTGTTATTTTAACTCCCTCAGACTGGCCTTTGCCAGACAAAATCATTCACTGCTACATTTCAGATACTGGCTCTATCTTACAATTGTATCACTCTCTAAAGGTGGCTGCTGTCATTATTCTTAAGCTTTATTTCTGCAAGCAGCTCTTAGCTGGACACATCTTTAGCCACTCAAATTCTTGTCTCACTTTTCTATGGCAAAGATTTCATGCATTTTAATATACAAAATTATTTGCAACAAAAATATGCAGCATAACAAGATGTGCCATTAACCTTACCACCTCAGTTATTGGATCTCACAACCCATTAAAGGCTCTTTGTAAGTGTGATTAAAGATAAAGCCAGTAAAGCAGAAAAAACCAATGTTCCTCACTTACAGTTACAGGAGCACAACTTCAATTTGTAGATAAATACATCCACTTTGTGATTGCTGTAATTGACAAGTACATGTAAACCAATTGATTTAAGTAAATATATTTGTAGCTAATCTAAAGAAAAATGTTGTCTTTTAAACCTGCATTACCAGCCAAAATATTTAATGCCTATATTTATACCTGCTAGATGAATGCAACAATTGATACATATTCCCAGTGGAATTGCAATTACTTCATGCAGAGTTAACTGAAAACTGGGGTCTCTGCTTGTTTTGTTTTTTAGAAACTTATTGACATAAAACAAATGCTGCAGAAGACACAGACAGGAAACAGCTGTATTAGCATTCATGATTAGACCACTATAAGTAATTGCCAGATAACAATACAGGTTAAGATACACTTTTTGGGAATGCTTTCTTACTTGTAAAGGCTTCATGTAGCTGTAGATACATAGACTAAAAATATGCTGCCAGTATGGGTTTATCTTACTGTGTTATTGCTATATGCCCAAGACTTCTGGATGAATAATAAGTGACAGACTAAACATGACACCAGGTGCTTTGAGGTAACTGCTGATCAATTAACTCAACTGGAGGCACCTGGATCATTAGATGTGATCAAAGTATTTTTCAAAATAAAAAGAGATTCTTGTAATTTCAAAAAAAGGGGGGATTTTTTTTTTTTGTAGTGACTCTGAGATTTTTCCTCAACACAGCAAAATATTCTAGGTGATGGCTGCCATCAAGATAAAGTGTCCCAGAGACGATGAGACTTTTTAAGCTACTCTGCCTAAATGAAGCCTTAAAAATGCATACATAAAATGTATGATACAAGTCCTACATTTCTATTTTTGAATGCCTTGAGGCTAATTTATTTTCTTTTAAACTTTTTATTTTCTCAAAAAGTTGGGATTTTTTTTTACATCTACATGATAAAATATAAGTGCAGGTCCTAAAAAGAATTGCTTTCTCCACACAACTATATGAGAGGGAAATAGGTGTTTTATGCACTGGGAAAAAAGGTAAACCCACTCAACTTCAAAGTAAAAACAGAAGTATCTGAACTGATTTGACAAGCTTATACCAACACTGTAAGCCTAAGAAATGCCTATGAGCTGAAACCTAGAATATAAAATCCTGTCTGAAAGGAGATTTATGGGATAAAGGTATCACCAATGGAAAGCAATGAGTTGAAAGAGGATTCTGTCTACTGTGAACTGCAGAAGAGTGCAGAATGTTGAGACACAAAATTGTTCAGAACTCCTCCCTCCAAGGAAGAATTTTCCATGACAATGAGAACAAATAAGAAAATGGTGTTAGTTGTTGTCAACCACATCAATCCACCCACTGAGAGATCAACTGGGAAGCCAAGCAAGCCTTGACAGATCAGCTTCTTGTTTGTAGATGTCCCCAGGCAGAAATTAGTCTAAAAAGCTGAATCAAGGTTGAAGTGGTTCTGTGGGGGTACAGATAGCATCTACATGAGAAGAAGATCTCATCATTCAAACCCCCAGTCCTGATCTGAGTCCTGATTAATTCTGATATCCATTTATGGATCTGCAAGGCAATGGATTTGAGACTTAGTCCATTGTTCACAGTATTTGGAACTCCAGTTTTAAGTAAAATTTATGAGTGGGTAAAACTTGTCGTCAGATATTCGAAAAGGAGTTCAAACTTTCACATTAAGGACATTCTCTAGAGCAAGTCTACCCAAGTTGAATAGTTTAACTGGTTGAAGAGTTGGAAAAAAATAATTCCCTCTGTTATGGATATAAAGTACCACTAGGGGATGATAGCCTCATTGACTCAGAGACTTGCATGAAGAGTTTCGCTGTCTTGCTGAATACAAGTTACAAAAGCACAAGCCTTCTTAGAAAAGAAAGAGAATAGGAGTTAGTGACTCTAAACATTAGTGCAAACTGATATTTATGAGCGTTCATTTCTACAAGAAAGGGTGATATATTAGCTGAACAATGAGGTAACATTAGAATAGACCTATCCTTAGCACCTACAAGTCTAAAAAGTAAATATCCTAAACAAAACCCAATAAAACTATTATGACATATTTCAGTAGATTTTCAACATTTGTTCCAAGTATATATAGGAATATTATTAGTGTGTGTTAAACTGGACATACATAAACTGAAAGATGATCTACTTTAAAGATTATTCTTAGTGAGGCCAATAAAACTGTTCAAAGTATTGTTAGAATGTCAGTAGCCTTAGTACAGAGAATATTACAATGAAAATCAGTTTACCTCCACATCTAACAGACTTCAGAAGAACTGGGTCCATTATTTTAATTTGGGCATCTCTGACTTCCTTTAAAATTATGGATAATCAAGCTTAGCTTTTAAATCAATCATTAAATTGACAGTTCTCCATAGTGACATGATCAAATTCTTCATTCTTCCGTTTCACCGCAAATCAAGTCACCTTACATGCCCGCAATTCTGTCTCAGTGTAGGGATGTGCAGAGCAACAGGTTTCTTCAACAAATACTCTAAGCAAAATTTTAACTTTAGCAATATAGATAGTCCAGTAGAGACCAGCAGAAGCACTTGCATGCTTAGTATACACTTGCTGGATCAAGTCCTTCACCAGCAAATATATACTGCTTTAGAGTTCATATAAAACTCATTTTATCTGCTCTCCATGAAAAATACCATCTACTTTAAACAAAGGCCTTAACTGAAAAAGCCTCATGGGAGTCTCTACAAGGAAAGCCATAAGTATTGACAGATTAAACTGCACTGAATCAATAGAGTTGCTGCCTTTCACACCAGGACTGAACATTTCCAAATCACAGGAGGAGACAAACAGTGCAGACAGTTAGGGCTGTGTCTGCTCTTGCCATCATCAGTGGGGCAGGAACAGCTGCTACACTGGATTTCAAAGAAGCAGGGATTTTCCTCCTGTGGCAAAACCAATCAATTGATATGTGTCACAGAACACGTTGCCATGTCAACTACCTGCTCTTACTATAGTTAAAACAAATAGCGATTGAACTCCTCAGCAGGTAAGGGCACTGCAGCAGCTTTTTTCATGATGATAATGGTCACTGCTGCCAGTGTGGGGGCATTTATGAGACCTTGTCTGGACTGGGACTCACCATCCTATATGAGGTGCAACCAAAAGTAAAATGTAACATTCAGTTACAGGGAAAGAAAGCTAAAGCCAGCTTTATTTCTGCCACAGCAGGAAGGGGTTTGCTACACATCCTGCATGCCATGTGTGGTGCCAACAGTTCTGTCACTCATCTGGTGTAGGATCAGAACTCTCTCTCTTCTACTGCCCCAAAGTTTCTTTTGTAGGCTACCTAGCAGACTTAACAGGTAGAGCAGTACTGCTGAGATCAGTGAAGCTAGTCATGCATAAAAATGCACCTGCTCAAGGCTTCCAGGATTGGAGACAAAAATACAAACAGTAAGAAAAACTAAAACCAAAATAGACAAATAATACATACGTAAAGTACTAGAAGCAGACAAACTGATTTAATTTCTTTGAAATGACTTTCAGTAGCCTCAGTTCCTAAATGCAAAGGGAAAGACAAGTAAACTAAACTAAACTGTTGTCTTAACTCCTGATACAGCAATGACTATGCTTCAGATTGAGTGTTTTCACTGGGACTCTGTTCCTGCAGAGCCACTGCATTGATTAAGTTTTAAAAAGAAGGGAACAAACAGAATGTAAACCCACTGAAATTCAGAGATAGTCAAGCCATTAATAAAAGATGCACTGCCATGTTTATAATTTTACTAGTAATTAATTACTAGCTACACACATTGCATTGGCAAAACATTTGGAGGCTTTGTGTGCTTTCTAAGAGTCTGAGATGCAGCAGAAATACATTCTATTAGCAGCACTTGAAATTTCACTTTTGCTTTACTGATTTCAGAATAATCTGCACCATTTTTGCCAAAGTCAAAGGGTGGAGAATGTAGGACAAACCCCCATACAAGTAGGTTGTGTCCCATTGCTCACAAAACTTCTTAATATCTTCCAGCAGTTTATTTAGGAAACATGCCCATTTTCAAAAAAGGACTTAACATTATTTCTGGCTGTGAGACTCAAATTTGGATCCAAAAATCAAACTGGATTCTCATCATAATCAGTAAAACAGGTTCTTCTGTAAACAAAATTAGACCTCTGGGTATTCCTATTCATTGCTATTTCTAAATGGTGCCCTCAGGACCACCTCAGCAACTCAAATCATCTGCAGTGATCTGTGTGAGTGTGACTTGACTTGTCGCTGGATCCTAAAAGTTGATTTTGCCTAGAGCTGACACTGGCTCTGCTCCAGCACTGTACATAAAGAAATCTGTTAAGCAGCTAGAAATAAGCTAAACATCTCCTGATTGCCAGTCCAATGTTTCTAACTATATTTCCAACTCTGCTCTTCTCCAAACCTCCTCCAGGCAATAAAAGCATAAGTCACTTATATTTCTGATTTTCTCCATTAGCTAGCATTCTTTTTTATTTTGGTGCTTATTTGTAAATTTATTTTTTTTAGTTTCTGTATGTCCTGTGTTTTCTGAATTGTTATCATAAAGAAACCATGATGATCCTTACAGTAGAAGTTATGATTGTTTAGCTTGAAATGGTGTCAAAACCAAAAAATAACATAACAAACAATTCTATTAAAATAGTAGTAGCAATGGAAAATAGTTTCTGAGTATTTGCATCTCAAAGCTGGATCCCTGGATGAAGCTTCTCTTGTGGCTGGACCCTTATGACTGCATATGAATTTATCTGATATCTAATTACGGTAGGGAAGTCAGAGGGCAGTCTTTCCTTTATATTTACAAGGACCATTTACAGAACCCCTCCTCACCACTCCATTTTTCCGTACTTCTAAAAACTTAATAACCTTGAGATATTACCCAGTTTGCCCACGATGTTTATGATTTAGCAATGGAAAGTATCAGACTGACAAAGAGACAGGCAGAGTGTCTAACATGTCAGAGTTTCTTTTAAGATGCAGGCCTGGGTTTTCAAAAACTGGAGCTTTAATTTGTATGCTCAGATCCACGTTTAAACTCCTACATGACTGGGCAGATTTTCAGAACAGATCAAGGAAAGATTTGGCACAATAGCACATCTGTACAACACTGGCAGATTCAGTTAAAAGTCTGGAAGGGGATTCAGAGCAGCTATGAGCAGTTGCTGTTCATCCTGCAAATAAAGAATAATCAGTCCTGCTAAAAAATCTGGGTTAGCCTGGATCCTTTACCCACATTCCATATTCCATTCAACAGTAAGGAGGAAATTAAAAGGCAAAGAAAGGGTGAAAACATCTCAAGAGCTTGTAGCACATTTGGGGAGAAAATGCTCTTGTTTGGACAACCTTAGAGTATTTTCTTCTTTTACTTTTAAACCACTTTGCCATTGTGGTCTTTCTCTGAGTAGCTCAAAGGGTTAACATGTTAATTAAAGCAAGGTATTCTACTCCTTAAATTATTAATTAAAATAAAAACTGCAGCTGGTGTTTAACAGCAAGTCAGTCCCAACAGCAGGTTTTAGTCACTTCACCTAAATCAAACATATCATAAAGTTGGCATGAAAATCATATTGTCTGAATCAAACACATCTGGCAACTGGCACACGCTTTTACCTATAATGAAAATAACAAACTACCTATTCTATATGCAGATGCACTTCAAATTGTTTGCTATGCTGATGTCTTCTACCACTCACATTCAGAAGCTAAAAATCCTAATGAAGATTAATGATTAAGATCGAGAGGGAAGAAATTGCTTTCTTCCTTTTCCACTGCTGTTCTAAGTACTGATAATGCTGCCGTTCTGTTTTGCGCTCGGATGACAAAGAGCAGCTTTTTAATTAAATAGAGTGGAGAACAGATAAGGTTGGCATCTTGGTGCTGGCTTATAAAGTCTTTACTTGGGGTTAATGGTACTTTATACAATGACTTTTAGGATATCATTGAAGTCCATGAAATCCCAGTGTGGAATAAGGTCCTACTCAACTCTTTATTAAGTTTTGATTTATCAGGAGCTGCTGCATGTCAGCAGTCTCATAGCTGGGGTGGAGGGTCTGGATTAATTCAGATCTGTCAAAGGTACAATGTGATGCTGGAAAACAGCTTCACACCCATCCCCTACCACAGGGAGTAAAGCAGAAGCTATCACTGCTGACAGAAGAGAAGAAAACAGAAGGGGTCTGAAGAGGCATCCTGATTGCTACAGCATGTGCTGCATACTCCTGGGAAATCAAAATATAGGGCTCTTCATTAATACTGAAAGCACATATAGCATTCAGCAGTTATTATTGATGTCTAAAGTGCATGCATTACATATGCATATTTTAAAATGTGGAGGCCCACTTGCCTGTTTCTCAGAGGACCCAGACTGTTGGCACACAGTATATGGTGCACTTCCCATCTCATCCTGATATACAGGGAGGTAAACAGGAGAAGAGACTTCACCCTTTGTCCTCTCTTTCTCCTCACCCTGAACACAAGTCTCCCTGCATACTGAACCTCATACTGGAAAACACTGCATCAAAAGCAACTGGCTGTTCTTTATATTGAGATTAATTAGTTTATTTGGTAGCCTAATTACATACCTTGAAATATGAGCTTGGAAATTGCATTATTGCCATATGTAAGAAACATAGTACTTAACATCCACCCCATTCTGACTGATGGTTTTCTATTCTTTTCTAGATAGACATGACTATTCATAAATCAATTAAATTAAAACAGTGGC
This sequence comes from Climacteris rufus, assembly GCA_013398175.1. Taxonomy (NCBI): domain Eukaryota; kingdom Metazoa; phylum Chordata; class Aves; order Passeriformes; family Climacteridae; genus Climacteris; species Climacteris rufus. The sequence continues at coordinate 1,940,022 of VZRZ01003270.1, forward strand.
ACATTCTCTCAGGCTGGTTTTAATGGTTTAGAAGGCAAACAACTTCAATGCATGTGATTACATTTCTTCTAATGCAACAAACTTTGCCAGCTGTATCAAAATAGCTTTTCCGAGGCAACACCATTCTCTCCCTCCTCTCCAGATGAGTCTGGAAACACTCCTGTATTACATTATAAAGGGGGCACACGTGCAGAAGAAAAGAACATTGCTCAGTAAGGCAGATGAGCTCAGGAAACAGAAGGAACATATGCAACCCTTCTCTTAGCAACACAGTACTATTTCCAGAAAAGTTTTCTTTCTCTCCAGAAAATATTTTGCAACACAAGAACCAAGAGGAAAGTACTCATGGTAATACACAATAGCATCTTAGTTCCCAGGGAAACTAAGAACCCCCAGCTCCTTTCTCCCCTAAACACCCATAACCTGCATGAATTTAAAATGTGTTGCTGGGTTTTTTGGTTGGTTGGTTGGTTGTTTTTTTTTTTATATTGTCAGGATTAGTTTCTAAATCTCCTTATAAAGATATTCAATTCTTAAAGCCTTTTCTTTAAATGGCAAGTTTACAGATTTCCACCTCGTTCCAAGATGTTCTATAAATGTTTTAGAATGTATTGGATCATTTCTTTCCAGCAGATGAAATACCATCTTATATATCAGTTAAGGTGTCAAGAGTGTCAGGTGTGAGAATCAATGATCTTCTATCATGGAGACCTTTATGAGGGGAGTGGCTATTTTAGATCTGATAGATTTGAATGGAAATGTCAAAGAGAAAAGTATCCAGATTAAAAGTGTTTGCAAGATGTTGGAGCTCAATATCCTGAGGCAGAAGAAAAACCCAAACACGATTAACAACATTAAAATAATACATTTCAAAAGACCAGACTCAACAAACGTTAAGAACTAGAGGAGATCTCTTGGGGTGTTGCTTTAAAGGAGAGAGGATACAGAAGGCCTGGCAATTCCTGAAAGACACCATATCAAAGACACAGATGAAAACTATTTTAACATGGGGAACTATTAAAAGAGATTTTAAGAAGCTGTTATACTGTCTGCAAGAGCTCTTTTGGGACCTAGAAAACCAAAAGCGTTCTCTTTAAATTTTAAAGAGTAGTGCAACAGTTTGACTAACTAAGCATACATACTATAAATGTATGGGAATTGTACTAATGCATGGGAGAAAAAGAACCAGAGAAGCAAAAATGAATCCTCCTCACAACACCAATAAATTTAGTTTGCATGATCTGTCACAGCAGAAAGGGATTTGTATCACCCCTAGACTGAAGTTCCAGTGTCCAGAGCAAAGCTGGAAAAAAGATATGCACCTGTTTCCCAGTCATGCCATACAAAGTGTGATTTGTCAATTTGTAGCTCATTTCATTAGCACAACACGAAACAGATGACTGTGCATCAGTCTCTCACCAAAACTAAAACTCTTAACCTCACAACCTACAGCACACACTTGCTCAGCCTTTAGTCTCTGTAAGAATGGCTGCTGAACGTTTTTCCAGGAGATCAGTTTTGAAATTGCTTGAATGATCGGAACTTTTAAGCTACTGTAGGCATGATCTTTACTTAATTTTATTGCAGACTATGAATTCCGACCTTGCAATGTCAAAATGGAACATCTAAGTGGAGCACAGTGGCATGAGCACCAATAGCAGCACAGTGGCACTGGTCAGTGTTAACCAACCAAGCACTTCTCCCGGAGGGCAGCTGGGCAACCATTCTTTCTGTACCCCATCTGGACACTCTTTTCCATGCTCCTTCATCCATCCAAAATAATCTAAAGGAATAAACAATTCAGCACAGGTTCCATTTAATCAGAGTGAGCCTGCTGACATTGGATACATGGTAATGAACAAAACGTGGGGAAAATTATCTTTGCTGTCCAGGTGAGTGAGAAAATCTGATGCTTAACAATCATGGTGCAAAAATGACAGAACTGCTGCTCATGTGGGGATGTTGGTGAGGAATTGTGCAAGGTGAGAAGATATGGTTTTTGCATGAGCAAATGAAGCACTTTCCAAAATATTCCCATGTATGTCCTGTCTGAGTTGATAGCACATAAAAAACAGGTTCAACTTTTCCTACTTACAAGTCAGTACAGCAACTTTCAACTTCATCTCATGGTTTTGGAGGAATGAATTTACTGTGATTAAGTGTTTACTAATTATTGGTAGTATTGTGAACGCAATTTACCTTCTTGTTCTGGCTTGAGAAATGCTCTCAGAGAAACCTTTTGACTCTGCACAATTTGGAAATCTGTGGAGTAATATTCACTATATTACCCTGTAACAGAACAATTTGCATGACTTTTATAACAAGGCCCACTGTTACACTAATAACTCTAACCAGTTAAATAGTATAATTTACAAGTTATTTTACAGGGCTTTCAGTTTGGTTTGGTTTCCAGGCAGCAGCTTCACTAGCAAATGTCATTAAGGTATTTTTATATTTTCAGGTTCTACCTGGTTTTGAGAATCTTTTTTTTAAATACTCTTCTGACAAAAATATAGACCATAGGGACATGTGACAGTTCATGTTTGTCCAAAAGTATAACAAACATAACAGGTAAGCAAACACATGTAATAATATATTAACATGGAAAAAAAGGTAGGTGATCTTGCATTGTAGGTCAAATAAATATCTGCCTGATAAAGTGGAAACAAACCCACTGGCCAGTGTCTTTAATGGTTCCTGTCACAGAATAATTTCCAGAAGAGAATTTACTACAAAATTTTTCTTCTTACTCCTGTTTTTGTCTTTAGAGATGATGGACTGAGCAGTTGAGAGATGTCTAAAGCTTTAAGGCCATTTCTGTTTGATTTGCTATAGTAATTATTTTGCTCTTTTAATATCCTGCTGTATTAGATCGTATTATCAGTTCATATGAGACATTAAATTAGCTTCTTTAAAGAAAAGTAATAGAAATCTAAGTATCCTATTGAGCAAAAGTCTTCTATTACTGTGTAATGTATTGTTTATCACTTAGGAGTCAAATAGAAAATATAACCCAACAAAATAAGTCACAGGTACTATTCCTGTAATAAAGAGAAACTCATCCTACAACAGGGAAGGCGTAAGTCAGGGGCCAATGGGATTTAATGCATGAAAAAAGCATACAACTTCTCCATGGACAGCCAGTGAATAACCTGTATTAATGTGAGACAATCTGACCCAAAAGACAGATCCATCCAAGCTGAGAAGAGACTGCATATCAAATATCAGATTTAAGCCAGCCCTTGTTCATTTTGATGGGCTGTCCTGAGGGTTGCTACTCGTGCTGGATTTTCATCCTCTCAAAGCAAAAGAAAAAAAATAATAAAAAAAGATTTTATTACCTGCACAGATGGTAGATTTTGCTAATGTTATATCCAAATCATTTTCTTCTCTAAACTGTGCATGCATCTGAATTTTAATGTCTCAACCCACCTAAGTCACAGAACTTCTCGGTAACCAGAACAAATGAAGAGATGCAATGATATAGGTGTCGTAAAAGTCAAGTTGGAGAGGTGTGGAATCACAAATCTCTTGATTTGCCATTGATCTCCAATATAAGCCACATTTTTAAATGGCAACTGGAGAGATGGAATGCAAGCTTGATTTTCAGCTGTGCATTTTATTTTTTCTCAGAAAAATGTCCTTGGGAAATATTTGCACTTAGATGCTTGCTTGCTTGTTCAATTACAGGAGTAATTAGGATCCATTTTAAACCACGGTTGAACGGCATATGCCAACATTCAGAAAGCTTTTTGAAAAGCTCCAGACCCTGTGAAGCCCTGGCTTTCCCAGCAGCACCCACTGGGCAGCACCATCAATAGAAGTGAGATGAAAAGACAGACAATGGGAGTTCTAGCACTGGCAACAGCCCACTGCCTTGTCCTGAGCAGTGCCTGAAAGCAAACACTGGCAAGCTCTGCCCCTGAGCACTGCTGCCCTGCTGCACTGAGCATTTCCCAGGAAATTTCATCGCTCTGCTCCAGACAGGGAATTTTCTGGAAAGGAAAGAAGTTTTGAGTTTTCGTCCTTGCTCATTCACTCTTATCTTTCTTACACTTTTTTTAGCCTTCATTTTTATGGAGGGACTTAATCTAGTTATTTAATGATAGAAGCTTTTGCTCACAGGCCTTTAATAATCATCACAATAATTATTTTTTATTATGCTTATTCATACATGCCTCCTACCAACATGCCTGAGGTGCTGCACAGACACTGCAAAACATAGTACAAATTAAACATAACAAAAGAAAATCCAATGAAGTATTTTAGAAGACACATATGATATTAAGAAGAGAAAGACTGTTTTCAAACACAAGGAATTTCAAGACAAAATTGCTGTGAATACAGAGTGATTCCTGTGAGGTTCTTCCTACCAACCCTATCAAATCCACTTAACTACAGCAGATGAAATGTTTGTTCATTTCCCTCTAGCTGGCATCTTCCAAGTACTTTCTTCATTTTATTTTAAAATATTTTGAGATTGCTTCTGTTTTGTATGCAACCCAGAAAACATATTTTTTTTTGATACCTGCAGTGCTACTATAATGTGGTCATTTACGACCATCATCTTTAAAGCAGCTAAACTGACAGCATGCCATATTAAAAAATATTATTACTGTGTTATATAGAAAGACAACCAAGACAGAGAGGTTAAACTTGCCAAGATCAAACAAAGCTTGTGGTAGAAAAAGACTTTGCACCCAAGTCTTCCAAGTGCCAGCCTATCACCCCAATTAAGCTGCACTGAATCTTCAGCTGTCACCAAAACACAAGAAATTTGGGGGTTAAGACACAAATAAAGAAATCCCAAATTGTGATACAACAGCTGTGGTCTTAAAGCTGATATATCATGCATTTGCATGCAGTCCATGAATGCATATAATACAGATGCCTCTCAAGGCATCCATTGCATGTGCAAATGTTAAGGGGTAATTTGATAAAATCTTAAATTTAAACTCTTTTGAATTTGCAAATAGAATACCTTTTTTATGTCCTGTTTTTCTTGTGTGATTCTTAGCCTCTTGTCAGACAAGCCCTCCTAAACCTGAGTTTCAGAATATCTATGCAGCTACTGAACTGCATGTAGTCTGCTTGTTAACAAGAAATGAAACTGGAATGTAAGTCACTGCTAATTAAACTCATAATTACAAATGGAAGGTCAGACAGCAGATCCAAGAGCTGTTTGAAAGTGCAATAAGACAAAAGAAAGAACAAATTCGCATGTAATAACTCTGCCTTACTGGGCAGACTGACCCATTAGAAGACTCCTCAGCTGCGTACAGTACTGAAGGCAAATATTAGAATAATAAATGCAAACCATTTGGATTTAAATGAGTTTGTCAAGGATTAGCACAGGCTCTAAACATTACCTAGATTTCTATTTAAAAACAAAAATTGACAATTGCTCATTTACAAAGTCAGAACATGGATCACAGCTTCCTAACCTGAGCTCCGAAGTGGTTGCCACCAGCACAATTCCCCTTCCCTTTTTTTTACTGAACTGGGTAACATCTCGCTCCTCTGCCCATATGTGGCCAGGAAATCTGCTTGATGTTTCCCTGCCCTGCCTGTGAATCTCCACAAAAGCAGAAATCCTGAGGTAACCATGACATTTGTTCCTGGTTGTGAGGTGGGGCAGAGAGAAGATGAGAAGTGCAGGAGGTAATTTGGACAAAGAGATTAGAGAAGCAGCATTAAAAGATCAATGGGGTGCAGAAGTACCAAGCACTAGCAACTGAAAATTGAGGACAGCCAAGGAAGGTACACAATATTTCCTGTTAGCTTTGATTTCCTGAGGGGATAGAGGTTTTGACGTGGGTCTCAAAGCCTACGTTCAGACCCTTGCCCCCACCATGTCACACTAGGATGAATGATGGGCATGCAGGACACAAGAGGAGCAAAGAAGCAGGTGCTGCCCTGCCAGACCAGAAAGCGAGTGCCTCTTCTTGTTAGTGCACTTGTGAGGAAGCCTTGAGGTTTTGGGAAAATTCAAGAAGACTATTTTTTCTTTCCAGGTTAGGTACATTTCTTACATGGGGTCTAGGCACCTGGACAAAAAATCCTGTTTGGAATTTATTAAGTATCTGTCAGGAAACAGAAATGCAGGTGGCAGATCAAAGCTGCTTTCTGCCATGTCTCATCCTCTGGGTATTTCACCTTTCTGTGAGCCACAGGCAGCCTCTGAAACTCATGGCAGGGTGGAATAGCCTTGTGAGACTTGCCAATACCAGACATAAAAAACAAACAAAAAAAAACCATTCCCTTATCAGCAGGCTTTCATCTGACACAAGATTTCTAAAAATCTGTCTTCCAACAGTTCAACTTCACTTTAGTGAATGTTTCACCAAGCCCCTTCTAATAAATGTCATTTATTATTTCTATGACACACTTGTTTTGCAGTGAAATTGTGGAGGCAATGATCACTGGGTTGATTGACACCTAGTTATTCAATCAAACATACTTCTATTTCACTAGTCACAGACCACACATGCCAAATTTGATGTTGAAACAACTTCTATTAGGCATTTTAGAGAAAGCTTGGGAAGAAAATCTATCTTGTAATGAAAGTCTTAACTATGTTGCAGCTACCGCAGCACCATAATACTTATTTCTCTCCTGCTGGCAATTTAGAGGCAGTAGCATTGAACACCAGAGGACTTCTCTATGGAGGGAGAGATAACAGCACACATTTACTGAAAGGGTAGGGGTTGTTTTTTCTTAACAATGGAAGTGTACACAGATGGATTTGGTAGTTCTCAGCTGGTGAGCAAATATTCAGCTCTAGCTCCTTGTGGCTCTTTGGGTGGGAAAAATGGATTTCACATAAGTATTCCTTTCTGGGTTCATGAAAGATATAATGCAGACAAGCTGAATGGCAGAGTTAAAAAGGCAAAAACAGCCTCATATGATGTGAAGCCAGTTAGTACTGGGGGCCAAAGCACAAGGCTACAATCAATTCATGCAAGGCAGTAATCTACTTTCTCAGAAAAAAATTTGTTCTAAATCTGACAAATCATTTTATAAGATATTCCTCCTAAAAAGTGGGAACATGAAAATATATCCATCATATCTTAGAGATGGATGAAGGTTCAACAGAGTTTCCAGAGAATCTATTTCTTTACCCCATCTCCTCTCTCCATCTCCTCAGGAATGATTTGGGTGCCTAAGTCACAGCATCCAGGACCATGTTTGACATCTCAGGCAAAATAAACAATCCATACGGTGGCTGACAGAACCTACTAGGGACCCCTACCCTTACAGCCATGTAGGTGGAGCACAGGCAGCAAAACTTCTGGCAACATAAATTACTTCATGAATTTACATTTTGGCACCTGATTTACTCTGCTGATGTTTTCAAATCACAGCAGAGTGCTTTCCTCCTTCTGTATCCTCACCTTGTACAAGGGGATGTGACAAAGGAACCCGGAAAGTGGCAGCTTCCATTAGGTACTGAAAGGCATTTAATTACCATTCTCCAGCTGCCATCTCCAACAGTAGAAGGGTAGAAGGCCTGAGCTCTGTACTTGTGAAACAATACTGAGCAGTTCCTTTACCCAAATAACTTCTCTCCTCCTCAAGATTCTTTACAAGGTCCTTTCGTTTTAATAAGAAGGGGAATTAAAACCCCTTGTAAATGTTGCAACAGCTCACACTCAAAGGCCTCCTCTAAAAATTCACAATTCTGCTCTTAAACCTCTGTCTTTTTTTGGAGATCCTTCACGTAATTGCACTCCAACTTTTGTCCTCCTTTGAACTTTGCTGAGTTTTGGAAAGTGCTGGTTAGATCAAACAGAAAATTTATTCTGCAATGAAACAAATAGAACCTTCAGAAATTTTTAAGAATAAAATTATTCAAGCTTTCTGGATAGCTATTTGTGTCTTGATTTTCAAGAGCAATTTATTCATTGAGCTTAACCTTAGTTAAGATGTTCCTAGTACATCCAGGCCTCACACAGAGATAGATTTATCCTACATAGTTTCTCATGTTATTTCCAGAAATTACTTGGAGTAATTATTTCTATTACAGTTAAGACCCACTTATTATGGCCAAACTAACAGAAAATAAATTAAAAACCAAAGTTTGTTACGATTTTGTGCTGTTTTTTAAATTCCTATTATGCTATATCCATACAAAGCATTACATTATCTGCAAGTACACATTGGTGAGATAAAACTGGAAGTTCTGAGGAAGAAATGCACTTACGTCCTGTGCAGAAACCACAGAGAAGGCAAAAACAGTTTTTTAACTGCCAGCCTCACCTCAGTGACAATTCTGTTTCAGGAGGTGAGCACAGTCAGTCCTAGTCTTTCCAATGCAATCCAAAATGAGACCAGCAGGTTAACTGTGTCACCCTCTAGCACCTGAAATCCTTGGCTCTGTATTTGCTGGGAGAGCCTGTGTTGCACTGCTAGCACTCCACTCCATCACCACCAGAACAAACAGATCTGAGGTATGAGGCTCTAACCTTGTCAGCACTGAGTGTGAAAGGCCAATGGCCCTCCCAGTACTCCATGCCAGCGTGAAGGTGGAAATTTTGCCTGCATTTTTTGAGAAAAAAATTTAAAACTTTAGCCTTTAAACTTCCTGAAGAAAAACCCAAGTTACAAACACACACAAATTGCCACCAAACAACCAGCAGTACATGAAAGATCTCTCTTCTGGAAAAATACACAATTAAAGTGCCATTTTCACCTCCATCAAAACTGCTTGGGGGTTGTTGAAATGAAGGTGAAGAGGGGGAGAGAAGAGAAAAACAGCCACTGCAAATAAGCAGAGTATTATATTAGAGAGTTATCTACTTCTTGCAAGAATGAGTGCTCAAATGGATAATACCTCCCTGTGAAATCCAGGTTTCCAGCTCCGTGTTAAGAAGAGGCTCTTACCTTATGGGATTATCCATCCTTGATACTGTGAGAAATGCTGCTAAATTCGCTGTGTAGGAAGAGCACACGATAAGGGTGAAGAGCCACCAGCTTCCCATTACAATGCGCATCGCCACAGAGTTGACAGTAGATTCACCCCCTACAAATAAACAGAGAAAATGAGGGTCTCTCAGCACCTTCCATTTACAGTCACCCTCTGCATGCCCTCTTATGTTAAACTTTGTTGGAGCTTCCCTCCAATCTGCCCTTTTACTGTGGGAAAAGCACTGCTTCTGTTAAGGCTGATAATTCACAAGTATTTTCTCCAGTCAACCTCTTGCCCTAGACAGTGTTCTAGAAAATCATCTTTCAAAATATTTCCCTTGGGAATTACTAAGGATCATATCTAAAGAACACGAAAAATGCTCTAAATAAAGAAAGTTGAATGACGAAGCACAGCTAATATGCAGGAATTAATCATTACAGTGTTCAAAATATAGTAATCATCTGTTTTCAATTACTATTTTAGAATTGGGAAAAAAAAGAACACAGAAAAGCCTAACGGTTTGTATGCTATCTTTGCTGTATTTAAATCTGCAAAGACTGAAGCATTAGTGTCATTACTTGTTACTCTTTACAAGATTTCAAATAATGTGAAGATTTCTTTCCAGCAGTCTTCAAGCACAGTTATGCTTGAACATCACTGGAGATTAAACCTTACCATAGAGCTGGTTCTAGTCACTTCAACATATGTTTGTGTTGATTATATCTTACTGCACTTAAACCCATCAGGGATGTCACCTGAATGAGAGGAGGGACCAAGTTTCATAGCAATAGGACAGATTTTCCAGCTGAAGCTTTACAAGTTTGCAATGACAATGAAAAAAATGTTGAAAAAGTTAACTATTTACCCACATGTCAGCATTCAAAAAAACCTGCCTTCCAAGAACAGAACTAATATTATAGATATGGCACAAACACTGTGTGGGCAGATTTTGTAAACAATTAGTTACAAAAGTAACTCTGTTAACGGCAGCAGTCCTATTGAATTCAGTAGCATTAGTTCTATGTCTAGAGATTCTTGAGTGTAAACTTAGTTACAAGGCCACAAATCATTTTCATATTCAGTTCAAAGAAGCAAGAGATGAACTGTCTCAGGTGAGTTTAAAAAAATATGCATTTCTATTTCTATTTGAATTAAATTTAAATAATCAGAAAAGGTGCTAGTTTCAGAGCTATAGAAGTGTTGGAATTCTGCACCAAGAGCAGCACTGTAGTTTATTTCTAGCGTAACAATTTTCCCAAAGAGAAAAAGCCTTCTAGTGCCTTTTCTGGACTTACTGAGAGACAGAAAAGCCATAAAAAAAAAAAGACAAATCCCCCAAACTTACCTACCTCTTCCCACTTTTGATCAGCTGGGCTAATAAAATACATTACCTCCCCATTTGGGCTTTCTCTTTCATCTTGAGGCCGTTCTGGCTAAGACTGACCTGTCCTGGGCTGCTCTAGCCAAGGCAACCCCTTTCAGAGGGCATGTCAGGGCTGTTGGTAGGAGGGTGAGTACCTTGCTGGACGAAGGCTCCGTACACGACCCAGATGGCGCTGTGCAGGGTGGAGGACACCGAGGGGCTGGGCTGGGCTGGGCTCTGTGCCCTCACCGCCTGGATGCGGTTCAGGACAAAGATGAGCACCCCAACGATCGGGATGGCTGCAGCAATGCAGGCCCACACCGCAAAGTCGAAAGGAGCAAAGAGAGAGAAGATGTTGATTTTCTCCTCGGGTTTTTTGATTAAGATCCCCACAGAATAGTCCATGTAGCGCTTGCTGAAGTCCACAACGCTCTCTCGCTCGGGGGTTATGGTGATGGCTGAGATGGCCAGGTCTGCCCTCTGCAAGACAAACACATCACATCACATTGCTCCCTTCCACCGGGAAATCAGCCAGCATGAGCCTTAAGGAGAAACTTTATAAGACCCAAGTGACTCCATGCCTTTCTTTCTATAACTTAAAACATTTAGATGCATTTATATAAATTGTCTAAAAATAAAACCAGAATCCTTTCAACATTTAGACATTAGTTAATTGCGCTGGTCTAAAGCAGAGTAGTGAAACATAACCTGTCAAGGTACTCTTGAACAGAAAGCATGACCCTGACTCCTCTCTGGAAGAAGTGCAGCTTATTTAACCTTTATCCCTCACTTGTTTTCCAAAGGAGGCCTAAAACTCCAAACCATATTAACCTGGTGCACTGTAAGCAATAAAGAAAGAAACACCATTTATTTAGCTTGTGTATTTGATAGCAAGGTGGGAAGAGCTAATGTTTGTTTTTCTCCCTGTAGAATTGCCAACTTGCCATATTCATGAAGAGATTTCATATGACAACTCGGGAGAAGATTTTGTTTGCTTTTTAAAATGAATAAAGTGATGGAAAAAATTTGTAACAGGAAGAATGCACCTAAGGCAACAAAGAATGACCCAAGGCACCAAAGGCACCAAGTTCCTGAAACTGCTTTGACTTCAATGTTTAAAACAAGTAGGTTTTGCATGTAGATAATCCTTAAAGAGTATGTGCACTTGATTAAGGGTAAGATAGGCGTTAATAAATAAGATTCCCAAAGCTTTTGAAGAGCTTCAATTAGATTTTCAATATTTTTCTGTCTTAATAAAAGGAGTTCTCTTCAAAAAAAGAGAATATACATTCCGTTTCCTATCCCTAATTGTGTTGGGAAAGTAAAGCAAATATTAGATGACGGAGGTTTGATTTGAAATCCTTTGGAGTCTATGGAACAAATGGTAGCAGAAATACCTTTTAAAAATACCTTTTAAAAATACCATAATAGATACTTTATTGCTTCAAAGAAAACAATTTCCAAAGAAATTTAACAGGCTTTCTTACCTTATTTTTAAATCAATGAAACTCAAACAGTTTATGTCAAAGCAAAATAAGTTAAAAATTCTTTATGTTCCCTAGCACCAACCAAGAATATCCCATTATCACACAAGTTTGCTATTGCTTTAATTGCTTCTATTTCTTCCTACATATCTACTTACAGATACTGAGCTGCCTGCTTACTAGATAATGAGAAAACTTTCAGTAATAATTCCACTGCAGAAGAGTAACCTTTTCTACAAAAGGCAGCAACATGGACTATTAATTCATTTGATTCTTCTTGATTAATACTTGTCCCATGTCAGATTGCAAGAACATAAACAAAATACACTAATTTCATTCTCTGGGAGATTCTAAGCTACAAACTCTCTTCATTTACTTAAACGGAGTTCAATTAACTTACTCCTGGATTTGGTATACTATAGTTAAGAAAAGAAATTCAGTCCTCTCTGTTTCAAATGAATGAACAATCTTGAGATCAGTTTAAATTCTGATCCCCTATTACTAGGGCCACTTTTTCTGTTTTGGAATCAAACAATAGATCATTATCAAACACATTGTCACAGAACAACAGAAATAAAGTCCCATCTACAAACAAGTATCAAACACAAGGACAAAAAATAAAATAGTAATTAATATTTTAAGGAGAATACCTTATTTTTTCTCTCTTTTCTATAGTCATCCCCTCACACACAAACACACACAATCTCTATTCTTATAACTATGTAAAAACAGATTTACACCAATATAATTTCTCTTGAGAGCAGTTGGGAACAAATGCAAGAAGAAGCTCTCTAGTTCCTATTCTGTATGCAGGGTCTTAAATTGCAGTTTATATCTAACACAAACCATTCATAGCTCAGAAGCATTCTGCACTGTTGCCTTCACCCTAATTCATTCTTTTGCGATTTGAAATGGGGAGAGAATGTAAACAGCAACTTTACAAAGCTTTGACACCTTTCTGCAAAGAGTCTTTTTTTTTTTTTTTTAAATTTCATTTTTAAAATGCAGCTTCTTCTCTGTGTACCTTGTTAATGAGTTCTCCAATCATGCCATTCCAGGAGCTGTTTTGGAGCTGCTGTCCATATTTGCCATCAGGAGCTTGATAGATCTCATACTTGAAGCCCAGATTCTTGGCTAGTGCATCGAGGACATCAATGGAAAATCCTTTATAACGTTTTGGCTGCCCAAGTATGTTCTCTGCCACCATCACAAAAGGTTCTTCCTGAGAGCAAAACAATATCTTAACTGATACTTGCAACAAGATTTTCAGTTTGCTTCTCTGAGCAAAAAGATGTTTTCTGAGTTAATTCTGGACAACTTGGCACAGATTTTGAGATACTCAACCTTCTGAGGCAAAAATTGTAGGTCACATGGCATCCTGTGAAGCTTCCCAACCACACACCACTTCCTCAACACCTGAGCCCTATCCAAGGCCCTGGGTTTTCCATAGCTCTTCAGAAGAGGCAGAGACACCAAAAGAAACCCAACCCTGGATTTAGAAAGCCACCTTTTACACACAAGGCTTAAACTTTTCTCCAGGAGACATACTGAAACAAGAGCTAAACCCACTGCATTTTGTGAACACTTAGAATTTTGAAAATTCAAATAACCTACATGGGTCCTGGTTTCTGGAGTATTTTAATTTCAAAAGTATGTTTTGGGACCAAGGAAACGCAACATTTTGTGGGGTGTTTTCTGTTGGGGATGGGCATCCTGCTGTCCTGCAGGGGAATGCCAGGGATGTCAGTGGCTAGTCACTGCAGTTGGCTGCCTTTGTACACTCGCATTGTCACAGAAGGGATCTGCTCACCTCTCACACCAGCTACGGCATTACCTGAGGAAAGAAAACTGGGGGCTGCAGGGACCATCTCAATGATCTTGTGGGGTACTGCGTATTTGTACCACAATTCACAAAAAGAGAATTAAAAACCAAAAAACCCATTGTATTCTGCAATCTGCAGACTACAGTACCTTAGCCAGGAATGCATTAAAACCCTAATTTGCCCCTAATGTAGCACTTGGCTGACAGGAGCTCTTTGCCACTCCAGAGTCTAACAGACAGTAGTCCCAAAAGCAGAATGATTTTTTTGGAAAGATGACACCTTTCTAAAAGGTATAGTTTATCTCAATGGGAATTTATGAGTTTGATGCAGGAAACACTTGATTAAATTTTACAGCCTGCAGTGTACAAGAGCCAAGATTAGATTATCATAATTGGCCCATCTGATCTTAAAATCCATGAAATGCTGGAAACTGCCTATCCAAGTTGGAGCATAGTATCTGGAATGCACCCCTGTGCACTCAGGGCCTATGCTGGTAGGAATTACAATGCAGGAAAACAGCATAAGCAAACAAATGCTGTGTATCTCAGTGCACAGCTTCACATAAACATAATAAAAGGCTATCATCTATCTTCCTTGCTTATGTAACTGATCATCCAAAAATACAGAACTGAAAAGGATAGGGGAAAACACTGCGGGAAGTGCCCAAAATACTCAGTCAGATCCTTTTTATTTTGAGCATTTTGTTTGCTGAACTCAGAGAGGATCGTACCAAGACAGTCACCACTTTGAGTGTCAGTCCCTGTAAGTCATTGCCCAGGCGCCGCTCCTGGAGGCTGCCGTTCAGTCCCTTCTCGGAGTCCCACGTTGCCAACTGAAACAGAGAGAACAGCAAGGCTGAGGCATTGCCAGGCAGGAATCTTTCAGTGTTTACAAAATGCTTAACAGTAGCTTGACCGAATCCAGAACTGATATAGAGATGTTAAGAGATGCGTGGCTTTTTTAATGCAGAATCAGAATTAGTGAGATTCAGAGGACAGACAAAAACAAATACCTTGCCCGAATGTATTTTCACTGATGGCTACAATAAAACTGCTCTATTTATGCGTAGTATTTGTAAATATTTCACTTAGTTCACTCTGATATTACATTGCTCTTCAGTAAGTTTATATTGCCTGAGAGTCCTCAAGATTATCTGTGGTTGCAGTATCCCAGATTTCCCTCTCTGCTCAGATCCCTGTCTATTTCCAAATAATTTCATATGTTTACCAAAGGCTGACCTTTTTTTCTGCTGCACAGTTTTTGCTCACCTACAGTCATAAATTCTTGACACAGGTTCTATAGTGTCAAACTGTCTCATCTCTCACTTTCTTTAGCTCTTATCTTAAGTCCTATTTTCTCTGTTCTTGCCCTACTTCTACCTCTTTTCTAAAACAATAACAGCCTCTTGAGCTCCTGATGAACAAGTATTTCATAGCCGCCACTACTTCATGCATCTACAGGTGTACCTGGATGCATGTTTTCAGGATATCTCCCTGGAACATTACACCTAAATATTTATTTTTTCAATTAAATGTACTATTTTAAAAATCAATTTTACTGCATTTTCTGAAGAGAAATGCAGTCCAATTCAATAAAACAGGTTCAACAGAAAAGTCAATCTGAAGTCACCTTTAGATTATTCAAAATAAATATGCTCCTGAACAGCAGCAGCAGTCAGACACTCTTTTTGCCTTCAAACAGAATCCACAATGTCATTTTGTTCAGAAGAGTCATAAATAGTATCAAGTAGAAACTGTTTTCTTCTTTTTTTTTCCATCTCTACTCTTAAACACCATTACTATGCTCACATATTTGGAAACAGTGTTGTTAGCTGAAGGCATGCCCTGTAGAAATCAAACACAGTCCAAGATCTGTGAAATATGGATTCCTCCTGCCAGAAGCTAATTTTCATGTAACAAGTCAAAATCTTCTTGGAAAGAACTTATTTTACTGAAAATGCCCATGGCTAGATGTCTTACATGATTTATTTCTATGACTTCAGTTTTATCCTAAAGCCTCACAAATCAAATCAACAAATCAAATGTGATGGAAGAGATCTGTATAGTTTTATTTTTGTTTTGTTGCACCAAACTGATAAACAGGGGACTAGAAAAGAACAAGACATTCTGTGAATATCCAGCAACCATCACAACTGATGAAAAATTATTCCATAGTCACTAAATCTTGAAAGCTGAGACATAGGAAAGGAAAGAATGAAGGTGCACCTCCTGTTATCCAGATGACCTGGAGGATGAAGGAGGAGAATGAATGAATAATATTCAGCTTTCTAATGACACTCCTGAAAGCTAAAATATCTCAGATTGAAAACTCTCCTCCTGTGATGCCAGTTTGGAGTGACAGATGAGCACCTGCACATCAAGTGTCTGCAGCAACACAGATAGATAAATATCTGTAGCCATGCTATCTCTTAAATTTTAATTTAGATGCTTGCTCTGAAATATTTTCAGATGTTCCTTAGCCCTTGATACTGCCAAACCAAATGGACAGATCTTTTCTTTGACATAAATCAGTGTGGTTCAATAGACTTCAAAGACCAGTGTAGGGGTGTGGGGTATATATTGTGTCTTAAACCTGCACAAAAAGCTTACTGTTTAAGCCTTCTTCACCTGTCCTGGGCAGTAAGCATATGATCAAGATTTTTTGACAAAATGGCTTGAAAAATCTACAGGTGATGATTCAATAGTAACTAAAAATGGGGAAATGTAACACATTCAAATTATTACTTCACCACTGGTGAACTGACATATCAATTCCTTCTCCTACACATGCACCTTTCAAAATCTGATTTCATATAAGGGCCTTGGACTTCTCAAATACCTGTATTTCACATTCTGCACTACCTTGAAGAGTTCCAAAATATGCTGGAGACAAGAGAGTGCAAACCCATAAATTTCTCTTTTTTTTCAGAAGGAGCAGACAAAGATTCTTCTTTTATGCAGCAGGAGTAAGTGCAAGGAGAAGGAGCATATTTCACTTCAGAACAGTACTCCAGAGTGTTCTCTATGGAGGCACAAACTTTTCAGTCTCTAAAAGCAAACTGTACAGATAAAATTCATAAATGGAACTCAGGGAAAACCATTTCCACAAGGGATTTTTCCTGTGCATCCTTGTGCTTTGGAGCACTTCACTGGTTTAGAACTGTGCCAATTTTATCTTTCACTTCTTGCAGACAGAATTTTGTTTATAGGACTGATGTATTTACAGCTATGCATATCAAGTTGTGACAGCTGACCTGTCAAGACCAATGCCTGAGAAACTGATTTCCAGCACGGTTACCCACAATGAGTACTCCTTTTAAGGCCACTAGAGTGTTTTTTTTTTTGTAGAAATATGTACAAAATTTGGTTGTACAAATATGTACAAAATATGTACAAAAATTGGTTGTTCCCACCAAAAGTCTGGAGCCAAAGGTTATAGCACAGCCATCAGCTGTTAGGAGATAAGGGGCTTTTAGATCTGATTATGAGAAACAACTGCTTGCAGAATCAGCACTTTGCAGGATGTCTTTAAAAAAAATCAAAGGTCTCTGGAACATGTATTTAATGGCAGTCTGGGTGTGATTTTTTGAGTCTCAAGTTACCCAGCTATGTCAATTCACATTTTGAAATCAGCTACTTTATAAAAGATTTTCAACTTAAAACTTCTCTTCTCTTCTTGAAACAGTCCTGTTGATGGGAATCCTATCATTCTAGCCATACAGCAGAAGCTAAATCATCCAGTAAAGACTAATCAGAGGAAACAAATGTGAAATTCAGACAAAAAGTTAATTTGTTGGAAAATTCTGACTCAAAATGTGCTTCTAATCTTTATCAATATTTACTGCATTTTCAATCAGAACTGCAAGGAAAGATTTGGAGAAAGTCACAATTTTAACATTGTTTTCACCCTCCACAAACAATGCAGGATGAAACAAAGATACTTACTCAAAACACAAGCAAAACAAATGTCTGTCATAGGCCCAAACAAATGGAGATGAAAATCATTCCAAACTAGTAGCAAATTCAGTTGAAAACTGACATTAGAAAATAAGGTATTTAATGTTTCTATCACATGAATGTGATCATCTACAGTATTTTAGTTTATGATGCAGGCAGATCATAAAAAGCTGCTATCTCCCCTTCCTGGTACCCAGCAAACAGTAAGCATTATCCATCACCTCAGACAATAAGCTCTTTTAAGGCAATAACTAGGCAACATAAAGTTACAAGGATGGAGGAGAGGGAAGGGCTGCCTCCTTCAGCTGCCTTGCCCATGGTGGAGAAGCAGACCTGAGGATCCTGTTTTTTTTGTGCAGGACAGTGAAGAACAGAAATGTGACTGTTGATGCTTTAATAGGCTTTTAAGAATGGAAGATCTTCAGGGAGAAGAATGCCATTTATTCTAATTTTAGTGCAAATTTAATTTTTTTGCAAATTTATGTGCTAGATCGACAACAATAAAATTTCTCCACAGAATCATAGGAAGATGAGCACAAGGCAGCAAGAAAGTAAAAAATAACAAGTCATTCTGGAAAAACTTGACTGCTTTTTCAATAGCACTGCAGAATTAATAGGTAGCTGAAATGAAGAGGTCAATATGCTTGTATCTGAATTTTAGTGTTATTTCATACAGGGTCTTATGAACCCTCACCTAGGATAATTTGATTTTGGTTCCCATATAAGGACAATTTCACAGGATTTATGGGCTAGCTTCTAAGAAACAACGAAGAATGATATATCAAGAAGAGGAGAAAAGTTCTGAGTAGCTTAGAGCAAGTCAATATTAAGATCTTTACTTAATAGCTTTTTTATTGTTTTGGAATAGGAAATGGGAAATTACTAATATTAAAATGTCTAAGATGGAAAGATATCTCAAGACTGGGATGTGCTGAAAATATGTCAGACTAGTCCGATGAGAAAAATAAATGGCCATGGTAAGAACTCTGACACGAAACAATAATATGCACCTTGCATAAGTAGAAGTGAACACTTATGGAACAGAAAAATGGGAAATAGAGATACTGAAGAAACAAACACAGAAATTAATGCTAAAAAATAGTGCAGGGTGACAGCTGCAAATGATGATGAGCTTGTAAGACTAATGTTGCAAAAATGCCAATGTGGTTCTGGACTCCACGTGTCTCAGGGCACAGGCTGATCAGAGCAGTCACAACACAGCTGAGAAAAATAGACAGTCTTAATGCTGTGTTTAGCATCTGTCTGAACAAGATTTAGGCATGCTGGAACAACAGCAAGGGAGAACAGGACAACTGCTACTGTGATGGAGGATTCAGTTCATATAAAAAGAATAAAAAGATGCAACTGTGAATATGTAAGAATGATAACTAAGAAATGGGAAAATCAGAAACAAAACTAGACATAAGGCAACAGAACTATTGCTGTTAACTGCTAGTATTCAACAGAGACTCTTTCATATTAACTACAATTTGTTTCCTAGAAACATTTATTCATTCTCAATGCAGACTGTTAAATGAGAAAGAGATAGAAGGACAGATTTTTTCACTATTTCTAAGCAAAACATTTTTTCATGGGAAAGGCTCAGCATATCTAATCTATGAGGAAGTGCACATATAAAGGAAATCAAAGAACGCTCTGGTGGTTGCTGAATGCTCCAGAGATATCAGATCTGAACAAGTGTTTCACATAACTCTGGATCCCAGCCAAAGGTGATTAGGATACTTTTTACCTATGTGGAACAACTTCATTCAAGTCCCAGAGTGCAAGGTTTAACCTGTGATCTCCTCAGTTTGCCATTTCTCAGGTGAGTGGATTGATTGCCATCTTCAAGGCTGGTACAAGGGCACATAATTCACAAAGTTAAAAGGTATTGGCATAGTCTTATCAAAGAGTGTCATAATTCCTTGAATACTTGAAAACCTCAGATACTTTCATCTCCAACAGAAAAATCCATTCCCCAGTGCTGAAACAAAGCCATTCCTAGAACTCCACCAGGGAGAAATTCCACAGAAAGTGCACAGGAGCCATTTGAGGTTCCAGCCTACAATCGTTAACTTTGCAAGCCTATGTAACACCACTGAGTCCCGAGAGCTACACTTACATAAAGTTAATTGAGCATAGACCTAGAATAGAAAATAGAGAAAGTTCAAGAACGCTGAAGGAGGGATTTGAGTAGGAAAGAGCAATTGACCTGAACCGACGTATCTAAGGAAACAGATGCACACCACTGCTCTCCTGAGCAGCCAGCGAGACAAATGGCAAGTGTCTAGGATTAAGATGCCACATGAAGTCTGCCCTTGAAGTAGCATAACGCCCTTCAAACCATGTGAGGGAACTGCCTCCCAATTAACAGAGAAAAGCACCGTTAACAGAGTCACTACCACATAGATCGTCCCATGAAACTCTGATTTAGAATTTAAGACAACAAATCTCCGTTTGTGCCAACAGAATATACTTTGGCAAGAAGCTGCATAGTAATAAGCAGAAAATTTGCAGAATTGGAATAAAAATTTCAAACAGCTCAAAATCAATGAAAAATGCTAAAAATTACTTTACATTAAAACAAGTGCAAATTAGTATCAGAAGCACATTTTTGCCATGTAAGATCAATTACAGTATTTAACTGCTATTATCCAGAGAGTAACTAGAGTCTAGGATATAGAGTCTCTCTGTACATGTCATTTACAGTAACTCCTACATAATAAATAGGAAAAACCTAGAGGGAAAAAACTACATTAGCTAAACCAGAACTAGGGGGACAGTTTAGGAGGACAGAGGCCTACAAGCACAGGCTTTGGTAGAGGTATTTCACCATTAATTCAGCATTCTCTAGAAGCCTGTGTTTTTATTCAACTCTTGCTCTACAAATTCTGCCATTCACTGCAGTTAACAATTTAACCCCACCTATCATAACTCAGTAGTATCTCACTCCACTATTTTTATGGTCCTTCACTGCAGAGAATATCAAATATTTTGATGTGAGAGGAAATGTTTTCCCTTACGTTTTTCATTAGCCTAAAATCAATTCAATTAAATGTAATGACCACACTATTAAAGGCCAACTATTATACATATAATAGAGCTCTAAAGCATAAATGAAGATTAGACACATTATCCCTTATACTACTAATATTAAAGAAGCCAAGGTATTCTCTGCCTTTGAGTATACTGTGTTCTACAGCACCATGACCGAGGAGTTTCATGCAGAATTGAAGCAAACCCTATAGGTTAACACAGTGTAAGACTTATACCTCCTGGGAATGGATCAGCACCATATACTTTATATTGCATATACATCACATTTAATATTATGTTGAAGGACAAATTATGAACATTATCCTTTTTTTCTGAACGAAGATACTGCTCCATTATGTGGCAGAATGATACACCATTTTGCTAGTAGATCATGAAGGAGCAATGATACCAATTCAGGGTTGTTCCTCCTTCCATATTGTGATAGCTGATGAGCATCTCTGACCTCTTATGCAACACAGAAGAACACCTGTTTTCTACTGTGCTGAGCCTGGGTAACATGTCTGAGGCAGCAAATCCACACTTGGCAGAAAAAGGAGCTGAAAGGACATGAGAAGATAAATGTATTCTGTAATTCATTATATAAAAGTATAAATAGGCCATCTTCAGCTCTGCTAGAATAAATTGCTTCAATTAATACTAGTCTTTGAAGGAGCAATGACTGCAACATGCTGATGTTATTAGTGCAGCAACACAGGCACTGAGAAAGATGTAGCACTAAATGAAGCAATCATGAGTGATGAAAACAATATGAACAAGAATCTTATCCTCTGACAACTTCTTCATAAAGTGCAGGCAAGTACTGCTGTGTCCCCAGATTTCTGTGTTTCATTTCCCTAACATAAAATCAAATTGTGGTGAAGAAGGTGTTGAAAATAAACTTGAGGTATTTTCTACGAGACTTTTGCAGGCTTCTCTCTTGAAAAGCAGGCAGGAAACTTGCACCCCTGTCCATCTGCAGTTTCACCACTTTTCAAAGCTTTAAGACACAAACATGTGCTATCTTGTAAAAATGCTGTTGTTGATTCAGATGGCAGCACTGCTGTAGCAAAAGATGTGTGTGCAGCACCACAACTCTTTTAAGGGTCAAATAAATTAACTGTGAGTACCCAAGACATTGCTGAATCAAGCACTTCCTAAGGAGATTGTAAATTACCCTTTGATACAAACAACCAGGTCTCTAAGCATAAAATTAAAACTGATAAGTAACCATATAAATTAGACCGATCCAGGTTTAAAGTCCTCACCAGATGTCACAAGTTACTGGCTAAACACGTTGCCACTGGGTTACCTATTTGAAAGGTAAGTAAATAAACCCCTCTTCTTTTCTCTGCAGTTTAAAAAACAAAGTCATTGTCCAGTGAGATCCAGCATGTGCTGGACTCCAAGGACATCCTGAATGCTACAGATAATCATCCTGAAAATCAAGTGGCTCAAGAGTGGCTGCTTGTGGACAAAACTGAATCAATTCCCTTTATCATAACTCATTAGGTGCAGGTAGAATGGACACAAACCCATTTCACACAGAGAACAGTTTGTTTTCAAAGCTTCCAAATGCTTTTCAGTGGACAATTACTAGCTTTGAGAGCAGAACTATCCTTGTTATTTATGCAATAGTGAACTCTCAACAGACTGTTTTGTAAACAATAAAAGTCATTGAAAAGTTGGATGTAACAACAAATACAAATTCCTATTGATTTCCTATAGGTTCTTGTCCTGTTCCATGCA
Source organism: Climacteris rufus (assembly GCA_013398175.1). Lineage (NCBI taxonomy): Eukaryota > Metazoa > Chordata > Aves > Passeriformes > Climacteridae > Climacteris > Climacteris rufus. Next base: position 1,962,338 of record VZRZ01003270.1, read on the forward strand.
GTGTAGTAACTAAATAACTCCCTGTCATGATATTCTAAGAATTTTACTGAGGAGGGAGAGCAAGAGAGGTTGTGAAGCTGGACAGATGTCAGGACCTATCTTTCCCAGTCATTCTGCACAAGAGCTCTGCACTTATGAATTAACTGGCACATTACAATGGGCTATGTCAAAACAACTGCTCTTTTTTTT
>VZRZ01003270.1:1962564-2024083 GCA_013398175.1 Climacteris rufus
TTTTTTTTTTTTGCAGTTCCTTACTGGCTTTCCTGCATATTATCTGAGCTGAATGTTTTTGATGTCTCACATTCAAGAAACCCATCCATATTTCTGCAGTTCTAACAACAGAACTTTTCATAGCCTGGCCCCTGAGGAACAGACCACGGTGTGATTTCACCAGCTGCAGACCCCCTGAAGCTTGGCCAGCATGAATTCACTGTCTGACTCTGTTTAAAGGCACTGAGTCATCTCAGAATGAAAGCAAAGTTCAGCTCACTCTTTGATATCACCTATCAAACCACTTCTCCATCCTGCATAGAAAACTGTTCTTCTCTCAAACTCCAGACACTCTTGAGAAGCTCCACATCAAGAGTAATTTTTTGTAGAATCTTATTTAAAAAATAAAATTCTTATTAAAATTTTCATTTGCAAAGTGTTGAGATTGAGTTGTCTTACATTTCCCCGTTACATTCATATACATTTGTTATATTATTCCTTTTTCTTACCGTTGGTATTGTCTCATTACCTCATAATATTTTGGTGGCCTTGATATAACAAGAACAATGTTCTAGAGAAAAAGCCTCTTTTCATTTTAGTTCAAAAGGTGTGGATTTATAAACATAATTTATAAAAAAATCCAAAACTAACACAAAGCGGTGAAAGTCTTAGATGAAATGCTGATACTTAAAAAAGACCATTAAAAAAACCCAATATTTTATCAGAATTGATGTCAAGACAAGTTAATATTCTCTCTTGACATCAGTAACAACCTTAAATGCCAAAGCTTCCCTGCTATAGATTTTAAGTGAATTTTGACCAGCTCTGGTTATTGGCACTGGAATCTACACCCACATCTATAGAACACTGAAAATTCTTGCAATACATTTAAAAGTTATATTTTTATTGAACTTTCCCTGATTTTGGTCTTTACAATATGACTTCATCTTTATCCTTACTTCTCATAGAAAGTGACACAAAATGGCTTCGACAATTTGCAGATTTATTTCCCCCTACAACAAAACACTGAGTAAAAAAAATCATAACTTGGTGTTTGGTAATAGATAATTGCCTCTCCAAGAAACAGAAGAACTGTATATAGTATTAAGAAAATAATACTATATTTTATTCTCTGTAATGATAGGCATTTAATGGTTTTAATTAACAACCGGCTATATTGAGACAGCTTTCAAAAATATATTTATCTCTTGGGCTTTATTACATACATAGAACAGTTTTTGTAAGGCAAATAAAATCAGTTTCCTCACAAAGACAATTAGCAGAGAATATACAAACATCAGATCCATAGATATTATAGCTTATATAAACTATACACCAGTTGCTAAGTATTCACAAGGAATATAACAATACACTTAACTAATCTTTGAATAGTCTTCATAAAGAAACTGTGGTGAGCATACAAAATATTTTTCCATCTTACTGTTTACAAACCTTTTCCATACAACATATTCCCTGCTTCAAATCAACATTCAGGAGAGTTTTTAGCTTTAAAAAAAAATACTGGACACTCAGAATTTCTGAGCAATTTTGCACAGTGACAGAGAGTGCACACAGGGTATATAAGAGAGATTACAGTAATTAATACTTTTCCCCAGCTCCACAAACTGCCACATACCAGCAAAACTCCATCACTAGAAAGGATGTGGTAATTTCAGCAAAGTAGTCAAAGGTAAGAAATAAAAGCAGACAAGAAATACAGCTTGTCCTATGTGTAATGCTTATCTGCTTTCAGAATCCTTATCATAGCTTTAAAAATAGACATTGATCTCCAGAAAGCTTTATTAGAGCACCCAACATCATTTGTTTAGCAGGATTTAATAATTTAGTAGGTTTATGTAATTACTACAAAGTTTATTTAATATTGCACCTGATGTGCTGTTGTTTTCAAAGTCTTGACAAAAGCTTCTAGAAAGGTCAAACCTGATCAAATTAGAAAATAAGACATGATTTATGTGTGGTCCAAACTTCTCCTGCATGAAGGGAGAGAAACACTTTGGGCCCATGGAGGGCCACAGACAAGCAGAGAACCTCTGCTGAGGGAAAGGCAGCAGCTCTCTGGGAATGCCCCAGCAGCCAGACCTCATTTGAAGATCACCCTAGCTTAAAACATTACCAGATTTATTTCTACACTCTAGATGGCTCTTGGTCACTGCAGGGCAGGTGTTTTTTCAATAATAAACAGCAGAGCATTTGTACACAGAATTAGGGCTAAAATGGGCAATGCCCTCAGAGAAATACAGATGCAGAAATACAGCAAAGAATTACCACAAACATATCTGAGGAGGAAAAAAACATGCACGTTACATTCGTTAAAGCCCTTTCTTACTGCTTTAACCTGATATTCTTTCTGTTGCTATGGTGATTGTTACCCAGCCATTTATACATTTAAAGAAAAAATCAGTATTCCCTCTCATGAAATTCTAAGTGTGAGAAATATCTCCTTAATGCAATATAAAGACTATTTCCTCAGTAGACCCATCAGGCTTTCATTTTCCTAAGGTCTTCTGAGTCCATTTAAACTTCTCTCTTCCACACAATGTGTGGCAATGAAATTCAAAATACAAGCATACAGTCTCTGAAAATGTACTTGCTCTTACAGGTTGTAAGCTGGGTACCAGTTCGTTTTACAAAGTATCATCTAGGTTTCCATTATGAAAAAAAAAAATAATTGTTCCCATTTCGTCTTTTAATCTCTTTATTTCCTAAGCACCTAGACACACTCCCTGCTTTTGTGTGCTTACTGAGCTGAAAAACTGTGGCCTGTATGTCTGTTCATATAGAAGCAACCTGATAGCTCTAGTCATCCTTTTTCCTCTTACATCTTTTCTATTCCTTCCACATATTTGTTGAAGGGGGAAAAGAAATAAAAATCACAAAAAACCCAACCCAATCCAAATCATAGACACTTGCCAAAAATCAGCCCATGGAAAATTGGAAAACTATCTTTAAAAAGCCAACTTTCTGGTGCATTGTTAAGCATTTATTTTAAAATGACCTTAGAAGAGTTGCCTTAGAAATCTTCAACACTGCATTTCAGCATTAAAATGCAGAAATAGATGAATAAGGGAAGTGGAGAGCAAACGTCACTTACCAATAGAAACTGAATATATTTAGATAATATAGAAATGGAAAATGGAAAATAAATGCATACCTACTATATGCACAGTAAGATGTAGAATTATTTAATGTTTTTTGGGAAAAAATCCACTTTCATTTATTAGAAAAAAATGATAACACCCTCCATTGTATTTGTTGGGAATTCTTCCTAATACCCTTCCCTTACATAAGCAGAAGGTGGTATATACAAAGTAGACAGCTATGAGCTAGCAATAATCTCCCTCCTCTCCCTATGTCTACAGTAAAATAAATAATTTGTTGGCAATTACTGCCCATGACTCTTCATACAGTTGAGGGGAATTTGCAGCAATTGCTGAACTTTCAGTATTTTTGTTTCCATAGAGTACATCAGGCCTCTAGAAGTGGTCCAGCCAACGTGGATTTTTTGTACTTCGCAGAATTGCCTTATAGGTCCCAGAGGGTCTGAAGGCTACAGACTTGCTCACAAATCAAATTAGTTAAAGGAAACAAAATTAACGGTGTGTTAGTAATTATGGGGGTTTGTCCACAACTCCATGGCAAAATATTCCCAGCTTGGAATATATTTTTGGAGCAGGCTTGGGACAAGCACTGGTGACTGAAAGGCCCTACAAGCTGCTGGCTGTCCATCAAGTAGCTTGTGATATTAGAGTGAAAACCTGCCCATTACTGAGCTCTCAGGGCCTGCATTAGAGATTGACAATGAGCTTCTCTGCAACTTCAAATTGCAGCAGCTACAGGGAGGGATGAATGAAGAGGTGACAATCACCACATCAGCCGAGGAGGTGCTACTAAAATGCTGTTAATTAGCACTGTCAATATGACAAGTGGTGGAGGATCTGTGCTCTGAAGGACCCACTAAACTGACACAGTCAAGGATTGGGAAGAAACTCCAATAGCTGAGGACCTTCCAGAACTGGCAGCTCAGCCCATGAAAACTACATCTGTTCATTGCTCAGAAGCAGAAGAAGGCCTCCTACACTGAGGGCTGTCAGTCTGGTACCAGCATAAGTACACACTTACTTTTAGAATTCCAGGAAGCAAAAAAGATTTGACTGTTTCTCGTCCAAACCATACGGAAAAGCCTGGCTAGAAAGATGATTTGGGTACCCAGGTCACAGACCCTGCATCCCAAAAGTGACAAGATGCAACTCTACAGGAGATCCTTCAAAAGGCAGATCCTGATTAGAGATAGCTCTTCCAGTGAGTGACTTTTCCTTAACCCTGCTGAGCAACACAAGCTAAATCTAAGATCAGAACTGAATTAGCTAAAATGTACTCCTGTAAAAATATACCCCTTCCCACATTCACATAGGGCTGTCATAAAAATGGCATTTCTTCTTCTCTCCTCTAGGAAACACTCAGCTGTCATTAAACATATATACATATATATGAAATACATGATATATGTAGACAGATATATATGTATATATGTGTGCATAAAGAAGCCTGTGCAGTTATCCCTTGTAAGAATTTGGCTGTTTAAATTGCCTTTCAGTACTAAATGTCACAGTCACTATAGAGAGCTACAATTTAAAAAAACGTATAGAAGTGAAAATATTTTTCTCAATACTCTTAACTAGTTTTCATAGTTTTCTAACTTAGTTACTTGTTCTTTTGGGACGCTTCTATCTCTTTATGACAAGTCTCCTGGTCTTGAATTGATAACACATCCATTAGGAGAAAGAATACCAGATCTCTCAAAAGCAGGAATTGGTTGTTAATATGAATAAATCTGATGTTAAAGACTTTCATCAGAACTTTGGTCTGTGTTAGTCTGGCAACATTATGGAGACTGCACATGCACACAGAAAATCAAAGAGAATCAAGACAGATTTGTATAATGGGCTGCATACGAATATGTCAAACTTTTGGTTAAGGAATCTCACAAAATTAAGAGACCAGCAATCACATCAAACAATGACAGCCACCAGCACATCACTCCTATCCTCATAACAACCCACCATATCAACACAGATTTCTTCACAGGCACGTTAAAGGTCACTTAGTAGATGCTGTACAAAGTGCTGACACTACAGCTCACGCAAGATTTCACATTCAATATTCTTCAATAAAATAAACTGACACTCTTCCTATCTCTGGCAGACATGGCTTAGGATCTGATAATCATTTCAATGATGGTGTAAATTACTATAGCAGACTTATTATTAACGTGTTTCTGGCTATCACATTGATAAGCCAAATAGATGTAAGACTAACATCAGACTCATATTTTGACCAGATTTCCTATGTAGCAAAGCAGTTGCATATGAAAGAAATAAGGTAAAAAGGAAAAAAAAGAAAGCATATTAGATTAGGCTAGTTCTCTTGCTCTTCACAGATTTTCTATTTTTAACTTTTCCCATTGAAATGCAAAGCTAAATTGAAGTCTGCTGTGAATACAAGCAGGAACTTCAACAGATCTGCACTCATTTTGTTTGTGCTGACCTGTGGACCTAACCCTTTCTGTTGCTTTTATAATAAATACCTTATGTTGCAACACAAAACAAAGGCACCTACCTCTCTCTGCCACCATTTCTGCTTCATAATTCCTGACATCCATGCTCTAGATCACATTAGCTTTCTCCCAGGATGCTTGCCCTAACATAATATGAGCATGAGACTTCCCAGGCTTACTTCACACCATACCACTCCAGCTGCAGAACTGCTTCCCAAGCATTGGCATTAATTTTATTAGTTTACCTGACTCGCACAACTTTTGTCATTCCCAAGAAAAGGTTCTGGCTAAGCATCTTAACACCACTCTAAATTTGGGCTGTCTCTGCTGAGGCTGTGATATTAGTGACTCCTTCAGTTTAGGGAGTACCTGAGTTTTCAGCCTGCCACGAGGATGGATCTGGAAACAGGAGCAGTGCTTGATTTCATAGTTAAAAGGGCAATGATATTTCCATAACTCTTGTAAATCCAACATGAAGATGGATGGAAAAGTGAGGAGAGGAGACTGAAATGGTGAAGTAGGAACCTTAGGTTTGCACAAGCAGATTTTTATGAAATATCAGCAACATATGATATGTTGATATGATATGAGCAGTTCCTGAAGCTGCAATATCAGGAGGAACAGTTGTTCTTCCACCACTGCAACAATTTGATTACTCCTGGTTTCACCACTATGGTGATACTGGAATTGATTTAAGTACATTAATGCTACTGGAAGTCGTAAGGGCTTTCGGCAGAATCTGTAGAATGGGAAGGGTTCGTCTGTTCCATTATGCTGACACTGTTGAAAAGCATAGTGTGTGAGCCAGAACCCACCCCAAACAACCCCAAACCTTTAATTAAGAAAGCCAGATATTAAGCTGTACTCAATTACAACATGTGTCATTTGCCACTGGGCTCCCAGAGCTAGTCCATGTGCTTGTGAGGCACCTTACAAACCCTCTTTTGGGCACACTACTACTATCATACAATGCAGTTGTATTATAATTAAATTTGGTATAATTACTTTACAGAGTGATCAGTGACAGTCTATTGTTCAGGAAGAATTAATCCTTTGAGCCTTCCAACATCATTTTAGTTCCTGGTTCTAAATGAGATTTCAAGGAATGTAATTTATAATAACCAAAATCCCAAATGCATACTTTAATATAGCCTTCCTTTGTTACAGCAGCTCACTAGTAAAATGCTTCTGAGTTAGAACACTCCTGGTGTAATGATTTACCTACATTGCACAGGAGCACGCAAATGGGAAAGAAACCCAGCACAAAGGCTTAACTGATCCACACTGCTGATGCCTTCTCCTTCTGCCTCCTTCCCAAAAACATGGATGCTCTAGAAACCCTTTCAGAACCAATTTCACTATTAAAATAGAATCTTTCTCCTAGGAGAAAGCTTGCCTTTCCAGAAGCAGCCCAAGAAATCCTACAATCTGAAATATCACACTAATTTATGCATATATTTAAAGGAGGTGTGATGATTAGACTTGAGAAAAAGCTGGAACTACTACCACAGGAGAAACCAGGAAGTTTGATTTCCTCCTGAAATGAAATGCAGAGCTGAGCTTTTCCACAGAGAGAAATCTAAGTTGGGCAGTGTCAAAACATTTTGTTTAGACATTTTTAATTCAAGTAAAATGTTTTGACAAAGTGGAATCAGTGGAAAAATCCTTTGCAGATCTAATCTATTCCAGTATTGAAACCTATTTCCCTGGTTTATTCACTGTAATCCTAGTTCTCAATTTCTTTCTATGGACCAGTTGTTAAGCATATTGCATATCCCACTGAATAAATTCCTCCAGTTGCACTCCAGTCCCTGAGGACCACCATGTATATGAAATATATGAGAGAACTGGGCCCACAATATAAGGCAGAAAATATTAAACCAGCTCAATATTGCGGGGGAAATTTTAATTATCTTGACAAAATTAAACCCCTCAGGCCAGTTAAAAATTCTAAATTTCAATTTAATATTTTTAAACAAAATAAATGGGGGGTTTTGTGCAAGTTTAGCCACCAGAATATCATTTAAATGAAAAACTGCCAACCAGCTATCCCTACAGCATGTTTTATTGATGTGATTTTTCTAAATACCATGTTAAAAAGCTCTCTTTCAGTCTACTTGACTAATTAAGTTCTCTCAGCTATCAAGGCTCAGTCATTTTACTGTCAGCAAGGTTCATTTGTGCAATCAAGGATGCTGGCCACAGAGATTCTGGAGGTGAGATTCCAGGAAACCATCACTGTTAGGATGATCAGCACTAATAATATGTGATATTGAAACTGAATCAGAACACATTTTGGGCAAAGTCTGAGAAAATCTGCATATTTCACACTTCTGGCACCTAACAGATAGAACAAAAATTTGTTCAGAAAGCAGATAAATAGTAGAGAAGCACTGGCAGTCGTTCTGCTCATGCATCGTGTATGAGATTAGCTGGTTTATGAGTTAGTTTGTGAGCACCAAATGCAATGTTACCAGCAAGAGTGATTACATGTTTTGAAGTCTCCAGATGCCAGAGTAATATGATTATAAAGCCATAATATCTCTAATTTTAAAGAGACAAATCAAAAAGCTCTTATAATTATCTTCCTGTCTCTCTTTCTGCATGGAGCTATGAAGGGAAATATTTGTGGGAAAACATAAGACTTATCAAATGCATTTGCTGGGAGAAATAGAAAGTTTTAAGTACTGGCACTCAAAACATGACTGTTCAGATCTGAACTTACACTTTTCTCTATGGAAAAGTATACGATAACGAAGAGAGGGACATAGGCAAAGCTGTAGGAGGAAACAAAATTTATGGGTCCTATCTGACTTCTTACCAAACAAACAATACTACTATCAGGTTTATCAACTTTCCCATCAATAAAGATTTGGCCAGAGTTTTTGATACATCAGGAAAAGCTCTAATACACAAGATTAAATGCAGAGAATGGAAAAAAAAAAACCTGGCTGTAACAAAAGCCATTAACGCTTCAGGTTAAATCTCAGTTGCACATTATGTGCCTTCCTCTTGCAGGTTCCCTGTTAACTTGCCATGATAATTTTAAAGTTTCATGTTAAAATATTGATTTTGCATATTCTTCATAATCAAATCATTCACTGTGTAAAATTCCAACTGTATTTTAATCTATGAAATAACACCAGAGGCATTCTTCTAAGACAGCACAGTTCACGAGACTTGGGTCACTTTCCAGAAGTGGGGATCAAGCATTCTTCATCAAGAGAATTAAGCTATGAGGCAAACTTCCCAGGTGAGGAGTAAAATAAAATAAATATTTAAATGTATTAAAAAAAACAAACAAACCCCCCAATAAACAAACATACTACTTGCTTTGAAAAGTACACTGACAATCCTAATACCAATTTACTGCAGAAACAACAATGGAAAATGACATAGCTTTTAAAACAAAAACAGCCAGAAAGGAAGAGGTGACAGGAGGTCTGTGACAACTTGAAACACCTGGTGATACTATGTCGTGGATGGACATAAAAGGAAGAACGTGTATGTTCGTACGGACACAGTTTAAATCTCACACAGCAGTGGCACAGAGTATTGAGAAGAGAAGGAGGGAATGCCTGGGAAAAAACACAAGCAAGAAGGCCAGGAGATGGAAGGAAGATGGACAGAGGGAGACAAAATGAGAGGCACTACAGGCTGAGTAGATAGAATACCATAGCACAGGAGAGATGGCAGGCAAGCAGGGACATGCATCTTGTTTTCCTTGACTGCAGTTATCAGAAGCATCACTCACTGCTGATGCACCTGACAGGCTGACCAGCTTAGTAGCCAAATAGCATCCTTTGGAAAGAGATCAATATTTGTTTGTTCCTCCCAGAACACCCTCGAAATGCCACGGCAAAATATTATTTATATATTAGTTGTGTCTCTGATGAGATAACTAATAAAGACATCTCCAAGGTTCTTCCTGACACCATTATGCAGATATCATTAGGTCACAAATTTCAAATTACTTGGTAAAGATGCTGTATTTTAACATCATAATTTCTCTATAGCAGTGTAAGCAGAACTCCAAAATATAAATTATCCAGCATTAACATGTGCAAGTATGCCTATGATTTGTGTTAGACAATATAAGTTTATTATTGCAGAATAAATATTCAAAGGAAAACAGCAGACATGTCACAATTATACTACTTCAGTTCATTTTCTCCCTTTATTTCTTAGAAATTGGAGATGTTATACAGTTTTAAATATGTCTAACTTAGTAACTATAACAGTAGCAAAGCCATTATAATTTAATCCATGGTACAATAAACAAATTCAGTAAATTCTCCCATGTTCATACACAAACAGTATTATCTTTCAATATCAAGAAATGCTAATACATGGTAAAGAGAGCTTGCAAGATAATTACAACACTGTAGATCAACACAGTCATCACATCCACTCCAGATTTCCTGTATGGGCTGGAATTTATGCATTAGCGTCCACCTGCCCTTGGATACAAGCATGGGGCTCTGACTGGAGTCAGCAAGAACTGGAGACATCAACAATGGACAAAATTTCAGTGCCAATTCAGCAAAGAATTTAAACATGCCAACAGTCACTCTGGATTTTTTGGTTAGACTTGGGTTAAAGGCCTAGCTGAATCAGGACCCCTTCCCTGAATTTTTAAACAGCATAACAAATAAATATCATTACTAGCCCTTTTCATAAGCTGTCTACATAATTCCTCTGGTGTTCAGACAAATCTGACAAGAACAAATACCACAAAATAAACCTTGCTTGGGTAGTCAGAATCTTATGAGCAATATAAAATGGCTTGGAAAAAGAAAAACAACCCCCACTTTGAATTTGGTGTGCCACTGCTTTCTATGCTTTCTAACTGTGAGCATAATTGAGGTAAAATGTGAACACAAAAGGTCTAAAATAAAGCTAGATCAGAATTCTAGTTTTCAAACCCCGCCCCCCCCCACAGTCTTGAATTTACCACAAGAAGTGTAAGACAGACAAATCCCACCACTTCATTATGTGGTAAAAGACAAGTTCTTCAGAGGGAATATAATGTGGTTACAACAATGAAATATTTTAGTAGAACACTGATATTCTCCTACTTAACCCCCATTCATTAGCATAATGCCAAAAGTAACATAAAATTTCATTAATATAAGCAATTAATATAGCAGTCCTGTTTACAATAATTGCATTGCATTTACTGCACCCACATGACTGTACTTGCTAAGTTTTTAGCATAAGTGCGTTCTTCAGTCTCTGTTTGAATTTCATGGTTTTGTGGAAATAAAACTAGCAATACCTCAGCTAATTTAAAGCTAGGTTAGATATGGCTAGGTGAACTGCTATTACACAGCCTGCAGAGTAAATAGATGCTATAATTTTACAGGGAAAATATTCCAGGCAAGATCCTTAATTGGCAAAATCTGATCAATACCCCTTGGCTTGACTGCTCTTACATGGCTGCACGAAAACTGAGGTTCCAGCTCACTCTTTACCAATGACACCTTTGCTAAGTGCTCCTAGTGATTTTCTGTACACGTTAACAGGAACACTTCAGGAACATACACTCCAGCACACTGGGCTCTTAAATTATTGGTACAATATTCTGGAGAGCCATGTCATGGATTACATTACCAAACTATCATAGTGCAATCTCTGCAAAACTGGTATCTTAGAGATTAATTACCTTATTTATAGCTTTCTGTTTTCAAAAGCTTTTTATTGGCCTCATTTGGTCATTCTTAAATTACCACTAAGACAAGTGAACAGCAAACCAATCTCTCTACACTTCCTAAAGTACAGTAGAAGCCTTAAACTGTTTTAATGTAATGAAAGTGGTCAACGTGCCATTCCATTTATAGGAAAACTACAGTTTGGAATACAGCACAAAATAAAACTGTGTTTATCTTCACAGAACTAGAGATTTTTCTGAAGGTTTTTATATGAAAGGAAAAAGAATTTTTATAAATATGGTAATGTTTACTCAGCTCAGTATATTGCTCAAGACATACTGTTGGCCCACTGGAAAATAAGAATATCAGTGGCCTTCTTTCTTTTCCATTCTACACTGATCTCCTTTCTCTCAATTCATTAAAATATGTTGAAAAAAGAAAAAGCACACAAAATATCTGACAGTGTTATCCACTATGCCAGCAGAAATACGACAAGGTTAATCATCTGGTTTAAAGGAGTCTGACTTCCCCTTTCGGGAGATTGCTGCTATCAGTTTTCTTGTGGAAAAACAGTCAATAATGTCTCTAATCTCTAAAAACAGACATGGGACAAACATCCTATTACAACCCAAATAAATAAGAGAAACTTTAATTTTAGAGCTGTCTATCAAAGGGCTATTCCAGTAATTATTACAGCTATGTTTGGCATCATCTTTTTTAACTTTCCAGACTAATTTTTTTTTTTAGCTACTGCTTCAATTAACTATCACTATGTTTACAAAGAATGTCCATAATTTGAGACAAAAACACAATTATTTTTCACTTATCCTCTATTTTCTAATTTTGAGTTATTCCCAACTCTGTAATCCCTTTTGTAGTCACTTCTGTATCTTCCTCCACACTGCTCTCTCCTTATTCCCCAGTGGGAATTTATGGGGACCTTGTTCTCACCCACAACAAGGGGATGGTGGGGAATGTGAAGCTCCAGGGCAGCCTTGGCTGCAGTGACCATAATATGGTGGAGTTCAAGACCCTTAGGGCAGTGAGAAGGGTGCACAGCAAGCTCACTGCCCCAGACTTCTGGGGAACAGACTTTGGCCTCTTCAGGGATCTGTTTGGTAGGGAGACACGGGATAAAGCCCAGGAGGGAAAAGGGACCCAAGAAATCTGGTTAATATTCAACAGTCATTCTCTCCAAGCTCAGGAGTGATGCATCCTAACAAGAGGCAGTCAGGCAAAAACAGCAGCAGGCCTGAACAGATGAACAAGGAGCTCCTGGACAAACTCAAACACAAAAAGGAAGCCCACAAAGGGGAGAAGCAAGGACAGGAAACCTGGGAGAAACACAGAGAAATTCTCCGAGCAGCCAAGGATCAGGTTAGGAAAGCCAAAGCCCTGACAGAATTAAGTCTCATCTGGGACATCAACTTCTGTTGCACTGCTGTAGTCAAATAAGTTCTTTACTTTCTGAACAGTTACATATAAATTGTATATAACCACCTGACCTCTATCTGTATCACAAAGCAAGATATTCAGGGCAGATATAACACATAGAAAAATAACTGTATCTCAAAATACATAAAACAATCAAATTTTTGAAAGAGGATATAAAACACCACCAAGGTTGTGCACCAGCTTTTCACTTCTTGCATTTCAATATTATACATCCCTTCTGTGACATGAATTTAAGACACAAGGGAAGAAGTCAGTAAGCTCCTATTTTCTTTCCACTATTTATGTACAGATATTTGGCACTCTCACTATCATGTTTCAGATTGTTCTGCCACAATGAAAAGGAAAAAAGTGAATGGAATAGTTTCCAAAATTCTGAATTAAAAACAAAAATGTAAACAACATCTCTACTAAAAATACGCTCTGAGCGTTTCCAGTCTCACACAAGTACAACAATTACCTACTTTTGAAACAAGGTTTCCTGTCTAGTAAGGTGAAAAATATCAGATAAAGAAATACATTTGGATATTAAGGGATATTCCCCTGTACTGCTAGGTTTGAACCTGACCCTTAGCTGAAAAATAGGAAATCCCACACAAGGCAAATCAGACCAGATGAAACCCAAAACACTGGGTTTTTTCCCTGTGATGGAGACCAGCTGTGAAAGCCATTTCCATTATCTGATTTTGGAGATATTAAACTTGATTTTAAGACCAGAAGAGGTCACTATGACTACTCCATTTTGGATTCCTGTACTACAAGGACAGAGGATAAACACCTAGGCCTGTAGTCTCTTTTGAAATAATAGCATGTCTCTTAGACATCTAACTTTGACCTGATAAATGAACTCATGAAAATTTCATGTCTGTAAATAGGTTATTCCACTGTTCATTATCCTCAAATAAAAAAAAAACTGAAGAGGAAAGTCATGCACTTTGCTCCTCTTTAAAAAGGAAGAAATACACACACAAAAACCAAACAAAACAAGCAAGAGTTTTGAGGCTTATAGATTTAGTTTACAGGATTCTCCTCATTTCAGTCAGAAATACACGAAAACCCTGAGACACTTTTGATATCAAAGATGATACCAACCAGACTAAAATTATCCAAGCTAATTTTATAATGAGTCCACAGGGTAAATAAGAGAAGAATGTTATTCTAGGTTTTTCAATATGTGCTGAAAATCATAACAACAAACACTTGATTTCTGTATGTTTTGACTCTAGTTTTCTGCCAAAAGGGGAACTTTAAAGTATGATAACAGTAAAATAAAAGGACGCAAATGCCATCTATCAAAGCTTGATAGCATGGAAAATATAGATCATGTAGAAGATGTACAAAGGTAGTGACAATACTTAAGCCCCCAGGAGTCACATACATCAGTAACTACCCACCTAACTCATAATATCTTGTTTCACAAATTTGGAACGCCACTGTTATGGACTCCAATTTAAATTCTAGAATTTTTAACAGAATTATTCTGTAATAATTATGGCTGTACTGTTAATAACATTAATCAAACTACCCTGACCATTAACCAAACGCTGCATTTTCTGATTATAAAACTCAACCTATGACATCTTTTCACTGTCATTAAAGGTGACAAGAGAACAGCAGTGAGAGAACATGGATCCTTTTATTTAAGCCACAAATCTTACAACAGCACAAATGGCAGCTATTGTTGTGTAATGAAAGAAATACCCTTAATAATAATTTCACTCTCTTCATCTTCAACCTACTAATTTTCAACGTTTCCTAAGAATTTATTTCTCCTACAGTTCTTGATTCAATCCAAAGTTAGTATCTTGTTTCAAAGATGTTGGATCATTCTACCTCATACTGGCAAAAAGCTTTTAAACAACCATCAGTACAGTATTACATCTACTGTGCTATTACCATGGAAAAGTCTTACTGTTCAAGAGTATTTCCTCTGGGTCATAATTATAATAAGAATAGGTTCCTGAGGTTTGAATCTAACAAAGTCCTGAAGTTGAAAGATTGTTTAAAACCTTATTGAGGTAGATGTCTACTATTTTATTTCAAAAAATGGTATTAGAAGTTTATAACACATCTGAAAGTTTTCAAGTTTTTATGTTTTTTCTTGTTTAGAAGAAAAAAGAACCACATGCAGTTGCGAATTCCATCAGTCAGAATAATCACTGCAGTATAGAGATTTTCATCCTAAAGGGCCCTTCATCTTTTTGCACATGTATTCAGTAATTTTTGCAGTGAAATGTAACAACTACTTCACAATGTCAACAGTCAGAGACAAGACAGGTAAATCATTTCAAAGTACACGACAGTTGGAGAAAGCCAAGGGAGTTTTCAAGGGGATGGGTACTACAGCTTATATTTATCTCAACAGAAATCAATTTGCATCACATATTAACTAAGAGTTGAGAGTCTGCTTCAAGTACAGAGAAACAACACAATGGAAAATAAACTTCAAGGAGAAACCATCTAGGCACAAATGGGGTAATTTGCACTGCAGTACAGGCAAGAAAGGTAAGCAGAAGGTTATGGCAAATATCATACATGTAAAGGAAACATAAGCTGGGATAAGAAAGTATCAGAGCAGGAAGGATAATGCAGTGCCTGTGAGGGTGCATGCACAGCACAATAGCAGAGCACTTACCTTAGGACAGGCCCACTATTTTAACAAAACAGCAACCTGGCATCATCCTCCAGTGGCACACACCAGGCTGGGCACAGGAGACAGACCTCCAGGGTCAGTCGGGCTGTGATCAGATCCAAATTAATTTGGACTTCATTCATCAGCATTTGGTCACCTTAAAGGCACCCAATTTTCACAGGAAGCCAGGCAGCTGCTGTTCTCAGATGTCCTTTCTCCACCCCCCACCCCCCCCTTATTCTCCAGATATACCCCTTCAAACAAGCATACAAAACCAACCTACACTACTGATGCTGGTTAGAAGAATTTTGGAAAATAAGGCAGTTTCTATACACTTGTATCCTGGTCCCCTATATTTAGTTAATATTTTAGATCATATAAATGGGTCCCTTACAACTCAAGATAATCTATGATTCTATATGTCACTGTCTTCCAAACACATCTATTAGAGAACTACAAATTATAGATCACAACTTGTGCCATTGCAAATAAACAGTTTGTGGTTTTTTTGGTTTTTTTAAAGCACATTCCTACAAAACAGTAAGAGAAATTAGTTATAAAAAGTGATTAAATGATACAAAGTGCAGTGATGCCAAACACCTGTTGCCATTTGGAGGTAGATGGAATTTAAAAATCCATTCAAAACCCATTTCCAAAGCCTCATTTCCTCCTAAGGACAAATAAAGATCTGTAGATGTACAAAGGTCTTCATAAGAAGGTAACATTAGGGAGACAGCATTTCTACCAAGACAAGAAGCTGCAGAAGCAAGAAAGACAACAAAATCCAGCTAGCTAGAATTCAATATTTTAGTCTTTACAAAAGAAAAATTAAAAGAAAAAAAAGTTTGTGCATTGTCTCTCAGATAATTAAAAGAAATGCCAAGTGAGAATAAGTTTTAATAAAGGAGACTTTATAAATTAGAATCAGTGACACATTCATGAATAGAAAATACCTGGTTTTAATAATCTCTCAACCGAGGCATATATATGCCTGGTAATGAAGCACATCCAATCAAAGGTGTTTAGAATGGCTGCAAAGAGAAGCAATAGGCAGAGAAAAACAAGCTAGAGGACTGCTCTATATGTTGTGTTTCTATCTAGATTACCTTACATGTGGTGCCTTTCTGAAAACAGAACCCTAACTTGCCCTGGTGGTACTCACTGCCTGCCAGTTACAGGGGAAGGAATAATTGCTCATTATTGGTGAAACCAGGGTAACATTTGATTAGGTTTTTACATAAACCTTTTACATGAAAGAAGCTAGTGTACATACATAAATATAAAAAAATTCCCTATATGGAATTGGTTCCTGAAACTGAAAATCACAATGATGGAACTGATAGCCAAAACATTTCTTAGCTTTCTAAAAACAGAGAGAAAAGTTGACCTAAAAGATGAACTATCTCTTAAGTCTATGAAAAACTTCTACTATTTTTGAAACTGCCATCTGATTTAAATAAGAAATATTTGCACATGTGCTAAGCTAGCCTGCATTTTCTTTATATCCAAATTTGCCTTATTTTTCTCTCTAAACTGTTACCAGACAACCTGTTACCATTTTTTTTGGCATTGTCCAAAAATATCTATCAAATCCATATCAGCTGATACATGATACAGGAACTTAATGACTTCCTATATTGGAGGAAACTGAAGTACCTAAGATGTCCCCACCTTTGTAGTGTTTTTCAGCATGTCTGTCCATCCCCTGAGCAGATGTGAGGCGGCTCTCCCTGTGCAGTAACCAGACCAGGAGTGCCCTAAGCCTGTCACCCTGATGGGAGCCCAACCTCAAATCCTCTGCTGTGAGGAAGGGCAAGAGCTGAGCACCGTATGTGCTCCAGCCAGGCAGCTGGGCCAGCCCAGAGAGAGATTGCAAGACTGTCTGCAAAATATTATGCAGAGATAATAAGGAACAACTCTTCCTCACAGCAATATTATGTTCTAATGCACAGTCTGGAAAGCACAGCTGTATTTCTATCTTGTAATCGGCTAAAGAAAGTACTGATATTGTCTGTCAGGTTTATTGATGACTATTATCCATAAATTCTTTCTGGTTTTCTCATATCCCTGCATTTCCACTGGGCATGTCTTGTTTCTCAACATTGTATTTTTGACAGCATTAGTCAGCACACCAAAGTAAAATAATGAATCTTACTGCTGTGCTTTTTCCATCTTTAAATGTGTCCATATAAAGCCTTCAAAATGCTCCCAGAGGATTGCTTTTTGTTGATTTGTATTTTAAGTGACTGAAAGAAAATCAGATTCTAATATGCCACAGAGAAAATGAAGATACAGTGAAATCTATAGATGCAGTATACATGTACAAGAGTTTGCATATTTTACAGTCTTTCCCAAAATTTAAAGATTCAGCATGTTTATGCAAATGGCCTACAGCAACCAAAAAAAAAAAAAAAAAAAATAGGGAGACTATTTGGATTTACAGCTGAGCACATTGTGCCATAAAAAACTCCGAGATAGCCAAGACCAGACATCCTTCACTACAAATACATCAGGAAGGCAATAGAACTAAGTCTTGATGTGGATTTCAGTAGAGATGCCGTCAATCAAAACAGTATTTAATTCAACAGACTTTGTCAGCTTGTTTAAGTTGCAGGACAGCTGGAGGTTCCTTCCTCATGAATCACTGCACCCCCATGTTTCTGGGATTGCTCAAATTAGCTGCCTGTGCTCCTGATGCACTTCCCCACAGAGCATTGTGCTGCTGCCCAGCTCTGGGGGCAGACACTGACCTCTGTGGTGACCAGTGACAGGACCCAAGGGAACAGCCTGAAGCTGTGTCAGGGGAGGTTTAGGTTGGATATTAGGAAAAGGTTCTTCACCCAGAGCATGGTCAGGCACTGGAACAGGCTCTCCAGGGTCACAGCACCAAGTGTTTTTGACAATGCTCTCAGGCACATGGTGAGATTCTCTTGGGGATGGTCCTGTGTAAGGCCAGGAACTGCACTTCATGATCCTTGAAGGTCCCTTCCAGCTCAGCTTAGTCTGTGATTCTGTGATTTTGAGTAGCCTACAGAAAGCTAAGGAAATTCTGGAACTAAGATAGATCAAACTAACAGACATCCCAATTTCTATCCTGGAAGACACTGTTAATGCTTATTTTTAGTGACACACTGACAGTGAGCAGGATTGGGGCTGTACACAACACACAAATGGCTCTGAGTTTAAGGTGTGTTAATTTCTAATGAAGACAGAGGAGAAAAGAAAACACTCCCTTGGCTTATTGTTCTGAAGCAGCATCAATCCATATACTGTCTTTCTGGACTGGACCATGCAATACCTACTGAAAGCCAGAAGCGACAGAGAACTGAAAGAAAAGTGAGATATCCTAGAGTGGTGTTTCAAAATCAGAATTAAAACAGCTCACTTCAACTGGAAACTCTGGCTCTACAGAGCCTTGCTGATAGTCTGATCCCAAACTTCTAAGTCTTGGAAATACAGTTATTATGAATTCGGAACAGAGAGCATTTCTGAAATAATTAAAACCAGAGAGGCAGTAGGTACATTGATGTACCTATTTTATACCACCTACACCCAGAAAGTTAATTCAGCTACAGGAAAGGATATTTAATCTTTGCTGCAGCCTGACTAACTGCTGTGGAGCAATGAAGATTATTAATGTGGGCAGGCTGAGTTAGGAGATGCAGAAGGGAAGGAAGTTGAAGAGATCCTTGCTGCTTCAATTCTTCTTGTCCTTGCTGGAGATCCTGCTGATTCTATTTCTTTGCCAAAAAAATGGGCAGCTTATCTTCAAAATCCAGTATCAATACTCAAAAGACCTACCATAAATCCTCCTGTACAGAGGCACAAGCAAAATGAGTGCAAGTTCTTAAAGTATATTTTGCTGAAAATCTGTGAGAATAGAGGAAGATAATCTGGCAGGCGGCAGGAACAGCAGGCAGGTGGAGATCCCCTCTGAAGTGTTGTAAATGGTGAAGAAAGAGGTTGCACTGTACCTGTTCTCCTTAACTGAAGCCAGAGGCTATGTATAATAAGAACAACTGACTTATTTTAAGCAAGAAAATTTGTTTCCTGATATTAGAATAAAATATAAGAGCAGCTATAGCTCAACTTATAAATACAGTGAACATTTTATAGCCAACCTGTACTGTAAATAACAAAGAATGAACAAAATTTTCAAGCAATACACTGTTCTTTGAACAAGACAAAAAAGCATTTAGACAAAATCACAGGTATGCAAATAATGCAAAGAAGAAAGAGAAGATTGCTGCTTTATGCTAAGCACCACCAGCAGACTTTAACATATGTCAGAGAGGGGAAGGTCCAGCCTCATTTTCTCCACCAATATTGGCCCCTTTCCCTTAAGATGAATGTTATTTATATTCCAAAGCAGAGTCCTTCTGTGGCAGACAAAAAGGTTTTAGTGATGGTAGCTCTGACTTTTCACAGATGGTTCAGCTGTCAGTTAATAATTACTCTTGTATCCTCATCAGACTCTAAAATATTGAACTATGTTCTACTCAACAAATTCACCTCAGTGATCACACCAAGTCAGCAATGAGAAAACTGTGCTTTTCCGAGACGTTGAGTGTTCCTTTCCTCCAAGATTAGTTCAGCAACACATCACCTTGCAGCACAAAGGATGTTGCTACAGACATGTTGATGAGAAGTTCAATATGAGCTGGCAACGTGTTTTTGCAGCCCAGAAAGCCAAACATGTCCTGATGCATCCAAAGCACGTGGGCGGGAAGGAAGGAAGGGGATTCTGCCCCTCTGCTCTCATGAGACCCAACCTGGATCCAGCTCTGGGGCCCCTAACATAGAAGAAGGATGTGGACCTGCTGTCCCAAGTCCAGAGGAGGCTGAGAATATGATCAGAGGGCCAGAGCACCTCTTCTCTGAAGACAGGCTGAGAGAGCTGGGGTTATCCAGCCCGAAGAAGACTCCATGGAGACTTCAAAGTACCTTCCAGTACCTTAAGGTAGCTACAAGAAAGCTAGAGACACGACTTTCTACAGGGACATGGAGTGACAGGACAATGAGGAATGGTCCCTTCCAATCCAAGCCATTTCATGATTCTATGTTTTGCCTGCAGCACTCTTGTTAAAACAGCTCACTAGCACTGCAGTGAGCTCCCTCTTGCGAACTTGAAAAATCACAGTAAATTATACTAAAATACTAATGTAATTGCAATAATTGTTCTAAAGCCAAAACTACTTACAGCCTTAAAATTTTGATTAGTTCGGAAAAATGCCTCTCTAGTCTAATGTGAGCTCTTTTCCTAACGAAATCTGACTCACCAAAAAAGAGAATATATTAACAAAAGGCCATCCAATCTATATTTCCCATTTTGTCTTCTCTACTGGCTACAATAAATGAATGCTTTGCACTGCAACTCGGGAATGGAAGAAATAGAAAAAGAGCATGGTATGTGGATAATTAAAAAGATTCAGCAGGAGTCATGATGGATAAAGTGTTATGATAGTGTTAAGTCCTGTCTAACACAGTAGAATTGATAATAAAGTCTTGTAATACTACCCATAGGAAAAATATACAGAAGCACATTACATAAAGAATGAAAACATATATGAAAACTTATGCCTTTCATCTTCTGAGATTTAACACCAGTCATTTTACATTTTTTCCTTTTTAATAAATCAAACCATAGTTAGCTATAGATCTTTGAACAATTAATCTGTCATTCAATAAAGAAACAGGGAGGAAACAAATACAGATTTGTGGAATCGATGGAATTGATTTAATCTCTCAGTTCAAGTATGACCATATGTTGAATTCTATTAAAAAGTTGTGGTTGGGCAGAAGAGGAAAGTACGGATCTTTCAGATCTTTCAGTCTGCACACAGAGTCACTCTGAATTCCTTGCAGCAATGGGAGGCATTGTGGCTTCTCTCCTCAAGAGAAAGAGAACCTTATGAGGCACAGGACACAACACACAAGTGTGGACCATGTAGCTGGTCTGAAACGGGGGGATGCGTGAGAGGAAGAGAAGCAAACTCAGAGAGCAAGCCTCTGACATAAGAGATCTTCTTGAGATCCCAGGACAACTAGGCAGTTTGTTTTAATTAAGAAACTGAAATGTCCTGTAATAAGAACCACACTAGAGTAACAGAGTCTGTGGTCTGTACCCTAGATTCAGATTCATTTTTTTCATTTTAAGCCAGCTCAGCCAGCAAATCTGTGTTTTCCACTTCACTGGTTACTGTGTTCCTATTTGTGAACAAAAATAAAGCAGCAAGCTCTGAGTGCTGACTGTTCTTTCAGTGAGTCTATCGAGGAACAATCCTACTCTGAACACTCAGAAACCAATCAGAGTTAATGAAAAATAACAACAAACTCTCAGTGCACTTCCCTCACGCTCATAAAGTAAATGTTTTGTGCTCTCTTTTGCCCTCTCTTACACTAAAGAACCCCCAAAACCATGGAGTAATAACACTTGTTCCTCTAGTGCAATTGCCTGGCAGGATCACTGCAAAAGTTAGGAAAACCTAATATGAAATACTTCACTCCCTATTATTTTATTTCAAAATTTAGGAGAGAGGAAAGAAAAAAAGCAGACATGGCTTCAGATTCTATTCCAGAAGAGAGCTGCTCTCTCTGCAAGTTTGAGCCATGAGCAGCACTGATAGTTGTACCTACCCTGTAAATCACACCTTACCCCTGATCCAGAGAAATATTCATCCCTATCTTGGCAAACACCCTGGAGAAGTCCCAATACTGAATGTTGTCTAAACTTAGATTATGATAGCATAATTCCTGTCAGAATGGCAAAACTGCAATAACAGATTTCTGAATACACAACCACATGGTTTATATATTACTCAGTAATAACACATTTAATTACCTGGACATCTCTTGGTGTAACAAAACCACAGCCTCCAGGTGCTACTGAAATGTAAATAGCTTCAGCGGCCTTGTAGATTGTTATTGAATAGCATCTTGAATGAGAGCATGAGCTCAGTTTAGATTCAATACAGCTCAGACAGCAATCTTGCAAAGCGAACTTGTGCCTTACTGTATTATTAATCTTATGGCAGAATAAATTGTACAGAAAGCTTTAAGAAAATTATAGATGGTGCTAGAACTACTCAAACTGAAATGTTCTCATACAATTAAATATCACCCACGCTCTTAGTTACTAAATATTAGCATTTTTTCTTCCATGTAAGCAATTGCTGATTGTTGTACTTGTCTAGGACTTTCTGGTAAAGCTCCAGGGATTAAATGCACCAGTACCCTCAGTCACCCATCTGATCAACCAAGTATTTGGAGAGCTTTAGTCTGCTTTGTAAAAGCATACCTGTTTTTGCATTTTGCCAACCTCATTTATATTTAGATAACAATCCTTACTTAAAAACAACCCAGACAAATGCCCAAGAATTGATATCAACCAGATACAATCCCTAGATTGTACTATTCCAACTATTTTAAATCATACACACTTCTCTCATAGCATTGTAACAAAATATTATCAATGGGTAAAATTTGAAAAACTTGAGACTTTACAAGGAACAATGTATGGGGGTATAGTAGTCAATCTGCTGAAACTAGCAATTCCCTTGGCAAGCCAGCAGAATCACCAGTCTCTTGGTCAGCCACATAACACAAAAATGTCACCTCCACTTTCACCACCACATAGTACCCCAGAACACAGGGCATGTAGGAGAAAGAATTTGACTCCCCATTTCTTTTCCCAAAGTTCTGTGATGGTTGGAGAAAGGGCAGGACCAGGCAAAACAGCACAGCAATTTCAGACACAGTGGAACCAAGTGCAAGTGTTGTCCTGAGTAAAGCACCTTTTGGGATCTTTTGGTGGTATTCCAATTGAGAGGAATTTACTGCCATAGGCAAGCAAGCTCTCTTTCTTCTCATAGTGCTCATATTCAGGGAAACTGATCTTGGCAAGTGATTTTAAAGCAAATAACTGATGTCAGATTTAACTATTTTCATGCTGTTTCTTCTCCTAAAAGAAAGCCTATATCTGGCCACCTGCTTTGGTCAATAATGAACAGCAGGATATTTTCCTAACTCCTTCACTATAACAGAGAATCCCTGGATTATTTGTTGTTTTTCCCTTTACTCTTCATTACACCTGTTTTCCAACAAGACCCATCAGACCTCATCAGTAAAGCCTATAGGAGTTTGCAATTTACCTTTTCACAGGAAAGATATTGTGAGTTAAGTAGATGCCTGTGCATCACACTCATTATGGTAGTGAAAACACAGACATACCATAACCTGATAGCCTGTCACAGAGATGTCGTGTTCAGCAAGAATATTCCATTTTAGTTGTTATCTAAACCTGTCTTCATTCCAATAAAATGATGTTGTCTCAAAATGGGAAACAAGTTTTATTGTATGACATCTGTGTATTTTATCCAAATATATAAATTCATTCACTCCTACTGCAAGAGATATTGTGGTACTGGACCAGGCATATTTTGGAATCCTTTCCTTGACACAAGCTCACACTGATTATAGATTATACCTATTTTAAGGCAAAACTGAGTGTTTCCTGTGTAGTCTGAAAACAGAAAGTCCTCAATTTAAAGGCAGTTCTGTCAGGAACTGGAACAGCAGCAGGCACCCTCTGCCAAGTACTGTAATTGCAGTGAATTAGCTAATAAAGACAAAGAAGTTTAATCAGAACTCTGATGCCCTTTTGAATGTATCTTTCCAAAAAGGTAAATTGAGAAATTAAAATTATTCTTTTTTTAAAGTATAATGAAATTGAGGAACCAAGCCAAAGCAAGTCAGAGAGTTTGTGGCATTTCATGACACAGAAGCTCCCACATTTGGGCTGACCACTAAGAAATCTTGTCAATACACTTGTCTTTTGAAAACCTGCATGTGAAAGTATTTACTCATATACAATAATACAATCTGGCATGAAATGGCAGAAATAAAAACACAAATAGAAGGGAAAATTTAGATAACTTCTATTTATGTTGTTTATTTTAATAAGACTAAAGAGAAACCATAAAGTTCTTTCCTTTTTCTTAACTATGATGGAAGCATGACCAAATAGATTAACTATCTATATTTAAAGATCCACATTTTGACATACTGAATATATCAGAGCAATATACACATGAAGGCACCATAGTTATCCTGGATATTAAAATTACTGCTGAAATAAATTACTTCATAAATCATGCTTGGCCTACATCTATTGGCAGTTAAATGATACAAGGCAGCAACCATTAGAAGAATTAAATGCATTTTTCAAATACTACAGAAAAGAAAGTATGCATGGTGTCCCTCAACAGTACTTGCAACTGTCCCTGACACTGAAATCATGCTATAACTGAAGTTACATTAGATCTCCTTAGCTTGTGTACTTGTGAAAGCCAAGATAGATCCATTCCATTTGACAGTTAAGACAACTGTATTTTGGCATTATTATTATTATTATTTATTATTATTATTTTATTTCAAAACTACTTTGCTAAACAGATATTATGCTAGAAAAAGTTATTCTGACACAATAGAAAGTTCTGGAATTGGTGTGAATTTTAAACAATTGTGGATCAAAGAGATTTCTTAGGGCAGGAAACTAAAAAGACAGACTGTCCCTCTTTTCTGGAGTAGAGAGCTTATTGCCTTTCTTCAAGATCAATGCTGTGAAAAAGAAAACAGCAAACAATCTCTATTTTTGGATTTCCAAAAAGGTAAAAGGAATTTGTGTAGTTTTTTTTTTTTTTAATAGTTTTTTTTTCTGTTAAACTCAGTAAACCTTGACTTGTTGCTGTATGGAAATACATTTTTCTTCATAGTGTCCACACTTCAGCACAGATTCTTTGAGGTGAGCTACAGAAAGGGGCTGTCTTGTCATCCCACTCTGAATACCCTCCTACAATTCATCAATCAATTACAGGAGCTTTGATGAAAACTCCATAATTAAAGATGTAACTGTTTTTACACAGCTGATTTTAGCACTCCTATTATCACATTTTTATGCACTATTGCATACATGTGAAAAAAGGAGAATGCTATACCCAGGATTCATTATAACCGGGTAAGTATGATACAGTATGTGACTTACAAATTAAACAGAATTTCTAAACATATAAGTAGTGGTGCATGTGGACTGTGGAAAGTTCTGCAGCATCCTAATTGCTGTAGGTGTCCTGGCCCTGCTCTTAACTCAGATGTGGCTGCTTTTTAAAATCTACCCTTATGATTCACACTGTGAAAATGTCATAAAAACAGTCTTCCAAAGGAGAAGACCAGCATGATCTTATGCTTGGAGAAATTCCAGCTCAAATTTGCAAGACATCCCTTTTACTCGATGTTGACACTGGCATAATTTGCAAATACAACTAACAGTTTATACGCAAGCAAGGGTCCCATTGGCAATGCTCTCCAAAAACATGAAATAGAATTAAAAAAAAAAAATTAAACAGAACTATGTATAACATATCTGCACCAGAAAATACATTTTTAAAATTGCTTACCTACTTTCCAGTGAGTGTAATAATTCAGCTAGAATTTTATAATGAAAGCAGAAAAAACATAGTATTTAGGAAAAAAAAAAAAAGGCACCCAATTTGCAGAACTTTGGTAAACAGTGACCCCACTTCATTTCAGGAAAAAAAACACACATTCAATTTTATTATGTTTCCTCTCTAGTTTTCTTTTATGGTTTAAAAATTGGTCATAGCCATTTGCTATACATTCAGCTCTATTTTTCACCATGAATAATTCAACTAATGGAATACGCAAGGAATGCATTTACTTTTACTCCTCATATACATCTTGTACAGAAAATCACAACTAAAAATTTAAGGTTTATTATTTTGAGTAAAATACTTCAGTTCTTTTTTCAGTTTGACACAAGGCAGTTATAGAGTGAATCATAATACTCTTTCTTCAAATTATTCCACCATGACATTCAATCAACTCAAGCAGAAAGTTTAACCAAATGAAACTATGTGGAAATTGAATTTTACCCAGGAAAGACAACTATTAGCCCTTCCCTTTGCAAAACAATGGGGGGGTTTAGTGATCAAAAATAGCCTCGACTTCAGTCTTACATTTCTGCTGAAAGACACCTTGGCCAAACAGGTTAAACTGAAATACTGCCCCCAAGTGCATGTTTATGAAGTGCTCAAACTGGAGTCAGGAATCTGTTTTACAGCTATTCTCAGGCAATTTAGTTACGCATTTTTCCATGTAAGTAAAACTGATTAAATTACAGTAGGAACCAGATAAGTTAATTCTTTTGGTGTATATATAACTTTTAGCAGCATACAATGGGACTTGCCAATATTCTTGGAGGTGAAAGCACTTGATACTGCAGATCTCTAAAAATACCATTCCTTTTTGCAATGAATAAGAAGCATAGGATTTCTCATCATGATAATAATGAGATTTTGTCTAAAAGTAACAATCCCAACTAAATCACGATACCAGAATTCAAAAACACATATATCAGATTTCAACAACATATCACAAAAACTTCTGCAGTCTGCCTCAGAAGTGCTGTAGGAAATAACTACAACTGTTTACAAAGCTGATGATATTTCAAGAAAATCTAATTTAAAAAAAAATTAAAACATGCCAACTGACTGAAATGAATAACCAGTCGTAAACATTATCATTTTGAACAGAATGATTCTTATGAAATACAAAATGTGTGTAAACCATTAATTCTGCCTTCATTACAACCAGCTTGGGAAGGAAATGCAGATTGCTTTAGAAAAAGTATGTTCCCTGTCATAAAATAAGCTAAATACCCACATAGTTTCACACTTACAGAAGATCTTCCTGCCAAGGATGAAGATGAAGATTATCATAAAGCTCCTTACAGGCATCATCTAACTAAGCCTAATCACATCCCTACAAGGGATGTTAGTGGTTATGCCATTCTCTGCACACATGGTCAAACAAGAACAAATAGGTTTACACCTCAGGAGCTCACTGTGAGGTAGTGACTTGCTGGGAATACCACCCTGCATTCCCCACTCCCTTATTTTTGCTTTCACAGCTGGATCATCAAACTCTTATATTGTGCAGAATCCATCCAAGTGCAGAAACATGAGAAGTATGAACCAGTTCAGATGTTCTGAATGTTACATAAAAGCCTTAATTACTAAGAACTAATAATATAGATGGTCGCTAAGGAGTGAATTAATGTAGTCCTGACTTCCTTTCCCACTTTATGACCATTGGACTGTGAAAGTAGGACATCAGCTTCATTCTTACTGTTTCCTTTTTGTTCTATTCTGTTACCCTATCACTATCTAATTGTTTTTATTATTTTAAAAAACATACAGTACTCTGGTTACAGTTCCTAAAAGTGTTTAGAGACACTAGGAACATAAATCATAGTGGTAATCGTCAAGCACTAGACATTTAAGCCTTTGCAGTTTCTCTAGTAATCTTCAGCTTTCAAATGCCTGGATAAGCCACCACACAAATCTTTTTTTCAAGCATAAATACATGATGCTTTCTAAACTTCCACATGCACACAGTGAATAGAAGGCAATTACCTGAGCCTTCTGTAAAACAAGGTGTTATACCTTAAGGGACATACCCTGTTCTTTTATGTTTAAGCTAAAGAAATTAGAGCATTTTCTGAAGTTTCCTTTTCACTAAGGAAAAACAAATGATAACACACAAAA
Organism: Climacteris rufus; assembly: GCA_013398175.1. Lineage (NCBI taxonomy): Eukaryota > Metazoa > Chordata > Aves > Passeriformes > Climacteridae > Climacteris > Climacteris rufus. The sequence goes on from VZRZ01003270.1 coordinate 1,990,477, forward strand.
TACACAAAAGCCCCTATCACCCTTTACCAAAACCACATGGTGTTAGACTTGTGCAAGAAAGGAGAAGACAGACTAAGTGACTTGTGGGATAAAGAAGGGTTATTAACCAACCAAATACATATATTTAATTGCACTCATAACTAAATCACAGCTAGTGGAAGGATCCATCATCTGCAGAAAGACCAGAATTCAGGACAACAGGAGGATTGTCCTCTGCAAACCAGCTCTGAAAATTCCTGCTAGATTTGAGTGATTATCTTGCACATCCTCCTAGCAGTCTTTCTGGTGCAAATGACCCACAAGAAACTTTGTGAGGAGTGTTAAAAGTCCACTAGTTTCTGACTGGATTCCATCTAAGATCCAACACTCAGTGTTACAGTTTTTTGCCCTACCCTGTCACAGATCCTAAGGGCAAAGATTTTTATTAGGGTCTGGACAAGGATAAATAAATACAGATGCTCTCCATACAGAGAAAAATAAAAACATGCAAAAAGAACCCTCTATTTTCTACCCAAAATACATGCCTGAACAACTAAACCTGAGCAAAGGCTGAAATGGAAACAACTGACAATAAATCAGAATTAGTCTCTCACTCAAGTAATATAAATAAGACAACCATGACTTTCTGAGCCTTCAAAAGTACTTCTAAGCTGTAACATATTTTTGCTGCCATAATAAAATGTCAGGCTGCCTAAATAATTGAATTCCAGTAGTTCCATAGCAATTTTGCTCTGAAAGGTATCATCTCTTGCAAGTTCTTCTACGGACTTCTGTAGCATATTGCTGACTTTTTACTCTCTCTATATATTAGACTAAAAGGATAATTTTCTGAACTTCATTTCAGCTCAGAGCAGTATTCCCCAACCATTGGCTTTTTACCCATTTAGAATGATACTGTCTTTCAATTTTCAGGAACTCTATAGTGTTCTGCATTTAATATCCAGAGTTAAGCCTTCCTGTATTAACCACCTAATCCCAAAATAGCACATTGTGGATCAAAAGTAATCAGTAGCATATCAGATTAACCATTTTAGCAAATTTCCCATTTAGTCATTTTTCCTATTTCTTTGCCTTGTTGTCCCTTTTGAGTGATATTTTAGCTATCTACACTTCACACCTCTGGATTATGTGCCAATTTGGTCAGTGTGCTGCATATACTGAGGCGAGAGCATTTGCATCTGTGGTACCATATTTGAAATGCACATTAGTAAAAACCTAATGACGTATACTCACACATCCTAGTTTGCCTGTAAGGCTCAAACCTGTGCTCAGTGGTGTTCATGCCAACATTACTGAAAGGTAAATATTGACGCATCAAGCAGTTATGTGACTTAAGCAAGTGACTCGGGAGTTCTGCAACAAAATGGAACCAAACTTTAACGCCCCATGGCATCTATATGATAGGAATAACACCGCACTGACAGGACAATTGCAATTTTATGGAGTGGCAGCTGGACACACAGTAGGATAGTGAACAGCATCTCACATGGCACCAGATACTTGTTCTACATACTTATGCATAAAGTGAGGTGCACACTTCTGTCTGTCAACAGGAATTGATTCCTAGGCCTCCTAAACCAACTTTTATTGAATAGACAACACTGTTTCCAAAATTAAGACAAATAGATACTCTTTTATGATTCAGGCAGTGTTTGAAACTCAAGACCTCTTCATTTTCAATCATCTAGAAATGAAAGTGGACCAAGAAATAGCCATTTCTGGTCACCACGGTATAAGACGTTGCCTAGCCAAACTGAAGTGTTCAGAGGCATATTTTTGGCAACAGAAAATTTTCAGTTATATCTCCTGGAACTTGTTGCATCTCAAATACTTGTCTCCTTCTGTTGAATTTCTAATAGATATTGGACAACTTTGGCTCCATGTCTGGAATCCTTGTGCCAAATTAGACTGTGAAAGAATCTCATGTTTAGCTGATAAAGATGATTATGTAAACACAAGCTCTTTGCTTGTTTTTCCACTTAGACTTCTATAATTCAGGTGAGTCCAAACAAACCACAGAAACCAATGGCCAGATGAAAATAGATAACGGCATATATTTTAATTATTCAGGAAATCCTCTTTGTTGAGCTCTGCTTAATAAAGGACCCGTTGATCATACCACGGTAATGTCTGTATTTCAACCAGTTGAGCAATTTAGAAACTATTTGTAGCATGGGTTCCAGCCAGAACCTCTCTGTTCAACTGAGAGTTTCATATATTTTTGGAGCATCCCCTCTGCATGGGTGTGTTCAAGGTAGCTGTCTCAGCCCAAGACAATTTCGGTTAATAATCCCATGGGACTACTCTAAATACCATCTAATCCCCGGCAGCCCTTGTTCCACCACCTACCACTGATAGGTCAATCTTTACTTTTCATGACATAGCATCTTTCATTTTGAAAATTATCTTCTCTAGAATTTTTTTATTTATCTCAAATTCTTGCAGCACCTATACTTGAAACACCTTTGTGTGTTTATGTAATTTATATTCTCAGTTAGCTTCCTTAGTAAGACAAGTGCCAGTAGTATTATGTCTTCCATATTTATATTATAGCAATCCTATCTTAATTAACAATAAAATACATAAGCAAAATTATGCAGTCTTCACTATTATATTCACAGGGTGGTTATGGCATTGCATCATTACTGCACATGGGAAACAACTTGGAAGACTCCTGCTTACCAATATAAAACTAGTTTTCAAGATTTAAGTGTGTAATAAATTAGAAAATGTTTCTCATATACTAAATGTCTTCTACAGCGTAGCACTAATTCATTCTTAAAGAATAACATTTTCTCTTGTGAGGCAGGATGGATATTATTCAGAGGAAAACAAAAAAGAGGAGGAAGCAGCATAACTTTACCCTCCGCACGTCTTTGCCGAATGTCTCGCTGTAGCTGGTGCCCAGTATTTCAAACTGGACATAGGGGTTGGCTCCATCTTCTCTGAACTCCATTACACCAGTTAGCCCAGTTATATGACCCTAAGGAAGTAAGTTTCAGAAACTTTAAAATAGGACAAATTTGCCTTCATAAACACTCTCCTGCATTAAAGTTGTGCCAAATGTGCTTTGAAAATGTTCAGAGTGAACTTAAATGTACTATGTGTTCTTCAGTAGCTCAAACCCAGCACCAGACAAAAAACTTTATTTTTTAATTTTTCTTTTTTAGAAAATCACTTTAGCACTAACACATCCAGTGTTTATGGCTGTCAGGTCATCATTGTTCACAGAGACAGACCCCAAAGAAAAGGAAGAGGGCCTTAGCAGACCGTGAGACAACAGCCCTTTCAGTGTAACTGTGCGCAGCAGGCTCTGTCCTGGGCTTCAATACATAGGCATGAACTCCCAGTCCAAAAGAAAGGGTACCGCTACCGTCCTCCCAGGAGAGGCATGAAGGAAAGGTAAAATTGCATCTTTGTTAAAGTACCACAGAACTTGATTCTGCATTTGTAGCAAAGAATCTTGAAGTGACACCAAAGTTTGAATTAATTTAGCAACAAGGATGGCATCATTAGGTGCAAGACAGTGTACCTGTTAGTGACAGCTTAACCAAATCACATCCTTTTTGCTCTGCTCTGGGCAACAATACACAGAATAGATACTTACCAATGCTCAGCTAACTTACAAAGCTATCTGAGCTGTAATAAATGGAAGATAAGTCTTAAACCTTATCAGTGGTTCCTGTTCTCTTGCAAAAATGTGTGCATTAATTCCCACTTCTACTCCTAACCATGCTTCCTTCACAGAAGGCAGCTATGAGAACAACAGAAATAGAGCACATACCACTAGACCAACACTGCAATGTGTGTAACTTGTTTATCATAGATCATTCCCTTGTTTAATAGCTGTAAATTGTCCCTGGTTGTTGTAGATCATTTGCTTGGAATAAATCAAAGAAAGTTGAATAGAAGTTAAAACCCTTTTAAAATGCTCAAGCAGAAATGAAGCAACCCTTTCAATTGCTCACAAAACTGTTGTTTGTTTTCTCACCTTCTTAATAGTCTCTAGCATGGATCTTCCTCCATTCCAAGGCTTGGTGGATTTCCTCATGCAGTTCAGACTTGCCATGCTGTGCCATTTCCTGTCCTCCAGTTTTCTGTGGAAAGCATTGGCCAGCATGAGCACACTGTCATAGAGGTACAGGTTGGAAACCTGCAAACAATAATAAAAATGAGCCTCTATTTTTATTTGATCACCTTTCAAAGAAACCACAAAAACCAGCAAAGGAACTGAACAAAAGAAGGCATAAGTAAGAATTAAAAGCTGGGTAGGCTTGACATGTTCAACAGTGAAGGCATTTGAGACAAATGCCAGTGCTCCTGGGTCCCTCTGGCCAAGGAACTCTGGCACATTTGCACTGCCTGAGCCTTACTGCAATGCAGTGCTGTAAAGAGATCACACTCCACATATAAACTCATGGTACAGAGGGAGTACAGCTATCTAGCTATCAATCAATGAAAGATGAGAACTGCTACTCTGTCAGTCCTTTCAGCAAGGAGGGAAAGATAGAATGGAATTAAGTTCTTGGAGGTTTTACTCATTTGAGCAACTGGTAATTTCTGGCACAGCAAAATCTAATAACTAATACAACTGTGTAGAACAGAGGGAGGAGAAATGACTATTATTTTGGTCTTATCATTCTCCACCAAATATACAGCAGACTGGTTACATGCTACTTTCTCTGGAGCTATTCATTTTAGCCTCCTTATTCTTCAATCTACATGAGAGATAAAGAGAGAAAAAAAATTATGACAAAGACTCCAGTAAGAACAGAACACCACACTAGTAATGCTGAGCTATGTATTTAATTTTTCAAACCAAGATGTGTCCAGGAATACACGATCCGATCTTTGACATGCAGTGGTATCCACCACAAATGGTAACACTTCAGCATTGGAAGTTGGCTGAGGGAAGTGATTTAAAAAAAATTAGATACTCTTCACCTGTTTCCAGAGTTCACATGCACTCTTCTTCAAACCTATGCACAGGGGTTTAGATTTAGTCTTTACTAAACTCAAATATTCACATCATTGGCCAGATACAGATTATTATTATTATTAATAATAATATTAATAATGCCTGGAGACTAGGAAAGGGTGACAAGAAGAAGTTAATGCAGCTTCAAACTTCCTATAAATGTGACTCTCTAGGTGTCCCAATAAAAGCAACTCTATGAAAGTAAAAACACGTATTACTGTTGAATCACTGGCTCCAAGTAAACTTCTGATATCTCTAAGATGCTAATCTTCAGAAACAAAATGTTTCATGTTCCATAATCTGGAATTTGACGTAGATTGAGAACCTAGGCACTTTGAAAAAATCTTGTAGTATAAGTAAATCTGAACAAAAGATATATAAGCAAAAATTCATTTTGAATGAATCAAAATACAAAGAAAATACACCAAAAAGAAGAGGTTGTGAATACACACTTAAGTGACTAAACATAAAAAGGGATCTTAACATGAAAATGATGCAAAAGCTATGAGACACTATCAGTGAGAATCTCTCCCATCTGGCACTGCCATCTTTTTTCCCCTGTTTTTCTTTCCAGCCTTGCTAAACAAGCAGTCCACATTGACTATATTTGCTATTTTATCCAGTCAAAGCTTTTTCATTTAGAATCATTTCCAAAGCAGCTACTTCTCATATTTCCTCTCTTTTTAAGAAAAGTAAGCAGTTAAAAAGTGTCCCAGGCACTAAGTTACTTCTGCTCAATCGGATTTGTTTCTCTCCTCTGCAGGTATTTCCAAACAACTTTCAAATAAAGCAACCAAGCACATCCTTATTATTCAACAGGACACTTTTCTTCTGGGTTAAACTACTCTTCACAGACAAAAAAATGAAAGCAAGCCTCAGATCCCACAAGATACACCATCCCAAACCACACACCACAAAACCCACTTGCTTAGGAATAGGTTTTACATGCATAAGGAAAAATGTCATTTCTTATAAGCCTTCATGATCCTCTTGCTCTCAAATGAATTTGATTTTACACACTCACTTGTAGCTGACAACTCATTGCTGTTTTGGAACCGCTTTCTCCGCTTGGCACTGGTTTTTTGCAGTTCTGGAAAACTGCACCCTTATTCCCAGCAGAAACAGTTTGTTTAGTTTGCTAGCAGAGAGCTCTGAGGCAAAATATATGATGCACTTGGGTACACTGTTTTCTTTTCATTTCTAGTTTTTTTTGTACTTGGGGAAGATGCCACAGTTCTGCACATGACTGAGAGCTTGGGAGAACTGCATTGAGGATCTCAGCCTACGTGACCTTGCACCCAACACAAATTACCTTATGCTGCAGAGCAAATCAAAACAATCCTGTGTTTACCAACCTAATCCTTATAGTTCAGTTAGACCTATAACAGACTTTGTATGACCAGTGTTTCATTAATTTCTGTTGAAAGAACGATATAAACTGAGAGACAGCAAGAAAGGGTCTGCACAAAATGAGTTGCCCACTGCATTTGTCCTGGAGATATGTACCAAGGCAGAAGAAAATGTTGCATAAAATACAGCAACTTACTTTTTTCCATTTAAATAATTTTCTGCATGTCCTGTTGTACACGCTCATCCACTGGTATTTTGCCACTCTGGTTCTCTTCTGCTGAAAGCCTCATCCCAAATATGAGTACATGGTGCTTTTTAATCAGCAAAATTCCTTCCTTCATATAATCATACTCTATTTACTCCAGTAAAAATGACATGTATACATAACTACATTTTACTCATTACTCACTGAAAAGTCAATATCCTATGGAAGAGTAAGTTGTATCTTATTCACACAATCAACACTTCTATTTTAGAACAGAAAGTATGCAAGCTAGGAAAAAAACAGCATCAAAACTTCCACAAATAAGGCTGGACCTATAATATTAAGAAAAAAAATCACATTTTAAAAATATTTAATTTATTCAGCCATAAATTAACACCAAATATAGAACTCCACACTATTAAGGGCAGAACCCTTTAAAACACATAAGGTGTGATTAAGCTAACTGGTTTTCCACAGTGACAAAAAATCAGTGTGTAGACAGTGTGTTTATTTAAAACAAGAGAAGCCAGGATGTTCACCTGATACTATTGTTTTGGTAGTCCTCGAGGTCAAGAGTCCCTTTGAAGTGCAAAACATAATCAAGAACAGCAAAAAAATATTATGGTAGCTTAGCAAATAATGTCCTTTTGATCCTCCACAGCAGGCAGAGTAAAACCTAGCTCCTGTCCATCCACAGCAGTATAGACTGAGTGTCTTTGCCTAATCCCAAATGGGAAGAAGCTTTATGCTAGAAAACAGAATTATGCAAGCAGATCCAATCTGATGCCTGGGCACTGTTGTGTGAGTGTAGCTGAACAGTTAATTTCTTCAAAACCTACAGTAAGATATATTATTAAATTGCTATAAGGCGTATTTTTATATACTTTTTTCCTAATTACATTCTGAGGCAGACAAGAACGACCACTTAAACGCCTCAAATATGCTCCTCTTCTCAAAATAATATTAACTTTCAACTTGAATTCATTACTATGTATATATTCTTTTGTAGAAAAAGAAGTTACCTAAGACACAAAAATTCTGGCCTGATCTCTCAGTAAATCCAGGGCCATAATAATCTCCTTGACTACATTTAAATACAGCAAAATCTCTGCATATGTCCTAGATCACATTTGCAACAACAGTTTCCTGTAACTTCCAGAACAGAGATGCTGTGAAAAGCAAAAGCATTCAGCAGGCATAGCCTGTATACCCTTGTTACTGCACCTGCACACACATTTTAATTTTCAGTGAGCTATCCAATTCCCTACAAGCATGGACATGGCCACTGAAAGGGAATTTTTGAGATACCCAAGGATTCAGCAGTACTCTGATTCCACCGGTACTGTCAGAGGCATGAGAAAATAGTAAACTCAAAAATTCTTCTTCAGGTAGCATTCAGAATTGGTAGCAAAGCAAGAGAGAAGAAAAACAAGGCAACGTACTTGGCTACTTCAGGTTTTCAAAACTCTGGAGCATTTTTTATTTCCCCTATTTGGATATTCACGGGGGAACAGAGGAGGGAAGGACATATATCTGCCTGAAAAGATTCCTCTTAATAGAATAAAAATTCCTAGACTAGAACAAAGTGTTTCATTTTGGCCAGGTTTGGAGGAAGTGACAGTAATTTTTAGTTCTTCTTTCATTCCACTGCTGACAGTGTAAGAGCTGGAGGTACTGAAATGGTTTTGATGTATCTTCTATGAGAATGATGGTGATTGCTTCACCAATATGCTAAAGAATATGCCCTGTACATGAATAACTTTCAGCATGTTCTGGTTTATCTTCTGGAAATTATTCCAGACTTTATGAAGCTTTTTTTTTGCATTGAAGAAATAAATCCACTATACACTAGAAGAGCACAGCAGAAATTTTCAACAAGAATGGAAATCTATCACGGTATTAAATGTCATTTCACAGAGGTTATTTTCATGAGATTTTCTAGTATTATTTTACTTTTAAAGTTATGTACAAAGAAAGCTCTTAGCTCCTTCAGAGGGACTAATCATAGACAAGTGCTCTTCTGAGAAGGCCAGCAAGCCACAAAGACTGACCCCAACTCCTGAGTGGCCAGCAGAGCCAGGAGTCCAGCCAGAGAAGAATGCTGAAGAGATCAGCTGGGAAGGCCAGCTGACACTGAGATGCCACTACTTCAAAAACTCATTCCCAAGCTGGGCATCTGTACCCTGGTGCTGCCAAAATCACCGTGAGTGGCCACAACATCAGCTCCAAGGATAAAGCAGATGGAAGAGGAGCTCAGCCCAAGCACAGCCTGCCAGAAATGCTTGCTGCCTGAAGAGAGATATCATGGTGACTGCTATGCAAACACCACCAGCATACCCTAAACTGTGTTTCAACTTTCAAAGTTCAGTTATTGCCAGGTGCAGTTACACACTTGTGTCTCCAATGACAGAGTGCATCTTATCAGGAGCGGCGAAGATTGATGGTTTATTTATGGTACAGTGGTGTGCTAGCAAAGACATTGTCAGAGCAGGCAGGGATGCAATTCACTAGACCAGGTTGCTCAAAGACCCATCCATCCTGGCCTTAGACACTGCCAGGGATGGGGTGTCCTCCTGGTGTTTTTTACTGCCTTCCTCTTTGCTGCCCTAAAGTCCAGGGTAGTGAGGCTGCTGTGCAATGTCCTCACTGCCCTAAGGCTATTGAGTTCCACCATTTCACCATCATTCCAGCCAAGGCTGTCCTGGAGCTTCACTTTGCCCACCAGCCTTTCCTCGTTGGTGAGAACACGGTCCAGCATAACACCCCTCCTCATTGGATCCTTGGTCAGTTGGACAAGGAAGCATTCCAGGAACATCCTGGATTTTTCATGCCCCGCTGTGGTGTTCCTCCAACAAATATCAGGATGATTGAAGTACCACATGAGGACCAGGGCTTGTGAACATGACACCACTCCAGCTCATCTGTGCAGATGGTTGCAGAGCTGCCCTGTTCCCGGGCTACATAGACTTCAGGCCTCTACTTAGCCAGTGGAAAGCTCCTCCTTCAAGAAGGCATATTCCCTGCACCATGAACGGCTACACAAAGTGCCATACCATGTCCTGGTGGCCACTGTTCCCAGGGCTGCTTTGGGAGGCTGTGGGCTGGCTGCTGTTTCTCCTGGCCTGTCCACACCTTGTCAGCCTCTCTCATGGGCAGAGCTCACCATGAGACTGTGCACGAGTGTCTATGTTATAAATACGCATTTTGCTGCTCATGGAGAGTGAAATCACAGCCCGCACTCTGGCATTCATGAGAAACACAGTCAAAAAACAAACCTTAATTAAAGACTCAAATGTCAGCTTCAAACTTCCAAAGGGCTATTTATTTACTATCACTGAGGGAAATGAAATAAAATGACTAAAATTCTCTTAAACCCACAGAAAAACAGGCCTCAGTTGTGTATTTATTCAAGCCTTCTGACAGTAAGCAATCTAACTAGTGTATTATTTAGTGCTTTGCTCATTCTAGTTTAAAGTGTCTCAAACAATGAGCTTTCCAAAGATTTCTTTGGAGGACTGCACTCTCAGAACCTTTGTTTAAATTATAAGCAGCACTTCCTTCCTTTTTAATTTTCTCCTGTTTTTACAGAGTTACACATATCACAACATTTCCCCGCTCACGGCTTCCAGTCTCTGAATGCTCACTGTCCTTCAGCTGTTTATTATGAGCATTTAAGATCATTATGAGTGTTTTCTATGCCAGTATGTTTTGTAACAACATGTCAACAATAGTACAAGGACTAGTTTACCCAGTAACCGTCAAGTTTGTTAGCTGGAGGCACTGGCTTCACTCACTAAAAATCTCAAGGATTTGGCACAGCTAACACTAACTGTCCAGGGAAAGTCTAGCAGAAGTCATTTGATAAAGAAAACTGAACACAACCAAGAGTCAAACAGAAGGACAAGAGGTAATGTTGGAATTGCAAAGCAGAATGTAAATAAATATAAGTACAAATTAGGTTTCAGAGGCAATAATAAATGAAAAATGGAGGTACTAATGCTTTTTTCTAGCCACTCTTGTCTGCTCCCTGACTGAGCACTGAACAGAAATTCAATGAAATAATTATGCAAATAGAGAAATCCAGCAGTCAAAAGATGCAGAGGAAAAGCTCACTGCAGAGCCTACCTGGGGCTTTAGCCTCCAGAGTGCTCACAAAATCCCCCATGGTCATGGGACACCCGTGGTGCTTTGGGGTTTTTAATGAATTTTGCTAACACACCTTGTAGAAAACATGTCATTGGCCTTCAGGGAGAGATTGTGCTGTGCAATGGGCAGTAAAGTGAGTTCAAGGATACTTTTAATTCATGTGGTGCTCACAAACAATTTCACTGTGACTGAACATCTGGCCAAAGATCCAAATTAAACTTTGCTAAAGAGACAAGCAAATAAAGGTTTGCAATGAAACAAAAAGAAAAATGCGGCTCATCAATTCTTTATGGGAGAAAGTGAATGCTCTAATAGGGCTTAATCAATATTTACTGCCCCCGGTAGCACTTTACAGTTGTGTAATAAGAGCAGTGCTAACAGGTCAAATGAGAATAAGGCCATTCAGTTGGGCAAAACTGCAGGATCAGGCCCTTAAGTTTAGGCAGTCAAACACATCTTCAAAAATAACTTCACTTACAGTACTTAAATTGCAGTGACTCCTGAAAAGAAAATAGCTCAGAAATAAAAACACGGATTTGTAGGAGCAACCGCCAAGACATGCCTACAAAGATATCTGATGGACACGTCTTTGAAGAATGGAATCTCTACACAAGGAGAAGATCAGCTCTTTCAATGAATACCCTCCCACACTTCTCAACAACTTCTCTTCAAATATGTCAAAGCAACACCTAGAATAGTTCTTCAGTAGAGAGGTTGGACTCTTAATCCTGTCAGGAATAACCTCATTATTTTTGTGATACAGTATGCTGGGTTTTTCTTTTTGCCTTTTCAATCTTACTATATATTTTGGACCATTCTAAAATATTTCAGATAGACTATGTCCCTGTAACATATTTTAATATCTCTTGAATCTTACATAAATTTAACTCATTAACAGCATAAATGATAAAAAAAGGCAAAAAGAAAATAATGGGAACTATATTTCTAAACAGAAAATTTTCTTAAAAAACACAAAGAGAAAAAAACCTGATTTTGAATTAATGAACTCATCATGAATAACCTGGTGAGAGAAAAAAATACCTTAATCAAAAATCAAGTTTGTAGAGTGCCATCAAAACTAATAGTCAAAGGGAAATATTTTGAAAGAAGCTAGTTATGCAGCAAAATTTCCTCAAACTGACTCTGTAAGAACATGTCTGAAATAATCTAAACAGTTTCATAGCTGTTATACCACTATACACAATTCAAATGCCATGTGGGCCACATACCAGGTCTAGCTAGGACTACCTAGATTTAGCCGTAATCCTGAAGTGCTTCAGTGTTCTCTCTCCAGATGAAGCAACACTAATGGCCCAAACCACAGGATACCAGTGGCCAGTGGAAGACATCAAGTTCTAAATTGTGTCTGTTCCATTTACAAAAGGTAAATGAGATGGACACAAAATATTCTACCTAAAGAACAAGAGAGAAATGCAGTCCTCTGAAGTCATATAAAATGACCAAGACAGGAAACTTTATAAAGCTTTTTCTCCAGCTGAAGCAGAAACCCAGCTGAGTATATTATACAAGTAAGAAATAAGGGCATGAGCAAAATTTTGACAAGTGGGTTGATGGAATAAGATTGGATTTCCACAAAACATTCAGAACAGATGAGGTTTTGGATGAGCTTGCAGAACAGCCTGATCTTTAAAAGCCTTGTCAGAATGCCAAACCAGGATGATCACCCACTGAAAAACAACTTTCCAGGATATTGTACTAAAGACACAGACAACAAAACAGTTCCAAAAAGATTTTCATTAATTTAGACAGAACACAGTTAATAATCCATGACGTAAATGTTTCTTTCTTCACTGGGCTTGTTAAAAATGCTAAATTCTCCCCTAGAAAAATACTTCAGCTAGAGGTTGTCAGAGATTAGCTTATTCTTCTTCAAAGTCATTAAATAAATAATTAACTGACAATAGCTGGTAAGTTACCTTGACAACAAACAATTATTAATATGAGACTGCCCAAGGGAGAATGAGGCAGGGATTTCCAAACTGTGGTGTTAATCAAACTACTTCAAAGCATCACAAAGACTCAGTGCTGGCAGGCGGTCACTGCCTCTGGTGGATTCATGCAGCCTGACACGGAGCTTGGAGCTCCTGCAGCCTCTGGCAACAGGGGTAATTCAGTGATGTACTTCTGTGCAGCAAAAGGTCACAACCATTTTTTAAGTAAGAAAAAGGAAACAAAAAATTAGAAGTACCTGAATTACAGGACCATTAATAACATGTCAATCATATTCAGAAATTAATTTGAGCTGTATGTCCACAAGGTGTTACATAAGATATTTTGGCAAAAGTTATGGAAAAACTGCAGCTATAGAACGCTTCAGGTATAACTGCACATGATAAAAGCATCCCATATTCAATCTGTAGATACTTAGAGATAACACAAGATATTGGGGCAGTTACTTTGGAGAGCTCTCACACATGCCCTTCATCTTTCATACCAATGCAACCGGACATGTAAGTTATGGAATCAGCTTACAAAAGGGGAACATTTCACCTCTGCACTCCTTTATCTCTCTTGTTTTTAAGGTCACAGAGAAGGAACTAACAGGCAAAGCATAACAATACCATACCCACAGAAAGTTTCTAAAGTGGTATAATATTTCTGGAAGACAGAAACAGAGAACGTTTTGCTCCTCAAGCCCTACATTTGGGAATCAACAGGAAGAGGGTCCTTATCAATGACATTTAGTAACAGAACATGAGGCTGTTTGTGCTAGCAAACCAGTTACAGTTTTAGCAAATTAGAACTCGCTCAGAGGCCTGCCAGAGCCCTTCAGATGAGTCTCTGAATTTGATTATGCATAAACCAGCATAGGCAGCAATACTCAAAATCCCGCTGTAATGGAAGATTATTCCCCAATGAGTGATTTGTTGGTGCAGCATAGATAATTTTTTCATCATACTGGAAATTGCTTTGATCCTCTGAAATGAGTGGCCTTTGTTCTCATTACAGGATACCTCAGAGGTACTAACAAAGATCAAAAGTGTGTTTTCTTTCTGAGCCAAGACAGGCATAGACTTTGCCCTGTGCCAAAAGAATACACCAGTGCTCGGACTACAGAGGGAGTGATTGGCATTTCCCAAACTTTGCCATGGCTGGGACAGAACCTGAGCTAGCAGAGGTGCTCTTCAGGGAGGAAGTGTTCATATCCCTCCCTTAAAGGATATCAGTCTCTGCAGCTGCAACTTTTAGTAAACTGCAAACAAGTAAAGTTAACCTATCTCTTGGGAAATCTTAAACCACTTCCCTTCCTGACAATAGCCCTGCCCCTCCTGGTTTTCTATAAGCCTCACACCTTGTTCTTCAGCAACTCTTCCAAGCCAGGACATGAGTTCCCTCTTCAAGGATCCCTCACCTCACATCACCAGCCTAGGCTGCCAACAGCCCCCTCCCCACAGCCTAACCAAGCCACTTCTTGGTCACTCACCACACTCACTCACACGGGACAACCCACAGGCTCCACCACTGTCTCCTCACTCAATCCACCTCAGTTTAAGACTAAACTTACAATGAAAAAGTTTAAATCAAGTTTATATTCTAAGTCTCACTAAAGTTTATAGTTATATCCAACACCTTAAACAGTGATACAAATGAGATTTTTGACTGTGTCTACAGTAAACCAAAACTACGACTCCCATTCAAAGTCCAAGGCCCGTGTTTCTAAATTATGACACTACCATTGGAAACAGCACCTGAAATTATACTTAAATTACTGCAAGAAAAATTCTGATATCTGGGATAAATTGCCAAGAAATCTCAAGATGCTGACTGCACCAGAGTCAGCTCTGTTACCAAAATCCAGAACGTGAACTAGCAGTGCATATTTCATGTGCTCAAACAATTATCAGCTGCTGGGGACTTCTGAGACTATTGAAAAGGGACAGATTGATACACCAGCTTGATTCAGTACACTAACTAAATATGAAACACTCCACAGCCCAATACCTATCAGAGTTCTGTTACTGTCCTAGATTAACTCTTTCACAACACATCTAATAAACATAAATACAATAAGCAAGCAGTAATAGCACAGGACTATGACGGAATAATATTTTTCAAACAGAAAAATATTCGTAAAAGAATGAAATATGCAAAATCAGCTCTGAGTTACTGCAACCACTTGCTGGTACTTCATGGACATAACATCACACCTAAAGCACTCAGTCCTGGGAAATAAGTAATTTAGTCAAGAAAAGCAGACCAAACGTTACACCCTCAGATTTATCGGTCATCATTTGATTCTTCCTCTGAGTTAATACAGTCACAGAAAACTATCTCATGTCAAATTCCTGAGATGGACTTTTCTGCTGGGTACAGCTACTGACCTGCAGCATCTGAAGATAGCCTTCTTGTGGATCACACAGCAGGGATGATATCCGGTGGTTGTTCCTCATGCACCTCTGGTTGTTGTCCCTTGAGAGAGGGAAAATTTGCCGGATAACTGTCATCCTCCCCAGAGCACTATGTACCAACTCTAATATTTCATTATCAGTGATTTCCTGTGAATGGAGACACAGCCATTTAAAAACATATATTTGTCCAGACATTTTATGTATTTCTTTCATTATTGGTTAAATGCTTTTAAAAAGACAATAGAAGCAAAATATTACCGATGCACGTGCTTAGTCTAGGACAAATGTTCTAATTTTGTGTTTAATAACAATTCTGTTTTTTTACATACCATTTGAAACAAAAGAAAACAGCCTAACACAGCACCATCAATCTTGGCAATACTAAAATTTTGCAGATGTAGTTCCTCAAAGAAAAACACCAAAATGGTCTCAATAGATTTCAGAAAAAAAGAATACAAAAAAAGAAAAAGAGCCTTGAAACAAAATTTATATAGAAAGAATATTTGTTTGACAGACTAGAACCTCACTGTATCCTCAGGACAAAATAACAGTTGAAAAACATAACAGTCTTCAGGAAATATGGCTCTTTCACCTGTGAACAACACTACAAGAAAGCACTTTTCCCGTAAGAACAGTAGATCATTTCTGTAGATTAATCCTGATAATGACTCAAGGAAGCCTTTTGAGGTTGTTTGTATTAGGAAATAAAAAATAGGAGAAACTTTATGGAAGGGTTTAACACACTTAGGAACAGCAGTTTCTGCACACAGAATAATTTGGGATAAGATATAAGGAGACCTCAAGGACAGGTTGCTCTTCTATCCAGGCTTCACAATTTCTAAAGCTTCTCTGCAGGCCTTCATATGGCCCAGCCTCCCAATCCACCCTGGGACAGTCTGCTCCTCCTGCTCTTGTGTGATGACTGAAGCCAGCTCAACTACATGCTTTGCACATTTTGTATTTAAAGAAAGGCACAAACCCAAAACCTCCTTTTTTTACCCCAGTTTGAAAATCACAGGCTTAGCTGATCCTGAAATCATAACAAAGGTGCAGCTTGTAATGTTTTCTTCCTGGTAGGAGTTCACTGTCAGGAAAGACAGGCACTGCTGCCTGCACTCATCCCCCCAGCACCTGCTTTACATCCCAGCTCCCTACCATGGCCACCAGCAGCATCCCCAAGTCACATCAGCCCACCTCCTGCACAGCTGGACTGCCCTGGCTGCACAGCTGGGCCAGCCCAGTGCCCAGCCTGCACAGGGCTCTCTCAGCCCTTTGCAGGGCAGGGGGCTGCAAATTATTCATGGCACTGCAATTACTGGGTCAACAGGGCCCACAACTTGTGATGTGTCATCAGCAGAAGTGAACATCCCCAGACTTTTAACAATTGAGAAAAAAATTATTTTGTTTTCTTGCCATTTTCTCTGTCAAGCTGTGAGTGAAATGACCATGGGGTTATAATAATTACTTGTTATGGTTGACTAGTACTGTACCTTGGCTCAATTTAGTGCTTCTTTGCCAATTTCCCATCATTTTTTAGGAACATGAATTTTTAACTTTGCAGAAGGTGAAATTCATTGCATTAATGACAGACCAACTGGTGTGTCATGAAAACAGTAAATCAGAAAATAAATATATTCTTATAGAAGATAAAGATTTTGAGGCTTAATAAAAAATGCTGGGCAGCACCTGTAGCCTTGCCAGGAGACACTGTAGCAGACCCACAGGCTCTACAGATCCCTCCAGGCTGCTGCCTTGGATTTCTCTCCTGTGTGGCTGAGGGGTGTTGAAACCACACACCATGTCTAAGCTTCAGTCCAAGGGAGAGACAATTTTATGGCATAGCTTTAACTCATAACCTCCTAGGCTGCATCCCTTGGCAGGCACACACAGACCAAACGGCTGAAAGTAGAAAAAAAAGAATCAAAAATCATCCAAACCTTCAGTTCAGCTCACACCAAACACATTTTGTGTCCTCTCCAAGTGATACATAGCCTTTCAGATATGTCTCAGAACCTGTGTCAAAATGCTTCACCTGACTTTTATGCCCACGTGTAGCAGACCAGAACTGCTACCTCCATGGGATTTCCAGAAGTAAGACAGCAAAGGAGATCAGTTATGATAAACACATTAACCCAGGTTCTTCCCACTTAGCTGTTAGCATGAAGTGAGTCCTGCATTTAAAAGCCATGTTACTATATAGCCGAAGAAAAACAGGAGCCTCTGGAGGGAATTTCAGAACCTAAATTGGGCTAAATCTGATCCTGAAAACGCAACCTTTTTCTGAGTGGCCAGCTGACAGTAGCCAAATCTTTCAATGCCTCAGTTCAGTAAATAATACCAAACAAAGATCCTGTATTTTTTTTTTCAGTTGATGAATAGTCATACCAGCAAATGATCCATTCCTTTCAGAAATTGGATTCCTTTTTAGAAATGTAGAAGCATATCAGGGTAAAAAATCCTGTTGTCAAAAGTGCTGAGAACAAAATGTCTATGTCCACATTTTTGGGCTGGTGCTCTGGAGGTAAAGGTAATTATGGGCCTTTCTAAACCAGTTCACAGGGTGGTACAGTCACAGGCAGCATCCTGGAGCAGGTCTGGGAGCAGGAAAGTGTGGCTGAGAGCCTGAGTGCAGAGTAGAGCAGGTCACAGCCATCCTGCACCGCATGGCTACAGCTTCCCCCAGCAGGGGCTGCACCCTGTCCTCTTGCCTGGCACAGGCAGGCCCTGCACACTCACTACCAGAAAAGTTACAGCCCTGGCTTAGCAGCACATGAAACCTTAAATGTCACATGCCAAAAGGTCACCTGTGTTCCAGCTGTGAAAAGTACAGGGGAAAAAGGAAAAAAAAGGTAAAAGCAAGCCAAAAAGGGGGGGAAAATATATATATTTGAAGTGTGTTCTTACTCTTACACCCATCAGAATAACAAGATAAATCCAAAAGGTAGTTCTAAGACTTGGAGTCACAGAGGAAAACAGATTTCACACTGATCTTAGAATTAAAGTCTGTGCATCTACATATTTGTTGAAAAGTAAAATGTTTTCTTCCTGTACATGATACAAAAATTTTCTTTACATTGTGAAACTGACAACTAAGCAACTTACTTAATTTGGTCCTAGAAGGTTTATTTTTTTCCAAACAAATGCGTCCCAAATTTCCAGTCTCATTCTTGGATCATTACTCAGAACACAGTGATTACCATTTACACCATGTGTGAAATGGTGTATTCCAAGCAGAGCTTATCAGCTGTTTGGGCCAGGCAAGGGCTCCTTGAAAAATTCCGTACCACATGCCCACTTTTTGGTATGGTGTTGCTAGTGCATCTTCTTAATATACATGGTGGGTTCTGCTTATTTTCAGGATATGCTTTGTGCAAGGTTAAAGAGCCCAGCTATCTCTTGCTTGGCACCTGTAACAGCAGCTTTCCCTCAGGCCTGTAAATATTGAATTTCTTGGATGAGTTTGGAGATAGAGCACTTTACCCACAGACCAAAGATGTTCTCACATCTAAGGATTCTTATCCTCCATTTTTCCTTTAGCAAGCAAAAGACTGGCTCTTCCCAATATTGCAGGGAGTACTTAAGTATTTTGGTAGGCAGATGTAAGTGTAAGACTGACTATTCACCAGGCTAATGACAGTTCTCACCACTCAACTCAGTGGCGGAAAGGTATTCCTTTAAATGCTGCATTTTTGTTCATATTAATAGCAAAATTTTCTTGCATTATCTATGCATTTGCACACAAATATTGGTCATTTGTGGAACTGGGTTATCTATTTATTTATCTGCACACAAAGAACTTCTGTTAGTGTGCAATACCCAGTCATATTGCTCAGGGGAATACTTAAATCCGCTCTAGTTGTGCTCAACTATCATAACACAAACTGCAAAATGAGACAATTATGTTTCACATTACAATCTCTATTTTCCTAGAGGTAGCGACAGAAAATTATAAATTTTAATGACATTAATAATTTAAAGAACCAAAACATATTTCCAGAAAACACATCCCTGAGAAAACTGGAGGATTAAACAGAACAGCAGCAAGAACAAGAATGCCATGGAGACAAGCTACAGATTTATTTGGATTTTTCAGTAGCGTCAATACTTTTTGTTGGGTTATTCTAAGTCCCCTCAATGCACTATTTACATCTATAAATCAACACTTGTTGAAAATCTAGAAAACATCATTCAATTAGCTATTTTTCTAGAAGGTTCACTACATCTTACCCTGTTGATAGATTTATTCAACATTTCCTTTATGCTGGCTTCTCTGCATCCGACACGAACATACGCGCGCACACACACAAATATATATATAAAAAGATTAATCCTCTAAGGAAAGGGCACCAACTATTTTTCATAGCACAGAAAACATTCTAATACAAATGTGTATGATCACCTATCCAACTCCCATCCTCACTGTCCTCCCACACATCCAACACTACCTCACTTTCTTTTACCCAATGCTCCTACACATCTACAGGGATGTATTAATAATTTAAATTAATTAGCTCTATTTCTAGATACAAGGACTCTGCACTGGGTGTCCAGTTGTCTTTCTCTGATTGTGGCAAGTGTCTATACAGTAAAAGATCCTCTGATTATCAAAACATTATTCCATACGAAAAAGTAATTCTCTTGGGGCAAAAAAAAAAAAAAACACAGAAAATGACAGTAAAAGCTGGACAAAACAAACACAAAACCCCACTATTGATTTTAGCATCGAGTTCACTGATAAAATAATTCATCCAAGCTCATCTGTGACCTTGCTCCAAGCTGACTAAGACTTTCTGTGTAATTCAACAGCTTTAGAATTAGGTCAATTCTACACCCCACAAATTTTTTTGGGCAGGATGCAGGTACAAATGCAGTACAGTTACACATCGATGTATAACTTTCAAGTATTTGTAAGAAAAAAAAAAAACCCACAGATTTTTGTGAAAATAATAAATAAATAAAAATGCTGTGGTGCTAAAGATAGTGGCCAAAAAGAGAGAAGTGAGATTTCCTTAGGCAAGTAATAAATATAGAGTACCTGGAACACAATTAGAATAAATTGTAATTGCAAATTGCTACATTTTGCATTGAAATGTGTCATTTCCTAAATCTTACAAAATTTCCACAGAGTGTTCCTTGTATTTCTATTCAATTTTTTTTTTATTTTTTTACTCTGAGCATTTTAGTATAATTTGACAATATCTTAGAATGCTTGCCCCACTTGCATTCATAAATGATCATTAAAAGGTCAGGTTTTTTCCAAGAAAAAGTAAGATATGGGGAAGTGTTAAAGATTTACTAACTTCTGGTTATCAAAGTAAACACAAATTACACAGATTGATGCTTTAAAATGAAACAAAAACCCCAAAATTGTAGGCACTTCCTATATAAAGACTGAGCATAATCCCAATCTATCAGACAGTCCTGGCTCTATCCAAGTAAAACTTAGGCCATAACAATTCACATAGTCTAAATGTTAATCACCCAAATATAACATAGACATTTCTAGAAAAATATTTTCAAAAACAGTGAAGAATAAGCTCTGAATTCATAAGGTTTTTTACTTCCAAAGTGAGTTTTCCCAATATCACTCTACAGCCACGTGCTAGGAAAACTCTGCTCATCATTTATTATCTAACACCTTCCTACATGCTGCCCTTGGGGAAAAAAGTAGTTTGCTGACATAGACTTCATCTGATAATTACTATTCTATTTTCTGCTCATTTTTCTCAAGTTTTAAAAAATATTTTATGAAGTGAAATCATAAAAAAGTGCCCAGATGACAGTTGAAAAGCCATTAGATTCTCAGGTGAATAGGATAAGTAACTACAGACATACTGGGCATGTCTGATGTGGTGAAAGGAAACAAATATTGGCAGAAGCAATGGAGATGCAGGATAGAAATGAAAAGTAAGAAATATGTCACACCGGGCGAGAGATGACGGGACACTCTCCTATCCCTCATACACAAAACTGTCTCCTACAGACAGTGAAACAGTGGTGAAGAGAGACCTATGAAAACAGCAGAAAAAAGAATTGAGCTTGAGTCCAGAGAAGGATTAGCAGAAACATGTTTTGAGTGAATGTTCTGAGAGGGGAAAGGAAAAAGCATCAATAGCCATTTTTCTGCCCTATGTTCTGACTGATCACCTAGGTTGAGTTTGGGAAAGTTTTATCAGTCTGCTGAAGATCTATAAATTAATCTGCTGGCAGCACCACCTGCATCATTTGGAAAGCATCATCTGTCCAAAAAGGAAGAATAAGGTCAACTGCTGTCTAAAATTTCTGACTAGTATTCAAGTGATGAGGACAATGTCATCTCAACACGGCTCAGAGATCCCCAAGTCCCTTAGCACTCTAAATTCCTAACTTCAGCTTGTCACCACTGATGAAATGTGTACTCTTGCTATAATTCCAAATCTTTTTATTACTTTTCCTGCAAAAAAAATTCCAAGATATTTTCTTCCTGTTTCTCATCTCCATTTTCCTTCTCAACTAAGAGGGCCTTTCTGACAAGTATCATCATGTCTGGGAAGAATTTAACCAAATACATTACAGTTGCATTTAGTTTAGTAGTTTCACTGCACTTACTGACTCCATCTTTTTCCAATTAGGATCTTTATTGTGGATTGAAAAGAGAAAATATTCAAAAGCATCCTTTTCTGGGTGTTAATGAGAGTTTAGGTTTATTTTTAAACTAAAACTTACAAGAATTTCAGGTTTTTTTTACTACTGAATACTTTGGTTTCCTATGGTCTTGGAATCTGTATAATACTCTATTTCTACAGCCATTTGTTTCAGATTTTTTATCAAAAACAGATTTCCACCAATAACAAACTGGTCCCTGACTTCTTTTTTAAATGTTTTTGCTTAGCACTGTAAAAGCTATTGATGGTTTATTAAAAGTCCTAGTTATTAAGCTCAGGTTAGTACATGAAGATCAAGTGGTTTACCACATTCTATCTACAAAAAAAAAAAAAGAGGCATCTTTGAATTTGCAGGGGCCATTACAAATACAACTTACCTTTCTGCTATCTACCCCACAATTTTGTACCATAAGCCATTTGATTTTGGTTTGTTTGCTTTTAAATGGGACAAATAATACAAGTTTTTTCTAAGAGATAAAGAAGTGACCCCATTTTCAACCTTTGATTAAATTACTCTGCATAGCATTAAGCTGTACCCTGACATACAGAAACACAGCCACCCACTGGACAGTCTCCATGAACACCACCTGCCTTCTCAAACCATGGTGCCATGACAAATACCTTCAGGGGCTGGCACTAGACCTACCAGAAGGACTTCTTTACCCCATAGTACATTCCTTTCTAGTGACTACCTGATCTTTTAGAGAATAAACTAATGTAATGAAATTTCTACTAGTTCTGCCCACTATTCTCATGGTTGCAGTTTGAGAATTTAAAAGCGAATATTGAATTTCAGTGTTTGTTAGTCCATATGATACAGAACATAGTGATTCTAAAACCAAAAAAGAAGTTATTTTATGTTAATAACAAATACTCCTTTGTGTCTGATCTGATGTGGATTGATATGGATCAGTGAGAATCAATCTAATGTAAAAGCAGCAAATGAAAACTGTGGTCAAGTAGAAGCTCTAAGCTTTAGCTTTCAGACTCATTTTTTACACCTTACAATTAAATCTATTTTTAAAACACTGCGAGTGCAAGTAATTCCTTACTAGGCATTCTTCTATGAAAACCACGCACAATTACAGTATAATCCTCCATTACAAATGACTGATATCAAGAAACACGATGCTCAGTTCATCCCTGGCTAAGTCAAATCAGTGAGGTGGCCCCAAGCGTGGATTTAGCTGACAGAATCTAATCAAACACAGTCATTCCAGCTTATTCAGTAGTAGACAGAGAAGGATGGAGTTCCATGATGACTGGAAATCAACTATGAGTCACAGTGCCCATACACTTATGTTTACCACTGAAAGCACTGAATAAATCATTCAATAAGAAGTATATGCAGTGACTCTTTGTATAAACTGTCACTGTCATAACCATATTGAAGAAAAGATATGTGGACAGACCTAGAACAGAAGGTGCAGATCAGAAAATACCCAGTGGCCATCAAAACAGAGTTGTATTTGTCTTTCCATACTGACACTGAAACTATTTAGCAGACTTATATAACGTGAGTAGGATACTGAAAAATGGAGAATAAAAAACAAGAGCAGAACCAGGTGTGAAGAGAGACAGATGATGGAATGGGAGAAGGTAACCAAGGAATTTGTTCCTACACACTCTCCGCTCATAAACAATTTTCCAATACCAGGTCTAATTTATACTGCAGAGGATTAAATTGTATTTCCTTCATATTTCCAGAGTGAACATGCGATCACATTCTTGTTTTATTTGTACTGCTACACCTAAGTTTTTCAGCCTTTCCATATGGGTCATGTTTTATCATACTAAGTGCTCTCCTCTTAATTTTTTACATTGTTCTGCATGTCTTGTCTTGTTTTAAAGTGTCTTGTTCAAAACTTGCAATACTGTTCCAACAAAGCCAAGCTGATATCAAAGAGTGAATTTATTGCCCCCCATAGCTTACAAAGGATGTTTCTGGTAATGTGTCTGAGGACTATGTTTCCCAGCTTAGCAGGGCCACAACGGCACTGATTGTCACTGATTTTATCCACAAGGATTCCAAGTTGCTGCTATAGATGCTCACCACCTATACATCATTTGGTAGCCACAAGCAAAATACTCAACACTTCTCTATATTAAATGTCACCTGGTGGAGTCCCTCAGATTTATCTACATAAACTGGAACTATAACAGTATGTTTTCAACAGTCTGGCTATAATGAACAGTTTCTATAAATCCAGAATCAAGGAACTCAGTAAAAACATTAAAATCTCATTTTTCAAGTAATCACTTCATGCTTTTCTTTATCATCTGCTATATCTAACTTCTTATTACTTGTCATGATCACCAGTATGAGTCCTTTTGCAACACAGCTTCATTTTATAATCGCCTACTTTGTTACACCTTTACATTCTTCCCCAGCCCTTTCTTATTATAATTTTTTCTTTAGAATTAATCTCTGATTTCAAGTTCTGCAAAGATAAACCACTGGAACCATAAGGATACCTTGTTATGCCTCCATCTTCACAGAATCCCACAATTCTTTTACCATTCTTTCCTTATTGTATTATCTTTCCAAAAGCATTACTAGTTCCCTAAAGCTGTGAAGTTGGACAATGTTTTTTATTGATGTCCATTACCCCTATTGTCCTTTTCCCACCTCCCTCTCTTCTCCAAAAAGGGGATGTTACCCATGCCTTGATCACTTTCACACCAATTATCTTCTGGCTTCCTTAGCCCATTCTTCCTTAGCCATAATGAAACCTGAACTGATGGCTGCCTTAACTTTTTGAATGTGTACTGAAAATGTCAATCACAGGAAATTGCAAAGCCCTGTCTGTATCTCAACATTACTTTTTCAAATGTCAGGAAAATGAAAATCTTCCTTTATTTTAATTTCTTGTCTTGAGGTATTTCTGTCAGAAAAAAAAAAAAAAAACTTTCAAAAAAAATCTTCCTCAGTGCCCTTTGTGTATTTCCAGGCAAAGGTTTGCCCCTCACCTCTCCTCAGCTTCAGAGCAGGTACTGATGGTTTTGACATGTTGCCTTCTCTTCATCTCTACCTGTCCTTCACAAAAAATCTTCTCCTATATCAACAAGTAGTCTTTTGCTTTGTCTTACCATGTCTTACAACTTTCAATTAAACTTCTGAATAGTTAAAAATTAAATTAAAGGAAGGACGTCATAATAGTGAAAAAACTCATTTGAATTATCTGTCAAATTCAGTACCTATTCCAGTTCATTGCTTTTCATACTCATTTACATGTAAAAATAGCAAATGTTTAGAAACTTGGAATTAGAATTAAGTATATTGATATGAGGGAATAAAATACTGTGTTCAATTTGATTATATTTTTGGTCCATATTCCAGTTTTGCAGAATAATTTATTTTATCTTTTCTCTACCCTTGGAATGGAGAAAATTTGAAGAGCATGAAATGTCCCACAGAAAGGAAAATATGGTTTCTAATTCTATTTATACCCCCAGACCTACTGCTGCTGCTAATAAAGAAGCAGACACAGACTCCTGGAGCACTGCTCCTGGTACAACCACATACAAATTCAGTTTCAAGTACTGCTCTTGTACCTCTCCCACAGACACATGCCCTGGGCAAGGCACAGCATTTTCTGAGAAAAGGCAGAAAAAGAGAAGGGGAGAATGAAAAATGTCACAAGGAGCCAACAGAGATTCTTGATGCCAGGTATGAAAGAGTAAAAAAAAAAGAGAAAAAGAAAAATAATAAAGAAAACTAGGGAAAAAACCCAGGAAATAAACATTCAAAAAACCAGTGAATATCTACAACCAAGCCAGTCACGCCAAATGAAGAAGCAACACACATCAATCAAAGCTGGTGCAACACTTCAACAATTAAAGGTATGAACCCAAAGGTACAAGCAGAACATCAGATATGTTCTAGCAGATCTTCCATAGGGCCAAAACAGCAAGTCACTGGCAACTCCCAACACAAACAATGATAATAAAGTGTTCTGGACTACTCTGGAGACACAGCTAAGCATGTAATAGTCATTGTTTGGAAGAGCTGTTTGCTGTTGCATGGATTGATACAGAAATCACAAGTATTCTTGCTTTTAAAAAGCTACTTGGCATGTTTAACCAGAATTCAGGTAGAATCGCTACCCAAATGTATGCAAGGGATGATTTAGTATTTTTAGATGAATAAAAATAAAACTGCAGATGATGAAATATAAATCTAAAAGGGGGTGGGTAGTTAGAAATACATTTCTTATTTTTTTCCTCTAATCTCCACTTCTTTTGACAGCTCTGCAATTTTGAAACACAATATGTGTGAAATCAGAAAAGTGGACTACTTACAAATATATATATTTTAAAGCAGTAAGGTTTTTATGACTTGGCTCCAGGGAGGACACATGAGGGCGTGATATTGCCTGCAAAGGCCCAATCCTATGCATTCTCTTATCCCAGAAAAGTAGATATGTAATGTTTCAGTCTTCCAACCCCACACAAGAAATTCAACTCCCAATTCACCAACCTTTTTCTAAAGATGACTGAGTCTTTTCTCACCAGCAATGGCATTCAAACTAAACAGATACCTCAACACAGACCCAGGTTATTGAAAACTAGCAAACAGGATTTTGTCAGTACAGTTCTGTAATTTGAGATCTACTCTTATACTGCACATTTGTTCATTTGCTGTGTAATAAGCTTACCAGCCATACAGATTTAAGTTAGCCCATATTTTATCACTTAAGTTTTGTTAGGTAAGCGTGGTGGTGTTGCTTACCTAACAAAACCCTAGTGATAAAATACGTTCTAATTCCAAAACTCAACTCCTATTCTACTGCATGGGAAGGTGCACACAGGAAGAAAACCCAAAACAGAAATGTTTATTGGATTGTTCGTACCAAGAGGGTGAAGTAGATTTAATTCAAGTAAGACAATAATAAAATCTCTTATTGAAATAATACCATGCTATGTAGCCATTCTTCCTAAAGCAAGGTGAATCCAAGTTTCAGACCCTCGCTGGTTTGACGAGAGGTGGGAGACAGAGCAGATTGTGGGAAGGTGCTCTAGATCCATAGACCTCAGCAATCTAAGCTGTGCAAAGCCCTTAAAATGTTACCTGAAGCATAAAAGGCATGAAGAGCCTGTTTACAGTCCAGTGATCTTCATGCAAGGAACCTCAATGGAAAAAAATGCCCTGTGTTCTCCTCCTGCTACTGCCCCTTCAATCAGCCAGCCCTACACCTCCCTTTCCTTGCAGTGGTATCATTAGATCACACAGAACACAGGGTGAACAGGGAAGTGTAGGGTCCTCCATCTGCCTGGGAGAAACAAAAGACTGGCTAAGTTTTTGGTCCATTTACATAATGGACCACTGCTCTTATGGAAATACATCAGAAAGAACTGATTTGACTGTTGGGAATTAAAGGTTAATTCCATTCTGCAAATCACAACAAGAATCAGCATCATTTTTTCATCAAATATTCATGCAGTTCTCACTACTACCAACTGGAAACATGTACATGGAGAGCATGACCAGTCTGTCTTCTTGCTAGAATGGGGGTTGCACACTTAAATAAAAGCAAGCCCTAAGAAGCCTCCATCTTTTTATAGATGCATCCATGGGAATGCATCTTCTTTTCACAGTAGCTTCAAGCACACACACAAACTCCAACACTCTTCTATTAAAAAAGGATAGTCAAGACATTTTCTCCTCTTTTTGCCTGCAAAGACTGCTCCAAAGTTTCATGATTTTAAAAAAGCTTCTGTAATTTTCTGAAATTAAGTGCATTTTGAGATATTTATAATTATGTGCATTAATATTTTTCACTAAAAATTATACTCTGAATTTACATGCTGCTATCATAACTTCCCTACCCAGCCTTTGGCCAAAAAGGACAAAAAACAAAAGCTTCCAAAACAGAACTGACACCCTGTGTGATGTGCTTGTGTGTGTATGTGTATGCACATGTTAGTGCACGACTGCTGAAGGCTTTTATCAGCTGTTACAGATTCAGGCTTCATGAAGTGAGTTTTAACATCTGAACAATAACAGCAGCAATAAAAAATTCACAAACACTCCCTCTCTATAAATGTTTAGGGAAATATGCACTGTATTATCTTTATGTGAATATAAACACTGACTCTCTGGGCATCTTGCTGATGTTTTGTAGTGGGTCATTACAGCAGCTGACAAACCAGGAGGTACTTAAATGTAACAAGGACTAGAAAGAATTTATAAAGCCTTTACAAGAGGGGATTTCACTTGCTTCCCCTAACCCCTGTTTAATTACAGAGCCTGTCTAATGCCACACAATACAATTTATAGTTACTATTAAAAGTTGCCTATCCAGAATTATTAGCTAAGTGCAAAGAAAGGAGTGAGAAATTAACAAAGGATTTGGCTATTAAATTAGAGGCTATGCATTTATAATATAAAAATAAGACAGAGAACATTATTCTTTTTAAATTAGATATTTTGCTATCTTTTAATGAATCACTATTAAAACCAGAAATATATAAAATACTGCCATTTATCAGTGATTTATAAATTACTATATATGGTACATTTCATTGTTTTTAAAATATAAATCTGAACAAATTCCCATTAGAGCATCAAGGTACTAAGGTAAAATAAATAATCATAGTAGCAGGACAGGACACCATTTGCTGCAGAGGGGAAACATCACATTTTGAAATTCAGCTCTTCTGGATCTTGGCCAATACACCAACAGTTCTGCACTAGAGAAAGCCTGAATATCATGCAAATTCATTTTTGATTGGATTAAGCTTGCAAGTAGCCTCAGTGCTCTTTTCCCTCCTGGCATCTGTGTGCAGGCCTGCACACCAGTGAAAGGTGAGCTTCTGGCAGAGAGATGCATGTATTTGAGACTTCTTTTGATACATTCTCTGCTTCCTAAATAGTGACTGAAATAGCGTCAGCAGGAAGGTAAAAATAAAGTCTCCCACATGCTCTGAGGTACATTGGAAGCTTTATCTTGACCTCTGGTGTTCAGTCTATGCCAATTCAACTAAGACAGACAAGCAATGACACCAGAGTTTGAACCTTGTGCCATTCAAAAAGCAAAAATGCTAAGTGCACGCTCAGTTTGATGTGTCAAAATATATGAAACAAAAAATGGTGATGCGTGAATGTTGTGTTTTCTCTTTTGACTTTCTTACCTCATTTACATAGACCCAGTGACTATCCTTTGATGCAAGGTTGGTTTCCACAGCCTACAAAAATAAAAAGAAACATAATAATAAAAATAAATAAAACATGTGAAACATATTCAAAAAAAAAATTATATAAAAATGTACTGTAAAGCTCATTTTGATTGTTTTCATTGCTCCTGGCATTGTTTCAGTATAGTTCTTCTCATGTCTTCCTCTGCTGCTTCATGGAACTATTGGCGGTAGTCACCTTTCTCTGACTTCAGTTCCTACACCAAAGTACCCTGACCATGTATATGTACCACAAAAACATACTGGAGCAGCATAAGGGATCCTATGATGAACAACTGCACACAGAACATGCAGTTCATGAGATTTAACTTCTGTATATCTAATGCATCCTGCTCAGCTGGGTTTCCTTTCAATATGCCTCACAAAAGATACTGTCTCTGGCTCATTACAACTCTGAAAGTTTAACTGTTAACTAGCCTATTTAATGAAAAACATGACTCTGAGACACTCTAGCAAAGTTCATATGTGCCATTCTTTCTTCATATTTACATAAGGCTCAAGATAAAGTTATGATTTTCATGGTCACTTTTTCTGGCTTCCTGGTATGAACTTGGATAATCACTGCACACTATAAAGAAACAGTCCATCTCAGCAGTTTGCATATTTATCCACACCTATATAACCCACTAGGAAGCTAAAACTGGGAAAGATTGCAGCACCAAGAGCACTACTAGTAAGTACTGAGAGAGAACCTCAGTGGAAGGATCTGGCAATATACACAGTTCCTAACTGTCCTCTTTGTTTGACATAGCTAACCTCACTTCAAGATACTTAATAGTGTAATAAAGTGATAGCAAGAACCAAGAGGTGTACAGTACACTGCTAGTGATGTTGCTAATGTCCTGCTTAATACATGGTTAAACAATTACTGCTGTGTGTTCATCTCACCTAATAAAGCATGACAGTCCCAGTGCACACATGTACTTCAGGAGGCAGTTCATTACACCGTTTTGAATGTTCCTGTCTTCAACCACTCATTTTCTCTGTGCCAGTATGACCCCATTTATTGAACAGATATTCTAATCTCTGTTATAAATGGCCCTATGAATCACTGAAATGAACCTGGTTAAAAAAACCCAAACAAATATGAACAAAATACTTCCTGTTACTGTTTTTTAACCTGTATAATTTCCACACTATTTAAAACAACTGCACTGGTACAGACAGGCTCTGTAGACTACAGCACTGGGCTGAGCAGGAACATCATCAACCACCTTCCTCTTCAGAACACATTTGCATAATAAGCCTCTCAGATATTTAGCGTCAGATGGGATGAATCACCTTCTCTTATGACACTGACTACAGATGACTGGCTTAGAATAAACGCCCACAACTTCTAAGGCTGCAGTGAAATGACAAGAGATCCATCCTTAATATAGGTTAAAGGATACCTGATTCCAGAAAAAAAAAAGTAAAAAAATAAGGCAGCAAAACTTCACTAAGTAGACAACACCAGTATTTTTAATACTAATCTTAGGTTATACTGTGTCTTTGAAAAAAGTATAAATTACTTGCCTAAGTAACTGTGTTTCAAAATTTTGCTCATTTGTGTAGCCAGCACAAACATAAGAGAATATTGTGGGCAACACACATACCTCCATCTATTTCTCATATCCACAAGCTGAAATATTCCTTTAGAGAAAGAAAAATCCCCAAGGAGAAACTGCAAACTCATCAAAAGAGGAAAATCAACACAGACAGCACACAGTATTTGTCTTCATCACCATAAACAGCATTACAGGAATTATAACGAAACCTGGTGTCAAAGCAGATGAGAACCACTAGAGATAACACTTCTGACAAAATAATCCTCTCCTAAACACACAGTGAAAAATTGTCCCCTTGGTAATGGCCTCCCTTGCAATTCTTTTAAGCTGGGAGGAAAATTAAGCTGACCATCTCATTTAAGAGCAGGAGCTCCTAGGAAAGATAGCAGTGATGAACAGGAGGGCAACAACTTGTCTGTTTTCTCCAATGGACGTCAGACAAAGCCAAAATAGCCAGGTGCTGTAACATATAGATAAAAAGCAAAGTGCTGCTAGCATTAGCAAAGCAGAATTAAGTAATGCTCAGGTGCAGAGCTATTGCACTAGCTACATTTTTTGATTCATCTGCAACAGTGAGCAATTTGTATGAATAAATGCTCAGTCTGTGAAGACGCGAGAGCCAGGGAATTTGAAATGAATTATTGTATCTCATTCTTCTGGGTTCACGTATCTGGGCCAAAGTTTTTTAAATGAGGTGCCTAAATTTAGGTTGCTGAGAGTTTATCTTTAGTCATCAGAGTGATAGACCATTCAGTGCTCCTCCTACAGAGCCAATGGCTCTGCATTCTAATAGCTTGAAATGTATTTAGAAACATCTCTGTATGTAGTCAAGTCTAAATGGCTCTAAATATCCCCTGCTCAGAACTGCAACACATAGCATGAACCATTACTCGAAACCAAAATGTGCTGGGAGGGAGCAAAACTTCTTGTATTTTTGCTTCAGATTTTGGACTGTTTTTACAGGCTTGCTGTCTTAAAAATCCTAAAAAACCTTACTGAAAAACAGCTCTCAGGTTTCAACTTTCTGAAAGCACCAGTGTGTTGCTGGAGGCTCATGAAAGTTAAGCAGTGTGAAAAGCCAGGTCCTGGAGACCTGTGATATCATAAGAAAATTTACTAGGAATTCTCAAAGCAAGAAAGAAATCAATGTTTGTAACTTATAGAGTTTCTTTTATTTTAAAGCGGAAAAAAGGTATCAGCACTTGGGAGATTATGGTCATCCATTTTTAATTATTCAAGCTGCTCAAGATCTTGCCATTTGTTTGAGATTGTGTCCATCCATTCAGAAAGAAAAAATTTGTCTATGAAACACCCTTAAAGGACCTATCACATCGTATTTGATAAATGTACCCTATATAAAGAAAGTAGGCTATGAATTTGTGAGATCAGTGTGGCTGAGTAAAAGCGCTGCCATCTATTGAGGCAGGATTCACGTGTTAAAGTATCTACATTTTTTTAATGAAAAAATTATTAATAAAGGTGCAAAATGTCCTAGTTCTTTTATTACTTTTTATGTAGATAGGGTCTAGTTGACACTTGGGAGTAATGCTTCACAATATTTCTATCAAATAGAAAACCTGCTTTTGAGATAAACAGCACACTGGAAATTAAAGAGCATCCATTGGTTTTATCTTGGAGTAGCAAATGGCTTCTACAAATTCAGAAAAAAAAAAGAGGTTTCTTTGAGACTGTGTTCTTCTTCCTCCCCACCTACATTTGAAGACCCAAATGTAAAATGCAGAACCCAAACAAGAGAATTGTGATTCACTCAGTGGACAACTATAAAAGTGACATCATATAAATTACATTATCAGAATCAGGCCAGAATTGGAAGATGGGAAGGGGAACAGTGAATGTAGAAAACTTTTTACAATTTCTCAGTAGAAAGCATTTGCAATAGAAATGAAATAAGAAGACATTGAAAATCAAAATATGAGCATTAAGATTTCAGCTCTCCTAGCAACAATGATAAAGGAAAAGAATAAGATGCTTCATGAAAAATAATCAAAGATAGTTTCATGTATATAGCTTTGTTTACTTTAAAATGTATAACTTAAGATAATTTACTGCCAATAATCCATGACAACATTATTTTATTGGAATATAGTGGAAAACAAATATTTATATTGCCTTTATGAATAAGTAACTCGGTTCATTATTTTATCTAATGGCAGATGCAGGATTAAAAGGAGAAGTTAGAAAAGTAAGCAATAAATACTGCTATGTTCAGAAATAAATCATTTCTGCAAGGGGAAAAAGAAAAGGAACAGAAACAATCCTTTCCTAACCTTCTCAAAAATATGAAACTGAAAACCTCTCCAAGCATTTAATGGCTGGCCAGTAGTAGGCAAGGCTCTTTTCCACAATACCTGGCTGTTTTGCCAGGGTCAGCACCTTGCTGTTAACAGCAAAAAACAGGCTGCAGAAAAAGGAATGCAAAGATGAGTGGCTGGACTAAACTGAGAGGAGATGCTGTGGGTGTTCAAACAAACCTGGGCAGGCTGTGTTCCAATGACAGCAGGATGTGCTGAAGAGTTTAGAATTACATGCATCAGTGTTACAGTTACAAACCTGTTGTCTCCTTACTGTGTACCCAGGGGAACAGGCAGTAGGAATGTCTGGAAGCCCCATAACCAACCCTGGGATCCTAGAAGAAATGTCTTGCAGATGGCAAACACAGATGTTCCTGGTGTGTCTCAATTTTTGGAAACAAGGGTTTCCACCCTGAAATCCAGGATATAAAAGAACCACCAGACTGTTTTGCTAGGAGGGATATCAAAGTAGCAAAAGTTATTACTTGAACATCCTTTAACTTAATGGCGAGGATAAAGAGCATCATAGCTTTACAGAATTAAAAGAACAAAACAGAGAGTAAACTGGGGAGTTCACAGTTAGAAAATGATTTGAAAAGCATGTCCCAAGAGATACTGGAAGAACACAACCCCAAATCTCTTGCCAACTGCCATGGTTTAACCCCAGCCAGCAACTAAGTACCATGCAGCAACTCACTCACACCCTCACCTCTCCCAGTGGGGTACGGAGTAGAATCAGAAAAAAAAGGTAAAACCTGTGGATTGAGATAAGAAGTTTAATAACTGAAGGAAAATAAAAGCATTTAAAAATAACTGTAATGAAAAGGGAGAGAACAAAAAGACAGAGAAAAATAAACC